>CM061271.1:33185000-33527500 GCA_030848825.1 Tadarida brasiliensis
TTCTGTTCATAATTTTTAAAAAATCTTTGTCAACTAGTTTGAATCATAGTTCCATGGATTATTAGTTATTACATTTAATTGAGGTAAAAAAAAAAAACAATCTGCCCTGGCCAGTGTGACTCAGTTGGTTGGAGTGTCATCCTGTGCACCAAAAGGTTGTGGGTTCAACTCTCGGTTGGGGCACATACCCAGGTTGTGAGTTCCAACCAAGTTGGGGTGCATTCAGGAGGCAACTGATCAATGTTTTTCTCTTGAATTGACGTCTCTCTCTCTCTCTCCCTCTCCCTTCCTCTCTCTCTAAAATCAATGAAAGCAGGTGAGGATTAAAGAAATAATAAATCTAAGCTTTGTATGAAAAAGGGAAAGAATGAAATGGAAGAGAAAAGAGAGTGGAGGTCAAGAGAATGAGGCGGAGGTCACTGTGGCAAATCCAGGTTCAGGATCCAGACATCTAAGACTGGAGGAAAGCCCTGCGGCAGAGCCTGAAGAGAGGCTGACAGCAACAACCACAGGAAAGACTGACAGACGCTGATGGCTGGCTGGAGGTGTGTGGGAGAAGGGCTGCAGAGAGAAGACAGGAGTCTGTTATTGACTCCCGGCTTTCTGGACTAGGTGGCTGTGTGGATGGTAATTCAATTAATCAAAATAGAAAATGTGGTTTGAAGGGTTATCTAAATTAGCAAGGCTCTCTTGCAGGGGAGGAATGCCTATTTAAGAGAGCCAAGTATCAGCCTGAAAAAACGCTTTTGCTGCCACGGGATTTCAGTGAGTATCAGGAGAGAGGGAGAGAGAGAGATACTATTGGCTTTTGCAGCCTAAGCTGGGCCTGTCAGAGTCGCCACTTGAATAGATGTTTACTAAAGTAGCCCAAAGCTACCAACAGTTTACACAGTATATAAATAAGTAAGGGGCTAAGGCTCTTGGACACCCAGAATCAGAGCAGTTAAGAAAAAACAAAAGTTATCTTGGAAGCACACAGTAAACCTAGAGTTAAGAAGTGCCTCATGATGGTAATATTAGTGACAAAAATATTTTTTTAACATTGGAAACAGAGCAAAGAGGGAGAGATGTTTCCATTTTCTTAAATCTTGCTCCATCATATATTTTGTTATGTTTTTGCTAAATAGTTGTTGCATTTTGGATTAAAACTTACGCTTTGTTTACAACGGATGTCTTTTTTTTTTTTTTTATTCCTCACCCAAGGATATTTTTCTGCTTATTATCAGATAGAGTGGGAGGGAGGGAGAGAGAGAGAAACATCGATGTGATAGAGCCACGTCGACTGGTTGCCTCCCGCACGACCCGACCAGGGCCGGGGATGAACCTGGTCCCCGAGGTACATGCCCTTGACCGGAATTGAATCCACGACTCATTGGTCCGCAGGCCGACGCTCTAACCGCTGAGCCAAACGGGCCAGGGCAGGGATGTCATTTTTATAGAAAATAACAAAATCTAATTATTTTGGTCCTCGATGACCACATTCCAGAGGCTATCAGAACTGCCTTTTTTGTACCCCTTTATTTCTCTGACTTCCCCTTTCTACTTGATAACATCCATGTATGTTTCATTCATTGTGCTGTGATTTGAACATGTATCAAAATCTGTAGAAAACAAACCAAATCACTATTTTACTATGTATGTGCAAAGTGTCAAGAAAGTTAATAGCGAAGTATTTCGACCCAGACTGGGAAAAGAATAGACAAAACTATGGAACACGGAAGGCCACTTCCAAAGCAGTAACATCCTGCTGAAGGCTGCGCTGGGCAGCTGCCAAGGAGTTTTGGTAACAGCTCGACCAGTCTTCCCCAAGACGATTGGGAATGATGACGACTTAATTTGGCTTGAAGGAAATTCATTCAGGTGTGAGTTGGGGAGAGAGTGCTGGAAAAGAATGAGCAGTCCATCTAAAGTTTGTGTAATTTTGTCATAACTGACTGGTGCTTACACTTTAACCTTTGGGACACCAGACTACATATGGCATTACCCAGGGACCAAACCCAGATCGGAGAGAGAATGAACTAGGACGCTTTGCCAGGAGCAATCTTCTGCTGATCTGATCCAAGTGGCAAGATCCACAGCAGGACAAAGGAACTTTTGAAAGGGACTTGAAAAAGAGTTTAGTTACTCTGCGGTTAACCCATCAAAGGCGTCTTCCTGTAACCCAAAGGACAGCAGGCCTCGACATGTGCCGGCCATTTGGAAAGCAGATTCATATGGAGTAGATCAAACATTTCAGGAGAGCCCCTTGCCTTGAAAATATGGGACCTTATGAAAATCATTAAGCATTTCACTGATATTTATTTGCCTACACTGCGCTTCGGCAAAGCAAGCAGGAAGATGAGGATGAGAACCACTGACCCAGTTTCAGAGGCCCCAGTTCAGGAAAGACGGATTCCCTTACACGCCTGATTTTTAAGAGCCTTTTAAGAAGACATCCTACCACACAGCTGGCATAGGAAGGCTGTCTTGGCTCCCTTTAACTGTGTATTAGTTTAACAACCACCTCAAGCTTCTTAGAAACCTAGAAATCCCCAGGCAGCGAGAGGAATTCCACAGGGCTAAGAAAACCCTTGCAATCTCGGAGCTTTAAGCAGAAAAATATTTCCAAACATCTTCCTTTCTCACTCTGTGGCACTTTGTGTAACCCACTCCCAGCCTCATAAAACATGGGTGGCTCCACAGAGTGCCCAGTAATCTGTTCTTCCTAATGAGCCAAACTCTTTCGTGGCTCGGGTCCAGTGGACCTGGAAATGAATGAGGAGCAAGTTCAGATTTTCACTTGGGGAGTTACCAGGTACACGAGTTCCTTCTGAACCAAAGTAGTCCTACTGTCTGATGCAGGGGACTTGGCTTGCTTTAGAGTTTAAGAAGGTAACCATGGCCAGTTTGGCTCAGCGGTTAGAGCGTCGGCCCCCAGACCAGAGAGACCCGGGTTCGATTCCCACTAAGGGCACATACCTCAGTTGCAGTTTGTCCCCGGCCCCGGTTGGGGTTGTGTGGGTGGCAACCACTCAATGTGTCTCTCTCATGTCGATGTTTCTCTCTCACTCTTCCTCCCTCTCTCCCTCCCACTCTATCTGAAGATAAATGCAAAAATGTCCTCGAATGAGGATAAAAGAATAAAAATAAATAAAGTTTAAGAAGGTAGTCCCTGAAGATTCGTCAGCCTCCTAACCTCAACTTCTCTCTCTCTCTTTTTTAATTGATTTTGACAGAGAAAGTAGGAGAGAAGGAGAGAGAGAGAGAGAAACACTGATGTGAGATCGGCTGCCTCCTGCACACCCCCTACTGGAGATTGAGCCCAAAACTGGGGCACGTGCCCTGACCGAGAATCAAACCGGCAACCTTTCGGTGCCCGGGACAATCCCAAACAACTGAGCCACACCGGCCAGGACTCAACTTCTCTTTTACTCAGATGCGAAGTTCCCATCAGTGAAGGGCACATCAGAATGCCATGATTCTTATACCTTGGGCTTTCGAATCTAACCACGGGGATGCCAAACACATGGTCTCTGAGGCTCTTGGAAGCTGGACTCAACTTCTCCCAGAACATTACACAGGTTGAAAATCTGTTCTCACATATTCAACACATATGCTCTGAGATTCATTAAGTTCCAAAATTAAAAAACAAATTTCAAAGATCCAGCCTTGGTTCTTCTACAAAGTACATACGCAAAGACTGTCTATTGACTGATGAATTTGTTAGCTGATGAATACAAGAAATACAGTTTGTTTTGTACCACGTGGCAGCTGAAGTTGCTAGGAAGACATGTTTCCCTTGTTTTAGAAAATGAATTACCTAACACTACCTGTGTTTCGAAAACAACTTTCCACTCAAAGCCTTCCCTATATTCTCCCCTTCGGCATTTTTCGGGGGAACAGTTGTCACTTGGCTTTAATTTGTTAATTAAATTTTTGTCATCTCCTCAACCTCATGGTTCCCAAAGGGAAAAATTCTGTCTAATATTTTTTTTACTTAAATTTGGGAGGGAAACTGCCTCAGGATCTAACATGGATTCTTGAACAAAGCACATACTCAATAAGTGTTTGTTGACTGATCAATTTGTTCATTGATAGATATTAGAAATATAGTCTGGTTTATGTCATAAGGCAGCTAAAGTCTCAGTACACAAAAAGCATCATTCTCTGCTACTTTTTATAGCCTGTACCTGAAAGAAATGTTGTCTTAGATCTTTTCTGAGGTCTCAAGTTAGCTTTGAGGAAATAATGTGTTTTCTGCAGTAAAATAAGATAGCACGTGTATAAACATTATCACTACAAATATTGCAACACCATGGTGACATTTTCCACTGACTGACAGAGACATTGGTTAATTTCTAGTAGGCCCATGACAGCCATTCTGTAGTAGATGGAGGAGTCTTCGTTATGACAGATCCTTTGTAGATAAACTAGTTGGGCTTTTCAGAGCACAAAATCTATTTCTGATGGTTTTGTATTAAGGGAGGGAGGGAGGGAGGGAGGGAGGGAGGGAGGGAGGGAGGGGAGGAAGGGAGGAAAGGGGGGAGATAGAGAGCAGGGAAGAAAAGGAAAGGAAAGGAAAGGAAAGGAAGGGAAGAAGGGAAGGGAAGGGAAGGAAAGGAAAGGAAAGGAAAAGAAAGGGTAGGAAAGGAAAGGAAAGGAAGGAGAGAGGGAGGGAGGGGAGGAAGGGAGGGAGGGAGGGAGGGGAGGAAGGGAGGAAGGAAAGAAAGGGCAAGGATAAAGGCAAAGAAAGAAAAAAAGAAAAAACTTTATCCACATACATGACTTAACCACTTGTTAACTACTGACATATTTATACACATAACAAGTATATAAATATAAGAAAGTAATTTAAAGGAGAATTTGACCTGAGAAATTTAATTTGAGGACATTTTCCTCATGAGCACTTCGCCCAACACCATCTTGCTTTCAGAAGGAGCCTGCAGCAGCTCGCCCTGGAGTCGGCTGAACTTCAGGACTCCCGAGCAGCACTCTGCTCCTCGGTGCTCAGCTGGGGATGCCCTTCTGAAGGAGCCTGGGAGAGGGCTGTTCAGAGAAGCTCCAACTTCTCATAACTGGGACAAAGCCTCCCTCACGGCATGTATTGACTTCCTGTGGTTGACTCTGCAGACATCCTCTCAGTTATCACTCCACTGAGGCTGGGCTCTCTGTTTTATTGGCAGAGGGCTGGCATGGGAGGCACTTAATTCTTCTTAGTTGCATAAATGAATTTTCATACCAGCCCTACGGAAAGCAGGTAATGGGTTTACCGGAGGGGACCTGAAAGGGGAAGGACTGCCTGAGCCTCGGTGGGGCGCTCACGACCCCAGTCTCTGGCCAGCGCCTGTGCTGAGCCCTCCTGAGGGAAGGCATCCAGCTACCTATCTACGCCCTGCTCTTCATACCCAGAGAGCTACTTTCAGGGACACACTTCCCTTAGCAGAGAGGTTAAACAATACTCTTTCGATCCCTTGAAGATTAGCCAAAAGGAAAGCTGGACTATCAAGGCCTATATAATAGTGTTTTCCTGTGACCCTTTTGTAAAAAAATCAGGAAATGGTTACTTAGGCCCTCATAAAGTCAGCTCAGAGCTCTACCTCTTCCTCCTTTA
Source organism: Tadarida brasiliensis (assembly GCA_030848825.1). Classification (NCBI taxonomy): domain Eukaryota; kingdom Metazoa; phylum Chordata; class Mammalia; order Chiroptera; family Molossidae; genus Tadarida; species Tadarida brasiliensis. Next base: position 33,190,591 of record CM061271.1, read on the forward strand.
TTAAGAATTCCTTGACTTGTAAAGCAGTTTCTGTGCCAAGGACTGTGCCAACAGCATTTACAAGTTGCCAAGCCCACTACCTCTTTCTTAAAGGAGGCGGGGCCTTTTCTTCTCCACGGCTTTATGGCACAACTAGGCAATGCCAGCCGCTTTCAAACATGTTACACCAGTTTCCACAAGCTATTTTAGAAACCTTGACACGTGCAGTGGAGTATTTCACATAATACGAGTGCTCAGTAGCAAGAATCACAGAAATACACTACTTGAAGATCAAAGTATTCTAAAGAAGTTGCAGCTACTTAAAGATCAAAAATTCTAAGGAGGTCAACAAATATTGATCAGAGACTACCCAAACTTATTACCCATAATTTCTTTGTTAAGTAAATGTGCTATATTTATACACAGAGCCTCCCACCATGATAACAAAAGCTCAAATCCAAAAATGTGTTTTAGTAAAATTCATTACAATAGGATTCTACCTGTGTAATTCCTTTACAATATAAATAAGGAGGGAAAAAAAAGTGTCATTGGTTCTATATTAGTCCATATTAATCACTTTTACTGAGTCTACACATTAACAGAAAGTATATACCAATGGAAAAACCTGAGAGAGAAAAAATAGTAGACTAATTGCTTTATGAGCCCCGTGGAAGAATGCCTGACTCTGGCTGGATGAGTGGATAAGGACTTGTATAAACTGACTCTTCTGTATTGTTAATCTTGCAATGGAGATGATAATAGCATCCAGGAAGCTGCCATTCGTTTGAATTGACTAAGAGGTTGTATGTAAACCACACAACACAACGTCTGGCACGTGGGCTTGGCGTTTGTTTTAGCTGTCCATGGCAGTCATTGATAAAACCCAGGCTACTCCAAGGTGAGGAAGCATTACTATAAAACTGGTGTTGCCCGGCTGGTGGGGCTCAGTGGTTGAGCGTTGATCCATGCACCAAGAGGTCACTGGTTTGATTCCTGGTCAGGGCACATGCCCAGGTTGTGGGCTAAATCCCCAGTGGGGGGCATGCAGGAGGCAGCCAATCGATGTTTCTCTCTCTCTCTCCCTCTCCCTTCTTCCCTCTCTAAAATCAATGAAGAAAAAAAATTAAAACAAACAAAAAACTGACCATGCATGTCTTCTTGGACACTGGTGTGACCATGCTTACCATCGGCGAGATTCATTTTAGGTCTATGTTGGGGATGGATTCACTTCCAGGTCCAACACAATAAAACAGCAATTGTCAACTATGTCCCCACTGAAATCTCACCCATCCTGCAAGTTTGCTCTTGAATGCCACCTCCTCTAGTACATCTTTTCTGCTCTCTCCTCCCAGCACGATTTCACTCTGTCGCGAACACCTCTGAAACCTGGCTCTCATCCCTCTGAGGGTACTTTCCCAGCTCTACATGTCACCCTACCTCCTGTTGGATTTGAAGTCCCTTCAGAGCAGGGACCAGCCTTACCTTCACATTTCCTGTAAGCAGAGCAGAGGGCGTCAGACTTAGAGGCTCAAAAATGTGTTGAGTTGGAGCGAATTGTGACCCACCCTGGCTACCAGGCCCTCGGCCAACTTCAGAGTGCAGAACACAATAGGGTCTTGTATTCCCCGCTGTGCACGCCCACAAACATGTACTAAACACCTGGAAACATGGGGACACTTAGTTGCTTGGCAAATACTCTCCCTCCCAGGGTGTCTTCCCTTTTGAAGAGGCTCCTCTGACAGCCGGCCCGCTGCAGATTCGATGGGCCCTCCCCGGAATGGCCCATTACTGCAGCACATGGCCAAGTTCACTGTGCCAGGAACCGAGAAAAGAGAAGGGTCCAAGTAGGAGAGTGTCAATGCCAGGAATGTGCTCTCAGACTCATAACTAAGAGGGAAGCAGGGCACACTGCAAGGGAGAAAACCCTGCTGGATTTGCCCTGAAGCCTCCTCCCTCCCTGCTCTCTTTTCCTTCTCCATCCACTCATCTCCATCCCCTGCACCCCGTCCTCCTCTATCACTTGGTCCTGTGGAGCTTAGGAGTCAACCCTAATCCCCAAGGAGAGGCCTCCACTCCCAGAGGCCAGGCCCTCTCCCACCTCCCCTGTGGGATGCTCTCCCAGACGGACGCTGCAGTGGAGCTAGCTGGCTGCTCTGTATCAAATACAAATTACACTGATCAGTTTCCAGGAACTTCAGCAGCAAGTGGATTGCCCCCAAACCCTCAAGACGTTTCCCAGATCCTGAAGGGATTATTACTATCACTGTTATTAGTATTTACAAAGCCCACACCATTTTTCAAACCAAGTTGTCTTAAAGGAACAAGACAGAGTAGGCATACACGGGCCGCTTCCAGAAGGCACCCTGAGTTCGCTTCCGCCCCGGGAATGACATGACCGCTTGGAGTCTGGTTGGGCAGCAGGGCAGAAGGGGTCGGGCTTCTCCCTGAAGCCCAGGCAGAGTTGCCAGATTTCATGAATAAAAAATACAGGATGCCCAGTTCGATTTGAATTTCAGATCAACATCGAATAATGTTTTAGTCTAAGTATGTCCCAAATACTGCACGGGACACACCTCGATGGAAACAATATCTGTTGCTGATCTGAAATTCAAATTGAACTGGCTATCCTATATTTTATCAGGCAACCCTCAACCCAGGGAGAGTCAGGACAGCAAAGAGAATTTCCCCAACAAAGCTTCTTTCAAAGCGCTGGCTGAATGGCTTTGGACCACATTTCAGCTCGGGCCCTGCATGTTCCCTGGAGTGTGAGCTCAACGCCGTGGAGAAACAATTGGGGGCATGAACATTCAGTGCGCATTCTGGCCCTTCCTTGCCCTCAGCAGCCTGTGGCAACCTGCTCGCCCTCGACCAGCTCTGGAGGAAAAAAGCTTCTTTTTTAAGATGGCTTTCCCCTCCCCTTGTACAGATTGGACTGTTTCTTAAATTTTCTGCAGAACTGCTTTTGCTAATTGCTTGCAGACTGCAGTCCGACCAGGCCTGTCCACTGTGGAGGTGGCGTGCTGGGGCTGAGAGGTACAGAGGAAGGGGTTTGCGGCCAGGCCGACCTCGTGTGCAATTCTGGCTCTGCCACGGCCTGCCAGTGACACACCGGGCAAGGTGTTTACCCTCTCTGGACCCCAGGGAGGGTGCCAGGACACTGGAGCATGTACAGTGCTCGTCACAGTGCCTGACACGGAGCAGGTGCTTTTCTAATATTAGCCATTGTTATTACTATTGTATCTCTTTAGTATGTCACACATAATGGGGACACCTGGAATAGAGTCTACTTATGCCTGGGACTTGGAAATGCTGGAATACAGATTCTAGAAGGCCGTTAAACCCTTGCACACCAGGAAGGGATAACTCCCTTAGAAGACGACCCCACCGCTCTTCCTAAGGGCTCTGTCCCCTTCCGTCTCGCAGCGGCCGGCCCACTGGCCACCTCTGAAGTCTATGATCAGATCAGCAAACGCATGTGAGTTAGATCACCACAGAAATGTATCGGGAGTCAGAAGTCTACTTTAAGAAGTAGGACTAAGAGGGAGAGAAGGAAAGGGAGAGGAAAGGAGGGAGACTTAAGAGGAAGGAAAGGAAGGGAGAGGGAGGGAAGCTGCGAGAGTTTTGTTGAGAGCTGCCTCTCCGTGCACGTGGGCATGGTGGTCATCCGTCTGGGCAATGACCTAATCGCTGTCCTCCCTTACACCTTCTCTGGTGGTTCAGGTTCAGTCGAGGCACATGTGACCCAGGCCCAAACCAACCAGATGATAGACCCTCCGGCCACAGAGATGGGCACGTGACTCAAGTCAAGCCCGTCAAGCCCACGAGAGCAAGTCCTGGGCCCTGGCCCGAGTGAGTCAAAGCAGTGTGGACTTTTCCCTCCTCGTCTCCGCCCTGAAAGGAAGTGACGGTCTCAGGCCTCTGCAGACATCTTGCAACCGTGGACACAGTTGGAGATTTACATCTTACGGAAGTGAAGGCTGTGGAAGAACCAAATGGGTATAGAAGGAGCCCAGCCACTGAGAGAGAGAGGGGGCAGGGGACCCTGTGGCATCCTTCAAGCTCCTGTATGTGTCCCTGAGCTGCTCACAGGCAGGTCCAAATACAACCTGCTAACTGTTTAATCCTGTTGGAAACAAGTTTCCTGTTACTAGCAGACGCAGCCACAGCCAGGCTCCCATCCCGGCTCCCAGTCCTCTGCTGCCTGCCCAGGGCTTGGTTTTGGAATCTGCCCATTTGTAGCTACTAGGGTTCATCTTAACTTGCTTGTTTACCAGTGGTCAAGGATTTCAGCCTTAAGCCCTTACCAACCCTGACACTACCTGACCCCAGAGGTATCACCTTAGTATATCAGGAAGGGTAAAATGGCCATTGGCAGTTTGCTAGACCAGGGCTGTCCAGCACCGTGCTAAGATTTATTCACTAAATCCTCCAGCAGCCTCATTTTACAGATGAGGCAACTGAGGCTCAGAGGGTGTGTTAGATGTCAGGAGGGCTGCTTCTCCTGAGGCTTCTCTCCTTGGCTTGTGGGTGGCCGTCTTCCTCCAGTGTCCTTACATGGTCTTTCCTCTATGTCTGTGTCCTAATCGAGAACACCAGTCATACTGAATTAGGGCCCACCCACATGACCACAGTTTACCTTCATGACAGCTTTAAAAGCCCTATCTCCAAATAGTCACATTCCGAGATACTAGGGGTTAGGATGTCAACATATGAATTTCTCTTGGGGGGTATATAATTCAGCCTATAACAGAATGGTTAGGTAACTTAGCCCACATCATGCAACTGGATACATTGAGGAGCTAAGATTCACACTCAGGTCTTTGTCTCTAAAGTCCATCATTCTTTAAATCTCATGCCTTCTATTTGCTCATCCCAGCCAGTCCCTCCATCCAACTACCACTATTGCTTGCTGTGATGGGTACCACCAGAAATATTTTTTAAAAAGGATTTATACACCTGCCCTCAGTGTATGAACTGGTTGGGACAAGAGGGGAAGGTGAAAACAAGTACATAAATGATTATAAAATTTGCCCAGCTGGTGTGGCTCAGTGGTTGAGCATCAACCGATGCACCAAGAGGTTGCCAGTTCAGTTCCCGGTCAGGGCACATGCCCAGGTTGTGGGCCAAATCCCCAGTGGGGGGCATGCAGGAGACGGCCAATTGATGTTCTCTCTCATTGATGTTTCTATCTCTCTCTCCCTCTCCCTTCCTCTCTCTCTAAAATCAATAAAGAAAAAAAATTTTTTTTTAATTCATAGCAAGTATTCAATCAATACCAAGTCCTTTCTCTTCATTCTAACAAGGCCTATAGCAACAGATGAGAAGTGAGTTAAGAAAGTTATAAAGAAAACATTAGGTGGTTTCAGACAGTTTCACAGGAGGGAGAGGTCGCCATCAGTGAAGGGGTGGGGGTGGGCAGCAGATGGAGGAAAAGGAGATCAGATCAGAAAAGACTTTAGGAAGGAGGTGATAGTTAAGAATAAAAATAATTTCTTGACGCACTTAGGAATTAAACTGCCAAGATGTGAATCCCAGCTCTAACACCTACTGGTCATATGATCTTGAGCAATGTACTTAGCCTCGATTTCCTCATCTTTAAAATGGGGATGATAATATCTGTATGGCTCTCACAGACTTCTCGTGAGAAATCAATGGCTTAGTCTCAGTAAGTATTAGAATAGTGCTGGCATGTAACAGCTGCTTAATAAATGCTACCTATTCTTATTTGGGATGTCTCAAAGAATGGGTAGGCTTTTCATAAATTGAAAAAGAGATTTATAACTGAAAAGAATAAATAATTAAAGTTATAATGAAGCTGACCTTAAATGTGGGAATAATGGATTTGGACTTGGTTTTATAGGCAAGGAGTTATGGAAGACTTCTGAACAGGGGCTGTGATGTTATTATGAGCAGATATATGCTGTGAAAAGACCGCTGTCACAAACGTGTAAAATGGACCAGAGCAGGGGAAAAGACATAGCTGAAAGATGGGTAAGCAGAACGCCATTAGGGAAAAAACAGGTCAAAAGTAACATGAGCTTGAATTGGGGTTGCGGGGGGAGGTACACACCACGGGGTAGGGACAGGGGAGAGGAGAAACTGCAGGGACCAAATATCCAATCTTGGTTACCGATTGGACATCTCTGGTCAGGAAGAAGAAAGAGCCACCATTTCAAGACTAAATTGTTGGTTGTTGCCTGTAGCAGACCTTGTTTTCCCCCCACATTCCTCATCTCCCTTCCCTCCCTCCAATTTTGTTTAAATATTCACCCTCCTCTAAATGGTCATTGCTGTAGAGAAAACAGATGCACTTATCCTCAGCCCGGGAAGTGGGTTAGGGGGGTATTGATTTGTCCAAGACACCCAGGTGGCTCCATTTTCGTGCCAGTGATTGGATTAGGCATGAGCAAATGGCAAAATTGGGGGCAAAAAGAGAAAAAAACAAAAACAAAAACTGCAGAATGGATACACAAATGTGGTATATCCATACAATGGAGTATTATTCAACAATAAAAAAGGATGCAATACCGATTCATGATATAATATGATTAAGCCTCAAAACATTATGCTAAGTGAAAGAAGCCAGACACAAAAGATCACATATTATATAATTCCATTTAACCAAAATGTTCAGAATCTGCAAATCCATTAAGACAGAAAGTAAATGAGTGGTTGTCAGGGGCTGGGGGGTGAGAGGGTAAAGGGAAGTTATTTTAATGGATACAGGGTTTCCTTTGGGGCAATGAAAATGTTTAAAAATTGATTGTGATTATTGGTTGCTGTATAATTCTGTGAATGTACCAAAAATCATCCCATTGTATACTTTAGATAAGTGAATTATATAGAATGTAAATTATATCTCAATAAAGCTGTTATTAAAATTTTTTAATTATCAAAGGGAAAAGTATTAGGGAGACTTCTGGAAAGGGTTTCATCACTCTTAAAAAACCAAAACAAAGATGAGTTGGCTCCTCTTTTGGAGGCTGATGTGTCTAGATACGATCACTGGAGCTGTTACAGAAACCTACCTACCATGACAGGGACCTGTGGAAGCCAGAGCTGACCCACAGAGCAGGCCAGAGCCAAAAGAAGCACCTAGGCTTCTCATTACTTAAGATAATACATTTCCTTATGTTTTATGCCAGTTGAGTTGAGGTATTCTGTCACCTGTAATCACAATGTTCTCACTGATACAGTCCCAGTAACAAAAACGTTTAGGTCAGGAGAAGGGTTGGTTTTGCAGAGAGACTCTGAGTTTGCATTAATTTGAAAGTCGCCAGTGTATTCCAGCTCAAAGTTCAGTGCAGTTTGGGATCCAGAGAAAGGGATGAATGGATCATTGAAGAGTTACATGCTCAGAGCCGAAGGCTGAAGCCCGAGGGAGAGCACAGAGGGAATGCTGAGAAGAGTCTGAGCTGCTCGGACTCCCTGCACTCAGCAGCAGAAATTAGGGGAGGAGACCGAGAAAAGGTGCGTGGAAAAGTTGGCAAATGCTGCCATGCAAACAAAGAAGGGCATTCAGGAAGAAGGGGATTGAAGTTTGGGTCAAGTTCACAAAGAAACCAAAGAGGTACTAACAGAGAATATGGTTAGATAGACTAGGAGGCATTGTAAGGACAAGATTTTTTTTTTTTCCAAAAGGAATTTTAGTGGACTGATGGTGATAAAGGGCAGATGTAGAAGATACAGGTCGGCTGGACAGTGAGCCAGCACCGAGGAAGCAGAGGCAGCCCTGTAGGAACCTCGGTACAGAAGTGTTGTTGCTGTGAAAAGCATTACTATATTCACCAATGTCGGGCCCTGCTCCACTTCCTGGCATGTGGGAGATGGTACTTCTGTGTCCTTGCACTTGGGAGGAGGCAGGTGATGGCTTTCTAGTGGAATGGGAAGTGGGTCACTTCTGGACTGAGGCAGTGGAAAGCCCCAGCCAGATTTTTCCATCTCTCTCTCCCTGCCACCGTGGTCATGGAGGAGGCCTCGTCACACACACGACAAAATCAAAGACTGAAGCCCTGTATTGCTGAGTCCCTTAGTTATCCTAAGACGATAAATACTCTCAAAGAGGTTCACCTGGTCTTCTGTGGCCATTGCATGAAGAAGAAATACATTCTTGTGAAGCCGCTGAGATGCAGACGTTGTATGTAATAACCTTGTCTTATCCCTGCTGACAGTGAACTGGAAAAAAGCTAGGGAAGTACCAAGAAAAGAAGAGCAAAGTCAAAGAAAGGATGTTCTTATTTATTTTGAGTTTTCATCATTTTAGGACAAGTGAGAACCAAGTATGCTTGTTAGGAAAGTGGAAAGCGTTAACAGAGAAGAATAACCTGAAGATGACAAAGCAGTGTTCCGAAGAAGCAGGAAACATGGCAATGCACCAGCCCCAGGTGGGTCTCTGCCCTTCTTCCAAGACATAGTCAAAATCCAGACCCAAGATGAATACCTGGCATTTTGGGCTGGAGATGGAAGTTGAGGGAGCCTAGTCTCATCAGCCTACGCACTTGACTTCTGAGACAGGAAAGCAAAGGTTGAAATTTGGAATCCTTGGAGTGGAGCAATTTCGAGGGATGCCGCGTGTCTATGACGGAACTCGCGTTGCATGCAATGACTGTCTTTGTGTATCAGCTCCTGGCAGCTGTCCATGAAGGATGACTGGCAAGGACTGCTACAGACTGCATTTCATTCTTTTGGTTTAAATTGTGTGGGCATTTCTTAAACAGAATCATCATTATTTAAAAAGTAAATTAACTCATGCCCAGAAAGGGTTAAAACTGGTTTTTGCACGTTCTAGCCTAGCCCCCCACCCCCACTGTTTCCCCATGTCCTGTAATGAAATTAGTTATTCCATTGACAGGCCAGTGCTGGTCCCCTCACAGAACAACACATGCTGTGCTCTCTCTGCAAGTGCACTTGTGATGAACTTTGAGCCACACATCTGCTGCAGAGAGGCAACTCTTAGTCCCAAATGGCTGACATTAGCTGAAGGGTCTGGATTCATCTCTACCGTAGCCTATTTGTATTAGATGGGCTGCTGGAGAACCAGAGGAATAAATTTAGTTACTTCATGTATATCTCATTACAATGCATCCCCAACTATTGTTCTTTACACCAGCTTGATGATATTCTAAGACTCTGTTTCTGCAAAATGAATATTGGATTAAAACCAGTGTCCATCCTCACTGACCCCCAAGCTATGTTTATATCTGGACTAAGGATATATTTTCACAATGTCACCACTCCAAACTTTTTTTATTATTTAAAATGGTTGGCAAGCATTTTGTGCAAGGCCCAGGTAGTAAATAGTTTAGGCTTTGTGAGACATATAATCTCTGTTGCAACTACTGTACTCAATTCTGTCATTGTAGCACCAGAGACAGCCAGAGATGATAGCTACATGACTAAGCATGGTTGTGTTCCAATAAAACTTTAGCCCATGGGCTGTACTTTGCTAACCCTGATTTACAGTACAGATTAGTAAGAAAGCTTCAGGTGAAATGAGAGATAAGAACCCGTATCTTTTCATGTTTATCTCCTAGAGGGGAAAAAAATAACTAAAACATTTTATTGGGCATTTTATTTTTTCTGCGGACAATAGTTTGGCATTTTCCTCCTTCTAATATATTGCATCTCAAATTTTGAGATTCTAATTCAAAAAAAAAAAAAAGTTGAGGAGAGCAGTAGAATTTAATTCAGAAAAGCGGGGTACGTGGCTCAAAATTGGAGGGTGAAAGTATCACTTATCCGCAAACACGGCATCTTCTTTAGAAACTGATTAGCCAGACATTGAGTTGATTATAAGGGATGTACAGTAAAAACAAATTTGCTGACCTTCATTTCAGAGATCAAAGGTTAAATTCATACCCTCTAGGATGGTTCTGTTAAATCTTTCCCAAGCTGCCTGGTGACATATTTTCGAAAAATATTTCTCTCCAACTTTATCAACTGTTCTTTGTGTTCTGGCAACATGATTTGAAGTCCCAGCTGGAGCAGAAACCACATGAGTCTTAGATAGCTGAAATTCTTCTTCAATTCTCTCCAGAGGCACATGGTTCGTTGGGTTAGACATCAATTGCAAGGGTTAACACCTCTGAGTCTAGTTGTTTGTCAAATATTGAAATTAACATTTTACACTGGATAACCAAGGACTGTATGAACCATGCATAAATAAAGAGCTAAAATTGTGCACTTGATGTCCTTGACATTGGACGGAAGAAACATGTCTTAAATTCTAATGCTCGTCAGTGATTGAGTGTTTCCAATTTCTTTGACTTGGAGCAATGTCCCAAAGCAGAAGCCCAGCATTTCAAAAATTAGGAAAATGTATGTACAAGTTAAATTCTACTGCTCTCCTCGACTTGTTTTGTGGGAGAAGAATCTCAAAACTTAAGATGCAATATATTAGGACGAAAATGCCACACTGTTGTCTGCCAAAAAAAAGAAAATGTCCAACGGAATGTTTTAGTAATTTGTGTAAAAATTAGTCCAACCAAAACCATGTTTTTAAAAACAAAGAAAATTTTCTGTCTCTTTAATTGTAAACTCAAACAAAACCTTTCAATAACAATGGTTCACAAAATTCATCTCATGACAAAGTTTTGTCAGTCCATTATGAGAGGAAAAAAATTAAGGCACTGGTATAAGTATTTTTCATAACTGAGTGCATTTTATTTAAAGGACCTCCCTTTAGTGTTTCTATTTTTATGTTAAATAATCAGCTTTAATTAATTTTAATGAATAATTAGTTAGTAAAGTGGTGTTAGCAACCCTGTATTGGTCCCCAGTTGTTTTAAACTACAATTGTTATGGCCTCAGTTATGCCCCCTGCAACTCATATGTTGGACACCTAATCCCCAATGTGAAGGTATTTAGAGATGTTATTGGAAGGTCTTTGGAAGGTAACTCAAGTTCAATGAGGTCATGAGGGTGGGAGCATCATGATGGATCAGTGGCTTTATAAGAAGAGGAAGGGAGAGAGATTTCTCTCTCTCCACCATAAAGACACAACAAGAAGGTGGCCACCTGCAGGCCGAGAAGGCCCTTACCAGGAATCCCATCGGCTGGTACATTGATCTTTAACTTTCCAGCATCCAGAATGGTGAGAAATAAACATCCATTGTCTGAGCCAGCCAGTCTACGGTTATTTTGTTATATCAGCCCAAGTGGAGGAATAGAACAATTCTACTATTTAATGAGTGTGGAACTGAGAAGATAGGGTGCTATAGAAATTTTCATTTCTAACCTTTGCTGGCTCAATAAAGAGTACCAAATCTGGATTTTCTTCTCTACAAAGTTCGGAGGGTATGTCACTGCTGGTTGACGCCTAAGAGTCTGGAATGTAAACACTAGCTGAGTAACGTTTCATCTCTTGGGGGCACGTGCGTATACTCAGGAGGGAGTGCCATCCCTGGTGTAGGAGGAGGCAGGTAGCGGGATATCTGATTTGTTGGGTGAAGAAACTGAGAATTGATTTTTCTAAATGTGAGAGAGATGAAAATTAACCCAAATGTCCCCACAGATGGCATTGCACTCATGTACCACACACTTCCTATTGTAGCATGAAGCAAACCAATGACAATTTAGTAATTGACGTTTCCAGTAAGATACCTGTTAGGTATCCAAGACCTGGCTTCTTAATCTATAAATAGAGATAATAATATGTCCAATCTCGTGGGAGTAGTTGGAAATTAGAGATAATGCATGGAACACACTAGTTTAGTTACTGACATAAAATAAGTGCTCAATAAAGTTTTTGTACTATTATTTGGATTATATGTTAAAAAGAGACCCCAAAAAAGAGGCTGATTTTAGTCATGGAATTGCTTTCCCAAATTTTGAGGCTAAAATAGAAAATAAAATTGCCTAGATCTTTACCAACTTAAAGCCAGTCAAGTGGTTGGAAGCCTTCCATCTGAGACTTTGCTACTATGCATGTGGGAATGGAGGAAGGGGCAATAATCAAAAAGGTAACAGGCCTGGCCGGGTGGCTCAGTTGGTTGGAGTGTCATCCCATACACCAAAAGGTTGCAGGCTCAACTCCCAGTCAGGGCACGTACCTAGGTTGCAGGTTCAAACCCCCATTGGGGTGCCTATGGGAGGCAACCTATCAGTGTTTCTCTCTCACATCAATGTTTCTGTCTCAAATCAGTAAAGCATATCCTCAGGGAAGAATTAAAAGAAAAAGATGATTAAAAAATTGCTTCACTTTTCTATTGAAAGGCAGAGAGATAGATGGGATCTTGACCTACAAATTTTCTCCTTCTAGCAAGCCACCACCAGTGAGGGCCAGATAAGGATATCTGGCAAAGGGAGACCTGATTGCCCTCTGAAGCTTTGGCCCCAACCCCCTGACCAGTGAGGCTCAGAGCTGTGTACCTGTGAGGATTTATTTTGCCTGGGATAGGGAGTCCTTAAAGTGCCTACCTCTCCTCACATATCTCCCAAGCAGGAGCTAGCCAGTGTTAACAGTCAGCCACACAGATCACCGAGAGAAGCAATGCAGCATGTAGCCAAAAGGGCCAGGATTCTCATGTAGAAGTCAAGTATTTATTATTTATTTCTTATCACACAAAAACTCCACTTAGCTCACCATGATTGCAAAACTCTTCCTTCTTGGAGGTGAGTGAGCAATGAGATGGGGCAAAAGAGAATCGTGCGTTTCCTTTAAAGTATATCTTTTATACTTTGGTATGAAGGTGGGAGGCAGCACAGACCTGAGTGAAAACTGTTGAAAGTAAATACTCTCCTAGAAAAAAAGACATTGACATCTGCATAAAATGTTGCATGTAACTTGGGGGAGTAAGCAGATCTCTGGGAGCCCAATTAAGGAAGCCCAATTAAGAACCCTTGCCTTATTGCTATTTTAATTTTTTTTTAATTTTTTAATTTTTTTTATCCTCAACCGAGGACATTTTTTGCATTTATCTTCAGATAGAGTGGGAGGGAGAGAGGGAGAAAGACAGAGAGAGAAACATCGATGTGTCACCACTCACACGATCCCAACTGGGGCCGGGGACAAACTGCAACTGAGGTACGTGCCCTTAGCAGGAACCGAACCCGGGACTCTCTGGTCCACAGGCCGATGCTCTAACCGCTGAGCCAAACCAGCCAGGGCGCCTTATTGCTATTTTAAACAAATATGCATTGATCATAGAGTGTCGGGCACTGTTTTAGGCACTTTTATAGCTGTACATCCTCAGATCACAAAACATTCCTTCCTTGCAGATACATTGTCTCCATTTTACAGTGAGGAAACTGAAGCTAAGAAATTTCCATGATCGGCCCAGTCCTCGGTTTCAGTGGCACCTCTGTCACACTACCTGCATGACCTCGAGTCAGATCAGTTGCTCTTGCATTCATCCTTAGTTTTCTACTCTATAAAATTGGGTTAAAATACAGTCATGTGCTGCTTAACATCGGGGATATGCCTTGAGAAACGCATAGTTAGGTGATTTTGTCGTGTGACCATCACAGAGTGCAGTTACACAAGCCTTGATGGTACAGCCTCCTACTGTAATTTTATGTGCTATGCTTTTATACGACTGTGCAGGAGATTTGTTTACAACAGCATTACCACAAACACGTGAGCAATGTGTTGCACTGGGAGGTTATGATGGCTACGATGTCACTAGGAATAGGAATTTTCAGCTTCATTATGATGTATGGGAACGCCATCCTTTCTGTGGTTTGTCATTGACTGAAATGTTATGCAGCACAAGTCTGTTGTATTTATTGCTGAATGTTGTATGAACTAAATGTTATGTACTGACCTGAATTGGTGTGTGACTTAAATAAGATCATGCAGTTAAATATTTTGCATAGATTCTGAAGCATGTTAAATACACAATAAATTGTCACATTAAAAAAAAATCCTTGCCTGATTACTGAAATGAGCTACCAACCCATATATCAGCAGAGAAAGCTGTATGATACTGATCAAAGCCCCTTCGGATATAAGAAACAAAAATCCACTTGAAGTCGCCCAAGGAAGGAGGATTATTTCATCAACAATTTGTCCAAAAAATGGAGTGCTCACACTCTCCCAAGACCAGGTGGCATCTTGTGACATCTTAGGGCAACAAGTCCAGCCAGACCTCACACATGAGCACTGGAATCTTGGGTTTGGAAAACCATCCCTCCATTTTTCAAGACTTCTATGGTCTTTCTTCTGTCTTCTCACGCCTTCACTACCTTTTTTGTATCGGCTTCATTTTTCTCTTTCTCTCCTTGCCTTCTTTCTCTGAGTGCCCATTTTGGACATGGTCCACATTAGCTCTTAGTCTCCATCTCCATGTTCTCCCCACTCATGTGTACACCAAGTGAATCCTCCTCTCTGTGATTTAAAACATCTAAAGAAGGCTTCTGGCTGGCTTCGTCAGCCTACGGCTCCCCTTGAGGTCAGATAATCTTAATGAGCTGAAGCCATCCTGGGTGCAGGTAACGGTGACTCAGGCTCACTCACGTCCGGTCAGGGTGGGGGCCAATTTTGGAAAATGGGTTTATTGTATGCCCTGGTCTCCAGGAGGAAGGAGGGATGAATTGATAATACTTTGCTGCAAATTCATCCCCACCATGGAAAAGAAAATTAAAAGTCGTGTGTACTCAGAAGGTACACATTCCTGTATTTTTTTTAAAAGGCAACATATAAACCCCTGGTTTTACATTATGTCCAAGTCTTTAGGGGAACGTGTCCAGCAGTGGTTTGTGCCCATTTCATACCTGTTTTATTTTATTTGGCAGCAAAATAAAGACCGCGTTTCAAACCAAAGCCCAGGTCCGTCCCGTCCACGTGTTGCAAAACCGTATACGCCGTTCTGCGCTCTTGTTCCAGTCACGCCCAGGCATGCTTTGCAGACTTCTTTTGTGGCAATATTTCTGCTCATTTCTACATTTATGATTTCTTATAGCCACAAAATAAATCTAACATTTGATACAGGGTTGGAGGATTTGAGGAAGATAAAAGTCTCTTATCAACTAACTCATTGTTTATATTAATGAACTGATGAAGCTGCCTTTTCTTGATGCCATATGAAAAAAATACTTCAGGGAAACCTACACTGAAATATGTTTCTGGAGAGGATCGGAAGGATGGCGAGTGGGTGAGATCGTGGAGTGCGGAGTCTGAGCCCAGGCTTCAGCCCTCACAAGCTGTGTGTCCTGAGGCAAGTCTCATAACCTTGCTGGGACTTGGCCTCTCCTCGTTAGTCATATGGGGTGACATTGCCTTGACTGTGAGCTCACAAATTTGTTTGAGGACACACTGAGATTAAAATGATGTGCTCTCACAAAAAGACTTCCATGGTTTCTGCATATGCTTCAAAAAATGTAAGACTAGTTAAAAGAATAAAAATTTCCTGCACCCAGAAAGTTGGGTGGAGCTTCTTCCTGGCCATGTGACCCCGTCAGCAGTTTCTGGTGGCTTTACAGGCAGCTGGATGTAGCCCTGTGGACTAACTGCCCTGTCCCGCTCCCCACTATCTGTGGACAGGGCCTGTCACAGCCATCTCCCTGACGGTCCTTGGATCATTCCCTCCAGAGTGGATGCTCACCTCTGATGCTCATGTAAAAACGACATCAGTCAATGTACGTCAGCATCTATTGTTCATCAGGCATTGTGCTAGGCTGCGACTTTATAATAATAATAAAAACAATAACAATATACTAGGTGGTCTTTTAAACACTTACATCAATAATCTCATTTGATGTCCACGACAAACCCCTGGAGTATATATTATTTCCCTGTTTAATAAGTTAAGAACTGAGGCAGGAGAGGTTAAACAGACTGTTAGCTATGGAATCAGGCTGTGAATCTGAGAGATCACTAGAACCTCCTCCCTGACCCCAAGGGGCTTATAATCCACTAGGAGGTTACGTTTTGCATCCCGCTAACCATGACACACAATGAGACATCCAAGCCTAGTACTCTGGGCTAAGGAAACTCAAATGTGGGCTTATTCCATCCTCTTTCTACTAGGAGGGCTTCAAAGAGACGTTAACAGCTGAGCTGAGCCTTAGGCATAGAGCCAAGCTGACCAGACCTCCCTTGTCCCCATGCACTTGGACTTACCCATCCAGGATTTTAGATATGATTTCTGCCATAGTTTTAGTAGCCACATTGGCCTGGGTGTCAGTGACTGGAAGGGGGGGCCTCGGTTGAGGGGTTAAACGCGTTGTGCTTGATAATACTACAAACTACCCATCATCCAGCTTTTCATCTAGCGTGCACTGGCTTCAGGCAACTCATAAAAGCTGAGACCCTGAAGATCATCCAGTTCAATGATAGCAAAGAGATCTCACTGCATGTGCCAAGTCCAATCCACTAAGGGCTGCTGCTGGAACACTGGGTCTAGAAGGGTCCTGAGGCTGTCAGGGATGGAGGGAAAAGTACCTCAATGGACTAGTGGTGCATGACAAGGGTCCAGGAGAAGGAGACCATGGCATACTTGCAACATGTATACCAGACGAAATCTAACCCAACATGGTTGCTGTGCAGAGGAGGAACTAGGACTCTAAAAGGAAAGGTCGAATGCCTCCAATCACTTAGCAGGTTCGTGGAGAGTTACCTGGTTTCTAGTGCTCTTTCCAAACACCTCAGCTCCTGTCAAGTAATAATTGGTGCTCACAGATCAGCAGCAAAACCCAGCAAGCAAATTACATTATGTTTAGTACAGTATCTGTGTTAAGTGTATTTCATTCTAATTCCTTGAGAGCTGATGATCCATGTAATGTAACTCTATTCATCAGAATATCTGATTATTCAGATCATTCCCTGACTTGGCTGGATAATAGCCAATAACCATCCCCCAGGCAAGGAGCAATTTATTCCAGACAAGAGGAAAGAAGACAGGTCAAGGTCTCCCTTCTTTTTCTAAAGAGCCAGTGATAAGCATTTATGTAGTTGTACTGCTTGCCAGCCTGGCCTGAGCTGTCAGTAAAGCCTCACAAAATAAAACGCATGTGAGGGAATGATGGCCCTGTAATCAGCAAGCTCAGCTCAGTTAAACCTTGGTGGCCAGACTTCATCATCTCTAAATATTCCTGAAGTGGGAGCTAATCAAGGAGTGAGCCCCGGGGGCCCAAAGGGAATGCATAGGGAGAGAGGAAGAAAGGAGGGCATACTTGGCAGGGGAACTGCCTTCACAAAGGTTTGGTGGTAAAAAGGAGGGGAGCCCCTTGGTGGGGAGTACAGTCAGCCTGGTTTGAGCTTGGAGTCTTGGGAGCAACTGAGAAGCAAACGTACGTGGTGAGAAGAGCCTGGACGTGGTGCCAGAAGGACTTCCGATTCAGATCCAGCTGCAGGATCCCAACACCATGTGCCACCCTCTGGGTCTCCGTTTTTTTTGTCATGTATTCTTCAATATGGTATAAAAAAAATGACTGAGATAATTATGTCAAACACTTGCAGACAGTTCCTGGAATTTATTCGGTGCTTGACAAATGGTCAAGTTAATTCATTAAAATGCTGGCTTATTACAAATTGTAGGGAAAGCAACACTGGGTCAGGAAGGAGAAGCTTTGAGTTCTGGTCTAAGCTCTGCTACAAACCAACCCTGGGACCTCAGACGCTCTGCCTTGGACATAGTAAGCCCGAAACAAATATTTTCAGAAAGAATAAATAAGAAAATTTAAGACAGATTTTACATACTTGTTGGGCCCCAGTTTTCTCATCTAAGGAAGACTGATTTCTCAGATCCCTTTTAACAATAACGTTCTTTTGATCTCTGTATTTCTCCCAGATGCTCAGCTTCACTGCGAGTCGGACAGTGTCCTGGCCATGAGACCGAGGTCCCAGGAAAGTTCGTAGAATGCAACGCTTGACCTCAGCAGTCCCTGGGCTAAATTACACCTGAAGATTTGACCCTAACCACCCACACATCCCATAAAGCTCCACTTCTTCTTGGGGCTGACTCCAAGCAAAGGAAAGCAGATTTTCAAACAAGGGACAGCCAAGGGTGAGTGAGATCTGGAGGTGCATCCCAGCCTCCTCACCTGTTGATCAGGGACTGTCAGGTGGAGGGGCTTTTGCTGCTTGGCCTCCATGAAAGTCAGGACGCTCCATCCACCCTTGACCCTGATCTGCCACATTCGGGTGGGGTGCCAGCTTGTTCAGGGGGTAGGAAATGGCAAGCTGGGTTTGCTGAACCATCAGGGCGCCAGCTGGGCTCCGGGACCACCATACTTCCCTGGCTTCCTGTTCCTGGCGGAGAGCCCTTGCGGTGCGGGCTCAGACCCAGAGGGGGAAAGCGCTCAGAGGCAGGGAGACAACGACATTCACAAGACGCGAGTTCAAAAGGAAATAGCACAAGCTGGAAGTAATTGATGTGTCTTTAGTGCTTCGAATATGCCTGCTTTTGTTTATTTTTTTTAATCTCAACAAGTCACAAGCACTGAATGGTAAATCAGATTTCTGTTTTTCCCCACTTTTGGTACTCCAGCTGAAGAAGAGCTTTACTCGGCTTTAAAGATAAAACTTCAGAAGGCCCTACTCTGTGCCCGGGAGGCAGGGGAAGCAGCCATCTGACAGGGAGACGGAAGCAGCAAAGGCTGGCTCCTCAGCCCTCCCTGAAACCAGGTTGGAACCAGGAAGTACAACCAGGTAGGAACCAGGCAGATAAATTCACTGGGAGCTGATAAAAGCAGGAGCCATGAGACCAGAGAAGTCAGGGGTTCAGTTTGTTATGAATGTAGTATCAACAGGAAATCATTACAGGTCAAGCAGAGGATGGACAGTAGGGATATTCTACGGATGAAAGATGTTTCTGGTATATTTTCTCGTCACAGATTAGAACTGCTAGAGAGGACATACCGACCAACTAGTAGATCAAATCCTCTGGAAAGGATGGGTCTAGGTTGTAATTTTTCTAACCTATGTTTTATTCAAATAACAAGAATGCTTTTAGTGCTACAATATCATTTAGTTATGTATTCATTCACTCAATAAATAATTATTAAATATCTATGATGTGATCATCCCTCTGGGAGATATGAGAGAAATAAATTAATAGTCTCATCAACAGATGTGTATAAAAATGTGCTAAAAAGAGAAAGAGGACACAATGAATTGTCCAAGGAGCAGGGCAGATACTCTGTGACACAGTCGGTCCACTGACAGAGAATTCCCTGAGAGCTGGAGGGCTTGGGAGGGGCAGGTGGGCGCGGAGCAGGAGCTGGTGCAAAGGAACATTCCAGGCCCGGGAACGAGACTGGCAAAGATTTGGAGGGAGGCACTAGCAGAGTGTCTGAGTCCTTGCTGACTTCAATGGTAAGTTAAGAAGATGAACCTGGCAGCCATGTTCAGGGAGGGTCGGAAGTGGGAGAGCTGTGGAGGGAGAGGTGGGTCGGGGCTACACCTCTCCCAGGGGCAGAGATGGAACTGAGAGCCGGGCTCGGGCATAGCCTATCCTAACAGTTGGTTCCCACTGACCTTGTTAAACATTCCAGGGCCCAGGCAGCTGTCCAAGCTGTCCAAAGAGCAAGTTGGACACTCGTGCTCCAAATCCCTGCTCATGCCAGGAAATGACTACTCTTGGTGCCTAAGAGGAGCCTGGAGAATAGAACCAAACCCCGGGAAAGTGTGCTTCCCATCTGCAGCCCACATCCCGGCAGCCCGCCCACCACTGTGGAAAGGGGGATTAATGAAATGCAGATCAGCCGAGGCCGGGCCTTCTAGTATTCATTCTTCTTGGAAATGTCTGAGGTTCTATGATTCCTCTCTAATCCCATAGGCCATACTTAGCTTATATTTCGACAGGCACAGGGCTGGTTGCTTTGGCCAACATC
This sequence comes from Tadarida brasiliensis, assembly GCA_030848825.1. Lineage (NCBI taxonomy): Eukaryota > Metazoa > Chordata > Mammalia > Chiroptera > Molossidae > Tadarida > Tadarida brasiliensis. The sequence goes on from CM061271.1 coordinate 33,210,343, forward strand.
CGCTTTGGGATGGAGGAGGCGCTGCCCTCAGTCTGAGCCCAGGCTGGCTGCACATGGCCGGGCACCCACTTCAGGTGGCATCAATCAGCCCCGGGAGCCCAGCTCGCTGGCATGAATCACCGTTCAGGAAATCAGAAAATAGGGTATCTTTTGTGTTTTTTCTCCTCTTCTTGTTTTTTAATTTGAATGCAGTAAGAGTTTCTAACATCAAACTGAATTAAAGTTCTGAGTTTAGGAAAGGCACAAGAATTTTCATTTGATCTCTAAGGGCTCTTCTCCCAAAGCTGCTCCACAACTCGGGCTTCTCTTTTTAGCTGAGGTCCTCTGTTTCATTTTCCCAGATTACCTGCAACTAATTCTGCTATCCAGTCATGTGTACCAGCATTCGCCGCTCTAAACCAAAGCGTTCTTGGCTCTTTACAGCCAATAACACTCATAGAAGGAGGATTACTTCATACCTTTAGGAAGACAAGATATTTCTTTTTTATTAAAAATGTTGAAATATAAACCACGGATCTTAACATTTTTACCCAACTGGTGAAAAAGTGACTTCTGCAAAATACATGAACCCACACCCTTTCGGAAGCCCTCTAATTAGCTCGGTGCCACCCACGTCACTCCTGTTGCTGACGGGCCTGCGTCGTCTGACGTCGTTTGCCGCTTCATCCCTATTTTCCAGTCACTGGTAACAGTGGGTGTTATCTCCCAATGTCACATCTCGCCAGTGCCGCCCAGCAGGGGGCCGCACAAAGCTGACCTTGAGAGTGTCCTAGAAGGCTTGTTTATCACCACCCTGCACGGATGGGTAAAAATCAATCTGTGCTTCCTCAGAACTGATCCTGCTCTCTCCCACCCGTGCCCTTACCTGGGACCCACTCGTGCCTGAGTCACTGCAGCTTCTGGGCCGACAGGACTGCCCGAGCCCGTTCCCTAAGCAGTGCCCGGGCAGCAGCCCGCACGCCGCCCTGTCTCTGCCCGCTTCCCCGGCAGGGGGCACCCGGGAGCACGGGGCTCTGGGGCGGGACTCATCTGCAGATAGAGAAACTGAGCTCTGAGAAAGTATGGTGGGCACCTGGGGTTTTTTATTTGGTTGATTCGTTTTTTTTATTCCTTTCTTCCTAACTTTCTATTGAAAAACCATCTTTCTACACATTTCTAGCACGTATGGTTCTGAAGAGGTTCATCCCACGCCTGTGCCCTACAGCAGCGAGTTTCAACCTTCTTCATCTCGCGGCACACATAGAGTAGCTACTAAAATTCTGCGGCACATCAAAAAATGTATTGCATTTTTTGCCAATCTGACAAAAAAAAATAAGTATAATTTTGATTCATTCATACCAGATGGCTATTGGTGTGTTGGCTGTTGTTATTTTGTTGTTGTTGTTGTTAATCCTCACCCGACGATATTTTTTCCATTGATTTTTCTAGAGAGAGTGGAAGGGAGGGAGAGAGGGGGAGAGAGAGAGAGAGAGAGAGAGAGAGAGAGAGAGAGAGAGAGAGAGAGAGACATCGATGTGGAAGAAACACATTGGTTGCCTCCTGCACACACCCCGACTGGGGCTGGGGTTCGAACCTGAAACCCAGGTACGTGCCCCTGGCCAGGAATCGACCCTTCCAGCCTTCAGTGTGAGGGCTGACACTCCAACCACTGAGCCACACCAACCAGGGCTATTGTCATCTTTTTCTTTGACACTCTAAGGCAAAAGAGGTCAGTGCCCCGGACTAAATGGTCAAATATTGCACGTTTTAAAAATTCTAGTGGCACAGTGGTCGAAAATCGCTGCCCTGGAGGACAGCACACAACCCGGCCTGGCCAACTCTCTTCCCTGGTTTCAGGCATTGATTCAGGAGGTGGGTGTGTAACCCAAGCCAAGCCAAAGTGACATTCTCAGGATCTGTGCTAGAACTCTTGGGAAAGAGATCTTGTCTTTCTCTTGGGTTTGAAGGCTGACAGACGTGAGCATGAAGGTTCAGTGGCCATCCAGGGGGGCCTTCTGGAGTACTGAACCAAGGGAGGAATGCAGAGATAAACGATAAAGAGACACAGATGTCTTATGACATTATTGGAGCCCCTGGACTTAGCTGTGCCTGAAGCTAACAACGATGCCCGAGCTTTTCAACGAGGCTGGCCAGAAACATTCCCTTCCTTGCTTATGGCAGTTTGAACAGAGTTACTCACCTTGAAGAAAGAGGCTTTCCCACCTGATGCCTTGGTACTTAGAGCCTACTGTTAATGGAGGGTCTTCCTGTTGTCACTGGTGTGCTAAGGCCCGGGAGTGGATTGATTAATTCCTCTTTATATACTGATTAAGACACAGGACAGAAACATGTAGCTTTATGAACACTGCAATCATTTCCAGCTCATCTTAATCAATATTCTTAATCTCTTCTTTCCTAAACATGACAAAGTAATGATCAAGTAGCAAAATTTACAGATGGCTTACTTGTGTGAGGACGGACAGATAATGAAAGGTCTACATGTAAGGAGGAACAACATAGGACCTGTCCGGTGCACAAAACTGGTGTCCAGTCCCCAAAAGGTTTTCATGGACTCATTGTACACAATCGAAGTGAAGCCCCTCTCCAGAACTGGCCAATCAGAGCCAAGGAAAAGGACTGCCCAAGGCAACTATTTCTGATCTATAGACCTAAAGACTAACTCCATCAGTTAACAGGACCTAAACAAACATCATGAGCTTTGATATTAGGCAAACTTGTATTGAAATCCCAAGGTTTATAGCTTACGAGTTGTGTGAAATCTCAGAGGACCTTTCTTAACTTTGGTTTCCTCTCCCAGAAATGAAAATAATACCACATATCTCGTAGGATTGTTGAGGATATTCAATGAAACTATAAATCTGAGTACTTTATCTAATCATTGGCACGTAGAAAACACTCAAAAGCTGGTAGCCATCGTAGTGTAATTATTAGTAATAGTAATTATAAACATAATAACAGAGGCAGTAGGAGTTTGCTCACTTCTATTTAAATTCTATGTATGTGGTATGACTGGAATTTTAGGACTATAAACCAGCATTAAGAATAATTACCACTAGGTAGGCCTTGGTGCCCTCTTAGCCTGGCATGTAAGGATTAGGAGAGCAAAGAGATGAAAGGACATTTGATCAGGTCTGTCGAGGCCACTACAAAGTATGTACCTTGACTAAAGCCAAATTTCTCAAACACTTAGAGGATTTTGTATGCTAATCTCTGCTTGCTTTCAATTCAGGCAAATGTCCCATTTAAGATAATGCTAACAGATCTCTTTTAACAGTTGAATTATATAAACTTTATTAAAAGATAAAAGCTAATACCTTCCATTTATTTATTCAGCCTCTACAAATGGCATCCGAAATGACATATTAACTTTTTAAAAGAAGAATTTTGAAAATGGAGTCTCTAATACCCCATTTTTTAAATATGGCATAAAATGGAAAGAAAGCTGAAGATAAAAACTGAAAATAAAATATTGTCACACTAGCCAAACAGAAAAACAAAGTAATTCCAATGGATGTAAAAAAACATAGACGTATATGTGAGATTATTTATTCCGCCCCTGATAAGTGAGTTTTAAATGGTTTCATAGGTCGGATCTCCTTTCAACCAGATAAAGGAAAGAGAAAAGAGACTCACAGTCACCCCCGACTTAGGACCTGAGGTGGGCATCTCTCCTGTTCTGCTGTTTAGGGCTCTTTGCCCTGACTCCCAGTGCCCTCTCCCCACATCAGGATGCCCTGTACCAACTGGCACACCACTAGCCAGAGTGATTGGTTCAGCGATGGGTACATGAAAAAATTCTGGCTAATGGATTCTGATCAGGTTCAGAATTTTGTTGAACAGAACATCTTGGGGAGAGAAACTCACTTTTTCACAGGACCTGAAAACGAGAGGGTGTATTCCTGTTACTGCAGCTGCTCCTGTCCTTGAGCATGAACCACGAGACTGAAGCCAACACTCCCAGAAAGCAGAGCCAAGACATGGAGGGAAACTGAGTCCCGAGAACCCCCTCGGAACCCGAGTCCAGCTGTGCCTAGCCCTGCTCCCGGAGCTTTCCAGTGTATGCAAGCCCCTGCATTCCCTGTTTGTTTAAGCCAGTTTAAGCTAAGATTTTGTTACTTGCAAATTAAAGTGACTTCATGACAGCGAGATCTGGTTTCAAAAACAAACAAACAAAATCAAGAAATAGCTGAGTTTGAATGAGGCATGAGCAAAGCAGTTCGATGATCACAGCTGAGCCATGACGGCCAGCACCACAGCCTGTTGAACCTCGAAATTTCTACAGGTTTGATCCACAGACTCCTGATGCACCTTCAGATAAAAATAATTTCAAAAGAAAACATCTGATTTATGCTGCGTGGCCATATCTGTTCCACTGGGATGTTTCAAGAGAGAAATTAGGGAAAGTATCAGAATCTAAGACGGCAGCTTTGGCGGGAAAACGGGTCAGGGCTTCGGCGGTCACGCTGGGAAGTTTGCAGAGGAATCAGTCAGCTGTTTTACAACTGCCCTAATCAAGAGAAGCAATGGGGTGGCTTGCTAAATATTGAACTGGGATGCTTGCATTGTTTAGGGCTTCTGTGACTTCAAATTAAGAGGCTTTCCCGAACTTGGGAAGGTGCCTTTAGGGCCAGCAGTAAAGGGGTGTGACTCCCTCGGCACACAAGCAGAAAGCGCTCGGACAAACGAGGAATTGTAGTTTTATGAAATGGGGACTGTACAAAGCAGATGCAGTAGGAATTTGGAACCAGCTTAAGACAGTACATTGTTTGTTCAATTCCTGGTAGAAATCCTGCCCCCCAAATTATTTTTAATCTTATATGGCAACATCTTTGCCAGAAAAGGGCTTTGATGCAATGCTAGCATAAAAATCACTTAGAGCCAGCGCCGTTCAGAAGAATCTTGGAACTCAGAAGCTTTCCTTCCAAACCACAGCCCGTCCAGTGCCCGTTCCTGGCAGGGTGGTGTGCAGCAATGGCAGGCTCAGAGCTGAGAAGATGACAGGGGCGAAACCCAGCATTTTTCTTTACATTAAGAACTTTGTATCTGGACTCTGACATTCTCCTGATTCATGCTTTTGGAGACTCTGTCACTATTTAATTCTGCTTCTACTGGGTAAACATCAGGAACTATTTAAAAAAAAAAAAAAAAACAGGACAGAATTAACTCAGCCCTGTACACATTCAAATACCAAGGTTTGAGTCCCTTGGGCCAGACATCTGCCAACTACAGAAGGCTAGTGCTCTACCTAGGAAGCCAAGGGAATCATTCCACACCTTAGTTCCTCTCCATGCCATACGATGGCTCATCTGGGTACCATGTGCTAAGCTGCATTTATAGCAGAAAAACACTTCCAGTACATTCAAGCCTCATTTTATATGGCAAACAGGCGAAGGGGTCTGGCTCTGGGATGAAAAACACAGTATCCAAAATAAAATAAATGGTTCAGTAAAAAGCAGAGAATCGGCCTTAGAATAGTGGCTAGGACATAGCAGGCACTTATAAGTTTATGTCGAGTGAATGAATAAAAGCCTAAGCAAATGAATACATGAGTGAATGATTGGCTGTGCCATTGGAAATGAGACCAGAAAGAGAACCAGCTGCAAAACTTTTGGGAGCGGAGCAAGATCACAGTTGGTCAACAGGACAAATATTTATGGCTTGTTTACCTTGCACAAGGTGACGTGGGAAGTGCCGAGGGGGAGGGGGATGTAAAGATGTTATCGACATGGTATCCGCTCATATTGCTTGCCATCCACCTGAGAAAAAATAAATATACTGTGAAAACAAGAACCGAAATTGTAAATTAATTCTCTCTGTGAAATAAGGACACAGAGACAAAAAAGCTTATAAGCATTGTATAGGTTCTGGGGAGCTGAAGGTCAGAGAAGGCTTTGTGTAGAGATAGCACCAATATAAGTAGAATTGGAATCTCTGTTTAGAAGGAGCAAGGCTTGCTTGTCAAGGGAACGTATGACGTGAATGCAATCATGTCACATATTTGGAACCAGCCTGGCATCCTCTCATTTGTCACATCTCGTGTCCTCTCTGCCATGCTCCAGGTTCCTGCCATCATCTCTTGTCTGAATTACAGCCTCCAGCTGGGTTTCTAGTCACTTTATCTGGTACTCTTCTGACTCACTGTCCTGAAGGCAGCGAGAATGATCTTCTAAAAAGATAAATCTTATGTTTACTCCCCTGCTTAAAACTTACAATGGTTCCTCACTGACCTTAGAACAAAATTCTAGCTCACTAGGCTTTCAAGTCCAGCAGGACCTGGCGTCTGTTTTCTGATCCCAATCCCACCTTCCCAGCCCTGCCCCACTCTGCCCTCCAGCTACACTGAACTTCTTTCAGTTCCCAAAGATGCAATGCTCTCTCCCCAGGGCTTCATACTTGGTATTCCATCCAAGAAAACCTTTCCTCTGTCTTTCACCCTGCTAACTCCTTTCACAGGTCAGATTTCATCCGAGATAGCACGTCCTCTGAAAGAGTACCTTGTCCTCAGGGCCCAGGTTACGTGTCTCTCCTGTGTGAGCTCAGAGCATTTTGTACTTCCTGCTGATAGAGCTTGTCGCATGATCATGTTTACTGTTTCATTTTGCCCCCAGACTGTAAGCTCCATGAGAAAAGGGACCAGGCTTGTCTCTGTCACCACTCTGCTCTCAACACAAAATGCAGTCTCTGAAACTTGTTAGATACTCAATAAAATTTTGTTGAATGGGTGGATGAATGAATGAATGAGTGAATGTGGTACAAACACGTTGAGAAAGGATTAAGGATTTCAGTGGGCCTCAAGGAATGCTTGGCCACACATTCTGAATTTTACCTTGAAAGTGCTGAATTATTAAACAATGTTGAGTACAAAGTGTGACAAAACAAGAAATGATTACATTGATACTCAAAAGAAAAAATAGATATAACTGATTTTCTAAGAATGAAAGGTTGGAGAATGAAAAAAGAGAAGTCAAAGATTTCATTTCACAAAAATAAAGGGTTCAAACAAGGAGGCATGAAATCAAGTGTGCAGTCCAGAAATGCTTCTTAGATAAATTACTAATGTTTGGAGACTTCTAAGATCAGGTTCAACCCAAAGCTGGTCCTCAGAACTAAACATAGGCTGTCCTTCACGCCATGTCATCAACGCTGGTGTGTGCCTCACCCAGGCACACTCACAGATAGAAAAGGGAGAATGCAGTCTCAAGGAAAGTTTGTAAATAACCCTTTCCACACAGGCTGAACCACATTTCTTCTATTGGGGACAGAGAATGATAAACATTTAGGGTTGAGCAGAGGAGATGGACTCCACTGGAGCTGGGGTGCCAGCAAACATGCAAGCTGGTCCTCAGCTTCCCCCACCCACAAGGCTGAGCTGGTCCTTCGTATCAAGATCAACCAAGAAGAAAAAAGGTAAAATGTTACCATTATTCTAGTATTATGTGTGTGATGAGTGTCACATAGGCAGAAGAGGGACAAAAGTTGCCCAGCTAGTTTGCAAGAACTATGAAGGTCCAACAGCCCGACCAGCAACCAGGAGCTGTCTTAGGACACACTGGCCTGGTGAAGCCTGAGCCTCGCTCTGCATTCAGTCAAATGCTGGTTGGATTATAATATTAAACTAGGAGTAGCATGACCCATATTCTTAAGATTATTAAAAGAGTGGGAAATTGCACAACTGAACATTTTTCTTAGTCTTCAAAGCCTGGGGGTCATAATTTGTAGGGATCAGTGTGCTGGCTTGGATACTGATTATTTACTAAGCGTTGACAGCTTCTTCAGTTCTGTACAATATAGAAAAGAAGTTCCAGTTCCTCCTCAGGGGGTGATAATATAAGTCAGGCAGGCAAAGAATCCTACATAATATAGATAAGGTATGGCTGTAAAGTAATTAATGGAATTTTTTAAACGCAAATTCCAGAACTTACTGTTTAAGAGAGCTCCTCTGCAAACCCACCACCTTGGGGCATAGTGCAATCAGTTGAGAGCTATCTGTTGCTCAGGCATTTTTGGAAGGTCGTTTCAGACACTGGAATGCAGTGTGGTGGAGTGGAAGAGGCATAAACTTTGAATTCTGACCTTTACCAGCTACGTGACCATAGGCAAGTTTCCTAACCTATCAATTCTTTAGATTATCTTGTGAAATGGAGATAAGAGACCACATTCCATTTTTTGAGGGTTGGTGAAATAATGCTAAAAAGTACGAGTCTTAAGAGTGCTTACCGCCAAAGGCAGCCATTGCTTTTCGTGTCATTTAAGTTCAATTTTAGATCAACAGGGTAAAATCAGTCTTGTTAGGCGATCGTAGAATTTTTGGGGGAGCAGCAGCATTACTCAGCATGATCACTCCTTCAGACACCCAGCTGAGTCCCCGAATACTTTCCTGCGGCTGCTGTATGGAAGTATTACACATTGGGTGGCTTAAACAATGGAAATGTATTCTCTCAAGTTCTGAAGGCTAGAAGTTCAAAATCAAGGTAGCAGCAGGGCCATACTCGCTCTCTAAAGGCTGTAGGGGAGGATCTTTTCACGCCTTTTTCTAGCTCTGATGGTCTCTGCTATCCTTGAAGTCTCTTGGCTTGTAGACCTAGCACTCCAATATCTGCCTTCATCACCACATGCCATTTCTCTGCATGTTTGTCCCTGTGTCTCTTGTCTTCTCCTTATAAGGACACCAGTTAGATAGAACTCAGGGCCCACCATAATCCAACATAACTAACTATATCTGCAAAGATTCTATTGGGGGGGAAAGGGTTCACTCTTCAACACAGAGCAGTCACCAAAATCAATCTCTAAAAAAAGCAAGTGTTACATTTTTAAGGACACTCAAAATTACCCAATCCAGGTTTTACAAAAGCTAGCAAAAAAAAAAAAAAAAAAGAGTTCCAGATATATTTCAGAGTGGCAGCTGGCAGCTTTATTGGAAAATACGGCTTGGCCACCACTGTCATTAATTTAAAGCTATCTATCTGACTCTGTGTATATATTCTCATGATCTTAAAACTTTAGTTACACCACCATTCTGTCACTCCATGAACATGGAATGGAGAATGTACTCATGTATGCCCAGGCTTACCAACTGATACTCAACTCAAAGGAACTAGAAGAGTAATAATAATAATAATAATAATAATAATAATAATAGTAATAATGGCGTCTTCCTCTCAATTTGATCTGGCCAGAAACTGATTCTAGCTGAGTTACTCCCTTTTCATCTCCAGACTCCAAGCTTTGTGTAATTATACAGTTTGCATTTGTATAAATATCATAAATTTCAATAGATAGGCAGCATTTAGACATCTTTTGATGCAAAGTTAAAGATGTTCTCCAGTCTCAGTGAAACTCCTCCTTTGAAGAAGGCAGATTTTAGATGGAGACAGATACTTAACAAAGACTTCCTTGAGGCAGTGTTAAAGAATTCCTCTATAGCCCAGCCGGTGTGGCTCAGTGGTTGAGCATTGACCCATGCATCAAGAGGTCACCGATTCGATTCCCGTTCAGGGCACATGCCCAGGCTGTGGGCCAAATACCCAGTGGGGGTCATGTAGGAGGCAGCCAATCAATGTTCTCTCTCACTGACGTTTCTATCTCTCTCTCCCTCTGCTTTCTTCTCTCTCTAAAAATCAATAAAGAAAAAAAAGAATCCCCCTATAGAGAGATGGCAAGAACACCAGGGTTGCAGGGAGTTTTCAGTCACACCTGATGTGCTGTGAGCCTGTGGTCCAGACTAAGCCCTGAGCTTCAAAGGACTGGGCTGTATTAGGCTGAGCAGACACAGTGACCCATTCTAGGGTCTCCATGTCCGATGAGGCAGGTGAGTCATACACAGAAGGCATAGATCTCAAAAGGAGAGAAGTCTTAATCTGATTCTGGGCATCTAGAAGAGTTATAATTATCACCAAGATTAGCATAGGAGTTCCTGGGCTCCCCATGCCAAAATCTAGGGGGGCCAGGGAGACTAGAAGCGCCGACTGGGGACTGCGGGACAGAGTCAGGCCAGTAGAGTCCCAGCACGAAGAGAGACTCTTCATCCAAAGACTTAACTGAGTGCTGTGTGAGGAAACGTTCTGTTCGACCTTTGGGCCCTGGGATTTTAGCTATGGAAGATTCCAGAAGTCTCATCACTTCTCCTTTTTTAATAAAGCATTCCTCTGATTCCTGCTAACCAGTGTTATTCGAGTTGAAGAGCGGAAATCAGTCTCCTGAGCAGGCAAGGGAACAATTGTCTCAAGTTGTGGGTGAAAGCCAAAAGAAGTGTTTCGCCCTCGTAAAGTTCCCCAATTCCCTTCTGTCATAGTGACCTTTGACAGCAGACTTACACTTGGAAACTTCTCTAAAGGGAACTGAATCTGGGAAACAAGAGCACTTGAACACGGAAATGCCTGCAAGAGGTGTAGCAAGCCTAGGGATCATCAAGTCCAGTGCCTGCAGAGGCCAAGCAGTTAACCTCAGTGAAGTGGAGCTCATTGAAGACAGCATTGAACACAAGGCAGACATGCTGTCCAATAGAAGTAGTGACTCCCAGTGCCAGCCTGTCGGTGTCATGCAGGGTTGCAGGCCCACAGTTGCTAAGTTTTTAAGAGAAACCCAACATCCAAAAAATTTAGATGTAATCCGCCCATTTTAACAGCTTTAGTGCAATATAATTGACATCCAATAAGTTGCATATGTTTCAGATTTGCAACTTGATACATGTATATATGTATGAACCAGAACCATAATCAAGATAATGAACATATCCATCTCTCCCAAGAGTTTCTTTGTTCCCTTTATAATCCTTCTTTCTCACCCTCATCCCCAGGCAACCACAGATGTGCTTTCTGTCACTATAGATTCATTTGCATTTTCTAGAATTTTATATAAATGGACTCATATAGTAGGCACTTTTTTTTTTTTGGTCTTTCTTTTCGCATACAATATTTTTCATTTGTGGAGCAGATATCATCATTAATATATACTTTTAGTATAATTATTTGAGACTTATTCATGTTGTGTGCATCAATAGTGCATTCCTTTTTATTGCTGAGTAGTATTCCATTGTGTGTATACACAACGGTTTGGTTATCCATTCATTTGTTAATGGACATTTGGGTTGTTTCTAGTTTGGGGGCTACTAGAACAAGATTGCTATAATATTTGTATGTAAGTCATTTGACATACACTTTTGTTTCTCTTGGATAAACACCTATGAGCAGAATAGCTGGGTCAGATAACAGCTAAATAATTAAACTTTTAGGAACTACCAAAATGTTTCCAGAATGGCTGCACCACTTTACATTCCCACCAGCAGTGTACGAGAGGTGCATCTCCTCCACATGCTTGCTAACACTTGGTATAGTCCATCTTTCAAATTTCGGCAACTTTAATAGCTACATAGTGGTATCTTATTGTGGTTTTAATTTGCATTTTCCTAATGACCAATTCAGTTGAGTATCTTTTTAGTTGTTTATTTGCTGCCCATATATCTTCTTTGGTGAAGCATCTATTTAAATCTGCCCATTTTTATTGGGTTATTTATTTTCTCATTACTGAGTTTTGTGGTTTCTTTATGTAATCTCTGTACAGGTCCTTTATCAGACATGTGATTTTTCAACTATTTTCTCTCAATCCATGACTTTGTCTTTCATTTGACTAATAGTGCCTTTCAAAACACAATTTTTAAATTTTTCCAAAGTCCAACTTATCTTGTTTTTTTCTTTCATGGATCATGATTTTGGTGTTCTACCTAAAAAATGTTTGCCTAATCCACAATCATAAAGATATTTTTCTTTTCTTCCCATTTTAAAAGGCTAGAAATAATTTTAAGTTCTAAGGAAGTTCTGTGTAGGTCAAACAAAACACATCTTTGGGCTCGATCTTGCCTGTGAGTCACCTGTTTATAACCCTTTACTTATAGCATGATCCCTCATATCCCTAATTTTATTTCATACCAGGCTAACAAGTCCCTGTCTTAACTTTTTCACAGCACATCATCTTTTGCAAGAAACTGTTATAAGTCTTACTCAGGGACATCTTTTCTGTGATTTGCGCAGAAGATCAATGCCTTCTTTTGAAAAAAAAAAAAAAAAAGTATTGGGATGTCAATTCTTTTATTGAGTATTGAGAAAAAGAATAAATGATGGCTTATTTCTCCTGAGTCTGATCTTGCTTGGAGTACTGGTCAGATAAAAACGACATCCACTAGCGCAATATATTAACTAAATATTGCTGAACTCTAACTAATGAGAAAATTGTGGAGGGGACGGAGTTCAGAGGAAGGGGCAGAGGGAAACCAGACTTTTCTGTTTAAATTTTGCTTTCAGGTAATTAGGGTCAGTGCCAATTGGGGCCCTTTATTCTTCAGTGCTATCCAGAACTCAAAAAGATGATTTCAAAAGCACTTGACTAATTAAATGCTCTTACTTTAACGCAGACCTCCAGGATGGTGTTTTCCATTACTAGAGGAGACAAAGTTCTGGCCCTGGGCATACATTAAAAACATTTTTGTGTAGTCAACAGAGAAAGAGTGTTCTTAGCCCCTCTGGCATTGTTCTGGAAATCCACACATGATGCAGGAAATTAGTTGTCTCATGTCCAAACACTGTTCTCAAGAACAGTTTTCAAAAATGTGATCAGACCCCACTAAAATGCAGGGTGCAGTTCAGAATGTGTGGTGTGAGAGCTCAGAGTCTTCAGAACGGCCCTGGGTGGGTGGCAGCACACGGGCGAGGGACAGCGAGAGCTGAGCAGCGTCTTTTATTGGGAAAAGCTTTGCTGGACCCTCTGAAACCACTACAGCATTAAACTTTAGGAACTCAGAAGGAGCGAGGACAACTATGGAGCTCCAGTGCCTGTCGACGCATAAAACCTTTCTTGCAGCAAGATGCTGGTTTGGATCAATGAGCGTAAACTTAACGGTGGAGACTCTCCTGCTCTGTCCCTTGCGTCAGCAGTGGTTCCAATGGCTCAGACGCAGTACTGAACTCCTGAAAAAGCCTTTTCAGAGAAGCAAACGCTTTCCATTGCCCTTAAAGGAGAATACTGTTTTGGAACCCTCTTTATCTCCTCTTCTTGGGTGTATCTGAGACCCTCAAAGCAGCAGGACAGCTTACCCTTCCTCTAAAGCCATTTCCTGCCATTGAGGTTATTTTACAAAAATATAAAGGAAATTCAGAGGACCAGCAAGGGGTTAAATGCCTGAAATGTCCAGTGAGTCAATAGTTGAGGCTTGAGTGACCCTTGGGACTTCACATCCTTAATTTTACACCAGCAATCAAGTGCCTTGGCCTCTCTGTACTTCTTTCAGCATTTAGTCCTTCATCAGTTCATCACAGTCCAAAACGAAGCCACTGATTCTTGCTATTAATCCAAGTGAGGGTAGATTTGAAATCTAAATAAACATGAACTGAGGCACAGCTTTCCTCGCAAACCCCATTGTAGCAGAGCTTGAAATAACTACATGGGATCTGTTACCTTACGGGTTTCCTCCTCCGTGTCCCTCACAGAGAGGATCATCCCAAAGCAGCAATTGTGGACTTTTGTTTTCCCTGAAGTGTGTGAAGGACTTATATTGGGCTAGGAAGAAATGTTTAACTCTTTTTTATTTAGTACAAAACACATTGCTCACCATGGAGAAAGGCAGCCATTCCATTTTAGTTTAAATTCGTCCCAGGGGATTAGGTCTGGGTAGGAAAGCACAGCCATGGGTTTTATAGACCGGGGTTTGGATAGCAGTCTTGCCACTTGCTGTCTGTGTGGCCTTGAGCAACTGCTCTGACCTCTCTGAAACTCAGCATCATCACATACAAAGGAGGCTACCGACATGCATGCTGGGAGGATTCTGCGTTTCAAGAAGCCAGGCAAGGTTGCCAGGAGCTGCTGTTGTTTTGCACCGATCCTCAGAGTGCTGTGGACTCTACCACAGCATTCACCACCGTGGTTCCTCGTGGCTTCTGACACCTCTGACTGCTCTCAGGCCTCGTCAGGGCAGGGGCCGTGTCTTGCCTGCTCACCTTTGCCTCATACACCTGACACAGGCCGAGTACAGAGGAAGCTTTCAATAAATTTTTTTGGAAGGAAAGAAAAAGGGAAGGTAGGGAAGAATAGGTTGATTAGAATAGTGATTAAATGATTAAAAGCACAAATCTGGAGTCAAACTACAATTCAGATCCAAACCCTCTGACTTCCTAGCTGGGTGACTTTGGGCAAGTCATTCAACTTTCATCTACAGAAAAGTAATACGGATATCGACCTCAGAGACGTGAGATAAGGATCATGAGATTAATTCTGTAAAGGGTTTAGCACTGTTCTCAGTACATGAGAAGCACTCAGTGATCTCTATTCTCATTATTACTGTATAGTTTAATGGAACTCGTCTTAAATCTGATGGAGTAATAATTGCGTTGGTCCTTGCTGGATGAAATGGGCGTGGAAACCACGCAGACATTACTTTCTGCTATCACAAGAAATAGTTATCAGCACTGTGCTGGAACTGTATGCAGGAGGGTATGGGCTGCCCTCATCAGCAGCCAGCCCGACCCTACGGAAGCACTTGCAGAAGGCCCTGTTCCTGAATGGTGAGTGGTGAATGAGGATGAGGCCTGGAACCAGACGCTGTCAGGGGTGAAGGAGAGGAAGGAATGCACGCTCAGCAGAGATTCCCCAGCTCAGAGCTTTCCCATGTTTCGCCTGCCTCACCCACCTGACGTCTCACGGGACAGCGAGGCCAGTGCGAGCCCAGCACGTCGCACACTCTAAATATTCGCTTCACAATTACTGGATTATTAGTATTTATGTTGAAAACAAATTCCCCGTTGGGACTCCTGCTCAACTCTATTGGCACCTGGTGGATCCTTTAATATTTAAGTTCCTCCGTCTTCAAAGATCCACATCAGAGTCTTTCCTGAGGCTGAGGACTGAGTGTTCTTGCACCTGGGAATTTCCCTTGTGGCCAGCAAACCAGAAGGGGGAACGTTTCATGCATAAAAGAAATGTTAAAGGGAGAGGACAAGGCATGGTGGAGGGGGGTGGGTCTTGAGGTCTAAAAACCACACATAAAGAATTAAATTAGCCTGCCTCCACACCCCTCCCTCATTCCTATTAGAAGCTTACAAAATAAGGTGATGTGTGTGTGTCTGTGTGTGTTTATACACACGCATGCACATGCAAACGTTAGGAAGGGTGCAATAAATCAGAGCTGAAATTTACACTGACTTTCCAGAAAATGTTCCGTGAAATCTGTTTATAAAATAAATCTAAGGCAACCAGTTTCAAACTTCAATGAGCGCAAGAACCACCTGGAGAGCGGCTGAAAATGTATATTTCTAGCCCCCGAGAGCCTGATTCAGCAGGTCCAAGGTGGAAATCTGGAACCGTTATTTTTTATTTTATTTTTATTTTATTTTATTTACTGACAGTATTACAGATGTCACCCATTTCCCCCTCCTTTGCCCTCATCCACCCAGCTCCCACCCCACCCCAGGCCTTCCCCACACTACTGTCTGTGTCCATGGGTTATGCATATATGCATATATGTTCTTCCGTTAATTTCTTCCCGACCCCTCTACCCCCCTCCCCCCTGAGATCTGTCCGTCTGTTCCATGCATTTATGCCTCTGGACCTATTTTGTTCGTCAGTTTATTTTGTTCATTAGATTCCACATATAAGTGAGATCATGTGATATTTGTCTTTCTCTGACTGGCTTATTTTGCTCAGCATAATGCTCTCCAGGTCCATCCATGCTGTCACAGAGGGTGAGAGCTCCTTCTTTTTTACGGCCGCCTAGTATGGAGTCTTTACTTTTAACAAGCACCCCATGTAATTCCAATGCCAATGGTCCTTGAACCACTCTGAAAAATGCTAGTCTAAGGTTGATGTTTTTCTCTTTATAATTTTTTCTGTCCTTTTACTCATTTGGGGATAACTTTTAACTATGTTCCCCAATTTTCTCACTAAGCATAAGATTCCCATCATTGGCTGAGGTGGATTGTTTTGTTTTGTTTTTCCATTTTTGGAAACTATTTAGTGTCTGAAAGCTAAAGCGCTTTTCCATTGAGCAGGGCTGGGGCAAGTGTCGTGGAGACAGCTTTATTCTGAACCTCAGCTAGACAATGACAGAGAACACCAGAAAGGCTTTCTCTCCAGGGGTTCTCCACCATGAGCAGTTTCAACGGAGGAAAGTCAGCTAAACTGGGTCTCCTGTGAGTTGTCTCCCCTGTTAACTTAAAAGCTCTGTGTCAGCTCCTGCACAGAGCACACGGCCGTGTGTGCCGTGGGAAATCCAGGGCTATGGTTTGCTATGCGTAAGCAGCTGTGTGCAAGCGTGAGGCAAACCAGAGGGACCGGGCCTGGAGGCAGGTAACACAGGAGCCTGCCCCAATCCTGGGGTTTGCCCTTTAATGGCTTCCAATGGAACGGCCCAGGCACCTGTTCCAAAGAAACGAAACCTGACAGCATGAATCACAACGTCCTTGGTGTCCCATCTGCATGTGGAGTTGGATAAACTCGAATCATGGATGAGGTAGAGGAAGGATGAAGGCAGGCTCTTGGGCACCAGGGCCAGACAGCTGCCCCTCAGAAGGAGCCCTGGCATGGAGTGCAGGCACTGGGGGGCGGAGGGGGGTGATGGTGATTATGAACTTAGTGGCAGCAGTAAAACTCCTCGTAAGAAATTTGAAGACCAAGAAATATTCTTATCTGGGAAAATTGTCACTAAACTGTTAGAACAATGGTTCACTCCTTGCCCTACGACAAAGTGGCTGTAAATCCTGCTGTTGTAACATCTATGGATTTCAGTTTCTTCTTCTGTGAAATAAAAGTATTGGAACGGATGCTTCTATGACCCCCTTGAGGTCTAACATCTTAAGATAGAAGGTGTTATCCAAGTTATCCCTGAGAAGTTTCTTAGGATTAGCTACAGTGCTCTTGAGTCACTGAAAAATTGGTTATCTGTTACTGTGTAACAAACATATCCAAAACTTAGTGCTTAAAGGAAACATTTAATGCTGCTCACAATTTGGTAGGTCAAGAATTTAGGAAGAGCTCAGTTGCATAATTCATCTCTGATTCCAGCTGGGGCGGGAGGGTCCATTTCTAAGACTGGGATAGCTTCTTCACTCACCTGTCTGATATCACAATCTCTCTCTCTCTCTCTCTCTCCCTCCATCTCTCTTTGACACTCTCTCTCTACTTGGCAACTCATCCTCCAGGGCCCCTCCAGGTGGTTCATGCCTCTCAGGGTGGCACGGCAGCCTCAAGGGGGGCATACTTCTCACCTGGAGCCTTGGTGTTCCAACAGACCAACCCAGAAGCTGCTGGTCCTCTTAAAGGCAAGCCCAGGGCTGGCAGAGCAACACTTTCACTGTGTTCTACTGGTCAAAACATCACAGGCCAACCCGACTCAAGTGGAGAACTAGAACCCACTGCTCAGTGGGAGCAGAATCAGAAAATTCCGAGCTATCCTCTATCTGCCACAGTCAGCATTTAAATAGAAATTAACTTCCAACATGATTAAATCTACCCAACAGCAATGACTCAAAAAAATGTTTGTTCTTTCACAGAACTCTAAAAATTTAGCCTTCTTAAAACAAGAAGGCTGTTTGAGATATTCAACGATTGCTCCATAGCCTCTTCAGACCCAGACAAGAAGCCGATTGCAAAGGAAGGTCAGGTTCTTGAAGACACCGTTTATAGACCAAAAAGCTATGTTTAAATAGAAACTGACTGCTGTTAAAAAAAAAAAAAAAAAAAAAAAAACAAGGAACAACAACAAAAAAGACTCATTTTAATGTAATTGACTTTTATCTTTGATAATGCTCAGTCCTCGGCTCTTTCAGAAAGAATGGCATGGGAGTTGCTAAGTATCCAGAAACTCTCTCTACAAAGCCTTGTTCCTGAGGGCCACTTCACAGGGCCAGGGGACAAGCTCGTTGCTTCATGCTCTGCTTATGCTATTCAGTGCCACACAGATGCCACCCTTGCAGTCTACACACAAACAGATCTTTGTTGCTCTGAGCACAGCAAATTCTTTACCATGAATAATCTACTACAACAAACGCTCCCTTTAGTTCCTTCTCCGTCTTGAGAATATTTGAGCTCCCAAGAGAAAGAAATGATTGCTCAATAGGAATTAAATGCTGGAAAGACTCTCTTGAAGCATTGCTATGGAAAGGAAAGCAAATGACACTGGTTGCTTTACAAGTATGGTAACAGGGATGAATGGATGGGTCTGGTGTGTGGACACGAAGTGCCACAGCAGTGAGGCGGCATGGGGGGGCCGTGAGGCGGCATTGGGGGACAGTGAGGCGAGTGGGGGTGTGTGGGAGGGCCGTGGGGCAGCCTGGGGGGGGCCATGAGGCCAGTGGGGGGGGGCCATGGGGCAGCCTGGGGGGCCATGAGGCGAGTGGGGGTGGCGTGGGGGGACGTGGGGGGGCGTGGGGCAGCCTGGGGGGGCCGTGAGGTGAGTGGGGGGCCATGAGGCCAGTGGGCTCTGGAGCCGCCTGTCTGGGTTTGCACCCACGCCTCATCTCCTCCTGGCCGGGACACTTTGGACCGATGACTGAGCTTAGCTGCACCTCGCTTTCTCGGAGGAAAAGAACAGACCGCAATGGAAACATCTACCTCATGAGGCTGCTGAGAGTTTTTTTCTGAGGGTTAGATGAGATGATCCCTGCACAGTACTCCACACACAGTAAGCACTTGATAGATGTCTGTGCTGTGATTATTACTAGTATTACCACACCGTGGGCTCACATCTACTCCCATTGCTCTTCAGGTATGCAAAGAAAATGTGGTTTCTGAATTGTGTTCATGACTGACATCATATTCCCCAGGAGTTCCCCCGCCTCACGGGGTAGTTGGCAAGGGGAAATTTTAAACATGTCTATTGATGATACCTCAATCTCTTCTAGTTTGAATAATTTTTTCAACGACTCCATATTGTTTCGGTGACCTAGGGCGGCTCCCCTTCCCAGGGCTTTCACCGCAAATGGAGGAGGAATGTAGACGGAAGGTGAGGGCCTGGGGGCCACCACCCTGCTTCGGTTCTTGCTTATCTCTGTGCTTTGTCCCGGGCAGACATGGGCTGTGCTGACAGGCACGGAACCGGCGTCTGCCTCCAGATCTCTGCAGTGTCACCGGCCTCTGGCGCCTCTGAGTCCTGTCATCAGGGCAAACTGGAATGTTTGGATGTCCTGCTCATCACGTACAAGCCCTAGGGAGCCAGGAGCCCTGCCTCGGGCTCATCTACCCGTGACCTCTTCCCAACCTGAGTCACTCTGACTCTGTCACTTGAGCGAGGAGCCAAATGTTGAGCGTCTCCTGGGACGGTGGTTCCTGTGGGGAGGGGCCGCGGTTTTGTCTCCAGAAAACACTGGCAACATCTGGAGACATTTTTGATGGTCACAACCAGGAAGCTAGCAGGGCCTCTGTAGGTGGAGGCCAGAGTGCTACTGAACAACTTACACTGCCCAGAGCAGCTTCTCAGGACAAAGGAATGACCAGGCCCAAAAGGTCCAGAGCGCCAGGGGTGAGAACAATCTGTCCTAGAGTCTCCCAGCACCTCCAGGCCGCAGTGAGAAAAGCAGGCACTGGAATCAAGAGCCTCAGGTCTCCTTAAAACGATCCAGATGTTTCTGCCACGCAGCACTGCCTCCCTCTCCCAGTCGCGAGGGTTTACTCTGGAGTTGGAGTTAGCAGGGAGGGAGGGATGGGGTACCTCGCCAC
The DNA here is from genome assembly GCA_030848825.1 of Tadarida brasiliensis. NCBI lineage: Eukaryota > Metazoa > Chordata > Mammalia > Chiroptera > Molossidae > Tadarida > Tadarida brasiliensis. The sequence continues at coordinate 33,230,038 of CM061271.1, forward strand.
CTTGCTCCGCCCGGCTCTCCTCACACTTCACTGGGGTGGAGAGCAGGCTTCCCCAGCCTTTCCGGGTCACAGAGACTGTCCCCACACCATGTGTTCCTCCTTCTCTAGATGTCATTTGCCCCGGGGCCGTCCCTGGGGCACGAAGGGTGAACTGAGCGCAGGCAGAGAAGCTGACTTATCACTGAGGGAAGATAAACTGAGAGGTATTTCAAAATTACTTCATTGTTCTTCTATTAATATTTATAAATATTATATAACCAGCTACTTTTCTTAACGCCAGGCTATGGCTTGATAAAATATGCATTGAATGGAATTACTTACACTATAAAGTATTTATTACTACCTAAAAAACCAAAACAATTTTGGGGGGAGGGAGGTTTTTTTTTTCTGGGTGGCCTCCCTCCTGTACTGGGGGGCTGCTGTCTGAAGTTCTGCTCTGAGGAAAGAAGCCCTCTGTGTAGGTCACACCGGTGCCTCTCCCCACCTGTGACACCTGAGCAGAGGGCCCACGCTCGTTCCTCAGCATCGGGCCTCTGGTGTTGGTGGCTGCAGGTGCTCCACCTCAGGCCTGAAGGCCACCTGCAAGCTGAGGTGCTCCAGAGCTGATCGTGACAGAGACAGCAGAAGGATCCCGGCATGGGCTCCGGACTAGAGCTGCGGAGGTGGGATGCTGGTGCTGGCATTTACTGGAGGGGGGACAAGGAGGAAGTTACTTCTCTCTGAGCCTCGGTTTCACTAACTGCAAAAAGTTGATGTTGATAAAATCCACTAGATAGGCAGTTTTAGTCAGCTCCAGCTGCCATAACAAAACAGCGCAGACTGAGAGATTCAACAACAGAACCGTATCAGCTCCCGGTCTGGAGGCTGGCAGCTGGAGATCAAGGGGCTAGCATGGCTGCTTTCGAGTGAGGCCCCTCTCCCTGGCTTGTCGACGAACAGCCACCTCCTCGCTGTGTCTTTACATGGCCTTTCCTCTATGTGAACACAGAGGGGTGGGGGAAGGGCTCTCTTTTTATAAGGACACCAGTACTTTCAGATTAGGACCCCACTTTATGACCTCATTTAACTTTAATTACCTCCTAAAGGCCCTTTCTCCGACCACAGTAACGTTGGAGGTTAGGGTGTTAACGTATGAATTGGGCGGGGGGAGGACACAATTCAGTCCATAGCAAAGGATTTCTTTAAAGATGAAATAAGATCATCCATGTAAAGTATTTGAACCTAGTAAGCACTCCATAATGTCTATCATTATTGTTGTTGCTGCTGTTGTTGTTAAGAGTATAGAGCACCACCTGACCAGGCCAGGCAGGTCTACAGCTTGACATCCACTATGAAAAGAGTTTACTGAGTAGGGACTAGCGAAGGAAGACATGGTACAGACATGCATTCTCAGACCCAGACAGACAGGCACCAGAAAGAGCCCAGGGAAGGCGCCATATTTGGCAGAAGGAAAGACATAGGTGGCTCTCAAGGGAGACCAGGTCACCAATACTGACAGAAAACAGAGTTTAGTGATTTATTCCATAAACATAAAACAAGCTGCCATTTATTTAACACATACTATGTGCTGAGCACTTTATGTAACTTATCTCTACTAACCAGCTTCCAACAGCTTCAACATACGAGGAAATGGAGCTTCAGAGAAGTTCAGTGGCCTCGCCAAAGTTTCACAGTTACGAAGTGGCAAAAGCTTGACTTAGTTCCGACACTATTTGAATCCCCAAATCATGCACTTTCCTCCTGGGCTGGACTGTCTCATGCACAAGCTGCAGAATTGTGGACATAAAAGACTGGAAGAAGTAGTCCCTTCCCCAGAGTCATTATTAATTGCAAAGAGGAGCTGGTGTCTACTTGCAGCATTTGGAAGGGGCTAGAAAAACTATACATTTGCCCCTAAACACACTGAGCTGAGAATTAATATATGGATTGAAGGAAAAAAGGGATTTAGGACATCGTGTTGGTTGGCTATACCTTGTAACAAGTAATTCTCTCCAAAATTCAGTGGATTAAAACAACAGTTATTTGTACTTGCTCACAGGTCTGCAGGCCATCTGGGCATTGCTCATGGAGGCTGGGTTCAGCTCGGTGGCTCCGACATAGGTCTGGTGCACTTGGCTCCATGCTGAGGCTCCCTATGAATTCATCTAGGCCTCAGACAGAGAGATGCAGCTACTTGGGAAAGCTCTCTTCATAGAGACGGGAGTAGTGATGCCTTTTATGGCCCAAGTGCAGAACTGGCACACGGCCACTGCCACCCACACTTCATTGACCAAAGCAAGTCTCAAACCAATAAGAAAGTTTACTTTGCCTTTTGTGCGAGAGGCTGCGAAGTCACATGGCAAAGGGTGTGGATAAGGAATCGAGGCCAATGATTCTATCTACCAAAGACATTGGCTGATTTGGGGTGGGGGTGGCTAACACAGAGGGGGTGGAGTGGGTAGGCAGGATCTATAAAATCCCACTAACTTTCAAAACATTTGCCGGAAGAATTTTGCCTATGAATAAAACACCACATTTCCTTATTTCTCCAACCCAGATACTGAAAGACAAACCCTCCCTCCCTCCCACTTTCCTTTTCCTTAAAAAGGATATAAAATTGTAGGATGCCAGAATATTAGGCAAGCCTGGCTAAAAAGAGAGATCCCTCTAGTCTCAAGTTTCAACCATCTCTAAGCGTTGGGCAAATATCTGTAAAAAAATGCATCTCTCTGCTTTGAGGTCTCAGAGTCCCCATTAGGTGTTTCATCTACACCCCTGTAATCTACAAGCACAAAGACACTAGCTAGCTTCACTGCTTGACAAATAAGAACAAGCATCTAGTAAAACAAAAAAGGAAAACCCCTAGAAATATAAATCTGAAAGAACTGGGGCCAGATTTTACTGCAGAAAGTCGGGGTAGGCACCTAGTGGTATCACGTTACTGAATGTGGCTGTATTTATATTTCATTGTGTTGGCTCAGCAGTTCTGATGACCAGGTTGTTTGTGAACTGGGGGACATGGTTCCAGTGGAAAACTGGATTGGTCTGTCTTCTCATTAGAGATCCCCCCGGCATCATTTTCTGTCTTCTCTCTTATTCAGACAAGCTCCACATTGTCAATTATTTCAATTCCCAAGAAGCAAGGGCACTAGAGGAGCTCTTTCTAGGAGTCCATGCTATATCTGGGTCTCTTTTGCTCCCAGTCTCCTATGGGCTATAAGAAGACCATCCATGTAGCTTAGTGCACAGGTCAACGCCTAGATGCCTTTTTGCACCAATCTATAGGTCCTATAGGGTTGTGCAGCCCTGGATTCCAATCAGCAAGGAGTTACAGATCTCCTAGTGTGCCTAGCACTGTTGCCAGGCAATGGAAGGTAGCAAAGGAAGAAAAAGACCATATTCTCGGAACAGAAAGTCGTTACTCTCTATCCATTCATTAAGTGTGGTGCTGCTGTGACTTTAGTTGCATGACAACTGGTGAGTTGGGGGTTAAGAGTTTCAGGCTTTGGCCCTGACCAGTTTGGCTCAGCAGTTAGAGCATCGGCCTGTGAACTGAAGGATCGCGGGTTTGATTCCTGGTCAAGGGCATGTACTTGGGTTGCAGTTTTGATCCCCGGCCCCGGTCGGGTGAGGATTAACCAAAAAATAAAAAGTGTTTTAGGCTTTGCATATAAGAACACAGACCCAAATCAGACACCTAATTTTGAAGCAATTATAATACATTTTATCCTTTTCTCTTGCCAAAGAGCATCTTATCGGAGCTGGCTTTCCTTTTTACTTTTCCTTCGAAGTCACAAAATGATCTCCTGGGTCAGGTAAAAGCAGCAGCACAGACCACACCGACTGGAGAAGGGAGTTGACTGCACTGGGTGCCCACATGGTGCAGAGAGGGAACTTGGGTCCAGCACCCACCAGGTCTTCGGGTTGGATACGTTCATTCAAGTGTGCCTGGCCAGGCTCACATTCTGGTGGGGATTCGTTTTTCTATGAACATGTGGACTGTGTTAGTGCTTAGGAGGCAGTTAAGTTAAAAAAGAGCAAGAGAAAATAAAGTTAAGGTATAAGGTATAGTACTTTGTATTAGATCAAGGTTAAGTTCCAGTTTTTGTGTGTGCTACTAATACACTGTCCCTGGTCATTTCAACTAATGATTTTTTTTTAAGATAGATAAATAAATACGTACTGTTGTCTAATGCAGTGGCTTGCATAAGAATCCCCTTGGCACATTATTAAAAATCCAAATTTTAATATAGTGGGCCCCGGGAACAGCTGAGGAATCTTTATCTTTAATCCTCTCTCCAAAAGATGTGGTTCACGAACAAGACTTTAAAAAGCACTCATCTGACTACCTGTCTGGTTTTCTTTGGTTTACCCTTTGTCACTCGTGTCATGATCTGTTCCTGACTGCACCAGGGAACGACAGCGCATCGCCTATGCCTGCTTTGCAGAAAGCTTTTGCCTAACCCTGCCTACATTCATCTGTTGTGGGCTCCGGATCAGGGAGATACCACCTGAGTTGTCAGAGAAGAAGACATGAGTCCCTTTATTGCAAGACTCAGAACAAAACGCTGGAGATCTCTAGATCAGTGGCTCTCAACCAGGAGTGATTTTGCCCCCCACACTTAACAATGTCTGGAGACACTTTGGTTATCACAGTTTGGGGTGGGGGCTGCAGTCTGGAAGGTGCTACTGCATCTGGTGGGTAGAGACAGGAATGCTACTGAACGTCCTGCAATGCACAGGCCAGGCATCCACAACAAAGAATTACCCAGCACACAACGTTAACCAGGCCGAGGGCGAGATACCCTGCTTTAGACCCAGCTGCCCTCCAAAGAAAACTTGGAGAGTTTACACCCCTTCTCCATGTGCTCAAAGGTATATTGATCCCAGATGGTGGGGGATCTTGAATGCCATTCTTAGGTGTGTACACCCTATTTCATATTTAGTAAGTTTTGAAGAATAAGGAAAATCATCTGTGCCTGCAAAACAATTAGCCCGGAGGAGACTAAGTCATGATAACCCTGCAAAACAAATATCTCTCAGTAAATATATGTGTGTTGAATATTGACACAAAGGCTGGGGACATAGATAAAAACAGCACAGTTCCTGACTTCAAGTATATTATTTTTCATGACTGGATATCCTGTCTAGTTAAGTAGACAGAGATGGACTCAGAATGGAGCATATGAGACCACAGTAAATAGAAGAGGGGAATCCTGAGTCATCTGACTGACAGGGGGTAGGTGGGCACTGGGGAAGTGTGATATATTTTTTAGTTTGGTCTTAAAGATAGGTGTGATTTTGACAGAAGACATGAAAATAAGGTTATTCAAGCAAAGATTCAGAGGCACAAAAAAAGCAAGGTGGCTTTGGTGGGGGGCAGGTGGTCCCAGAAGAGGGAGCGATACGTTTTCATTGGTACGTGAAGGAGAGAGGTGAGGTTGGCCCAGTTTGGGAAGGTTTCGACTGCTTAGCCAATGTGTCTGGGCTTTATCCTACGGGAAATAAGGGGCCACCACCAGGTCCTTGTTCCCAGGAGGCTCTAATCCCTAATCCAGTCCCTGTAGCTCTAGTTCTTGGACAGAGTTGACAGGCATATGGGCACATATCTGCCCCAGAGGTCTAGCTGTATGCTTTCCCTTGCTCAGTCCATTTTTGCTGCAGCCTGGGCTCTCTGGGCGGCCTGTTGAATATTGAGCTGGGTAGCAGGTAAGAGAATTTGGTTGTTTGCAGGTCATATCCAGGCGAATGAGGAGAAGGATTTCCAGCTTATACAAAAACACCATCCTAAGCACCATGGAGCCAGGCTCCAGGCTCTCATCAACCCCAGGAGTTCCCAGACAACCTCCCCTGTTCACAAAGGCATCCTCTCACGAGCAGGTCAGGGGTAGGCAGAGATAAGTTAATGGGCATGCTGCTGGGCTGCGGCAGCTCATGCTAACCCCCTTTCAGTGGAGACTAATTTGTGGTTGCTTCTTCAATGGGATGGCTTCATCTAAGCTACCTTCAATCTTTAAAATGAGCAAGTAATTGCTCAAGTAAAGGTATGACCATGAAAGGCAGCTTTTACATAAATATGAAAAGTATAAATAGAAAACAGCATAATGAGTGACAGACATCTCCTTAGATGAGGCAAGCCTGCAAATAAAAGCAGCAGAAGATGAAGACCTTTGATGAAAGTCGAACACGCCTGGGAGCAGCTTCCATGTACCTGGAGCTGCATTTCTCAAACTGTGTTCCAGGAGACACACTGGAGTTCCCTGAAACACCATTAGGTATTTCATAAAAACCACTCCATAGTCAGGCGAGCCTGAAGATTCCAAATCATATCCTATGCTTTCCACGGTCTCCAACAAACGTTCCAAATTCCCCTGTAGAGCATCACATTAAGTGTTCTGAGAACTAAAGAAAAAAAAATGTAGCTGACTTTGATCAACCCAGATTTTCCAAACAAACTCATTTTATTTGGGGATCCTTTTAGTTATTTATTTTAATAGCACACCTACCAACATTTTGTGGATACTTAGGTATTTAACAAGCGCTTCCCATGTGCTGGGTTCTGTTCTAAACACTTTACAAAACATTAGCTCATTTAATCTTCATAACGTATGTACGAAGTAGATAGTATAGGTTTGTTTTATAGATAAGAATTGGGGGGCAAAAGAGGTCATTTTGTCCATGTCAGCCAGGCAGCAAGGCTCACTTCTTTGGTAGATGTGCTATTAAAATTGTGTACCATTTTTGACCAATAAATGGAACATGGTGTGAAAAATACAGCGTCCTTGAGGGGCTGTCCTGGGAAAGACTGTGGAGAGACCTGGCTCTTCTGCTGAGAAGCTCCCCCAGTTTCCCCAGCTACTTCTAGGTACCCTATTGGCATCTGTGCTTTGATGTAACAAATGCTCTCTTTCATAATGGGCCTGAAGCAAAGGTGGGCAAGGAGACAAGTTAGCCAAGCCAGGCCGACAGTGCCACAGCGCAAAGTGCGAACAGAATGTACAAATCAGAGAACAGCGCGGACTCAGAGGTGCGTTGAAGACGGAGTCAAGATCATAAATCCCAGACTGATCCCGTGGAGGGGACTTTCAGGAGTATCGTCTGTGTGTCTCATTTTACACACGAGTGAAAATCCTGGACCTGAGAGAGTGCGTGTCTTGCCCAAGGGCTCGTGGTTACAGCTGGGCACCTGTTTCCTGGTCTAGGACTTTTTCCTACTCATAACTACGCTGCTGCTAATTTTAAAGAGTGAGAGTAGCTTAGGCAGAACCACTCTGATGACAGGAGCCATCAAAAATTAATCTCTGCTGACATGGAGTTAGCGCAGGGTGCCTCAGCCCAAGAGCACGGCCCAGCTAACATACCTCTCTGCCCCCAAACCTCTGCATCTGGTTCCCTTAAATGAGAGGGGAAAATCAAATGATCTAGCATACTTTACTTAAAAGCAAAGTACTCAGCACCCTATAGAGCTCCCTGAGACTAAGAGCAGAGTACAGGCTGTAATTTCTTAATTTCCCCCAAACTCTCCTACTTGCTACAGTAGGTAGACACACTATACGGCGCTCCTTGGGGGAAGGGAGCTGCCGAGTCAATGGGAGGCAAGAGATGAGCCCCCTTTGAAGGGCGGTGTTGGTGGGAAGACTAGGGAGCCACCCCCACAGCTGCAGGAGCTGCCAAAGTTCCTGGTAAAGGAGCACATGTCCTGCCCCCACACATGTCACTGTCACTGAGCCAAGCCTGCTGGGTCTAAGAACAGGAGCCCTTAGAGAAAGCTCCTGGCACGGCTCTGTGCCTCCCTTTCCAAGCCTGAATCAGGCCAGGCAGAGTCAGGGCGGGCAGGCCTGCCGCTCAGCCCGGGGCTTGCCTCTGCCCTGGACCAGACCCGCCCTGGACCTCAGCGCCGAGAGAGGCCAGTTCAGTGTGTAGCATGGACGGCTGTACACAATATGGCAGACATGACTGACTCGATTGTTCTCCAAGAGGAAACCCCACTCTGAGGTGAGCTTTCTGGACCGTGAACTATGATCTGAGAAGATGGAAAATAAGCAAGCACAGATATGCATGAGCAAAATAGGAAGAGGGAGGGGGAGGATGCATGGACAGAATCCGATGCCCAGCCAACTCAAATCACAAAGAGTTTATAGCATACAAGGGAAACAGAAAGGTCTTAATGTATGAAAACTAGAAAAGTTGGTGTGAATTAACTGAGGAGCCTTCATATCATAGCATATTTTAAAAATTCCATTTTACTAAACGTGGGCTTATGCAACATTTCGCCCAACAGTAAGAGGGAAACAGAGTGAACCCGCCCTTTAAATCTCACCTGCCCTGAGAGATCTTCCCTAATCTCTATAATCCACACAGACCTCTCTTTTCTGTGCTGTGGTCTCCAATTGGTTTGCCTATGTTTGTTCTGTCTCCTTGGGCCAGGCCAGGGTGTAGGCAGCAAAAGAGGACCGCCAAGGACTCAGACATGGCTCAAAGTCTCAGTCAAGTCGCCAAGATCAGAACAGATGGGGGATGAGAAGTCCAGGTCCGAGAAAGAACGAGACAGGCTCTTTATGTCAGAGCAAATGAAAATCTAGGGAGACAAATACTTCTTACGGATTTAGACAGATCTCTACAATGAAGGCAGGCACAATCCAGAGCACAGCAGGTCAGAGAAGTTGAAGAAAGAGTCCTAGAGAGTGGGAACCCCAAATTCAGAGCTGATCCCCGGGCAGAGGCCCTTATCCCTCTGCCCTTGTTTATGATCACACTTTCTGCTATCAAGTAAGTCGTCCCTGGCCCTCAGAAGGAGACACAGGTTTGGTTATGATCATTTGAAAAGGTGAGGGGTTTGGGAGGGGTTTGGGAGGTTAAAAGAGCAGTAAATCAGTATTTTAAATATGCCCACCACTATAAAGGTGCAAAGAACAGACCTTAGAACAACACAGATGTCAGAAACTTCTATCCCCAGTGCTTTGCTGCATTGCGTGTCTGCCCAAACGTTTGTTGAGAGATAAAAGTCATTTAAAATCAGTCATTCATGGTACAAATGCCAAAACTTTTGTTGCAGTTAGTCACTCTAAAACTGTCATTTGGTCAACAAATACTTACTGACTGACTGCCATTCACCAGGCACAGTGCAAGTCTCCATGAATGTGCGGAGACCAACAGTCAGTCCCCAGAATAGAAAGCATCCCATCCATGCAAAATTAACGTCAAGAAATCGACAGTATTCTTATACACCAATGATGAACTCACAGAAAGAGAAACTAAAAAAACAATCCCATTTGCCATCACAGCAAAAAAATTAAGATACCTAGGAATAAACTTAACCAAAGAAGTAAAGGACCTATTTGCAGAAAACTACAGGACATTGAAAAAAGAAATAGAGGAAGATATAAAAAAGTGGAAGCACATACCCTGTTCATGGATTGGAAGAATTAACATCATTAAAATGTCCATACTACCCAAAGCAATCTATAGATTTAACGCAATCCCCATCAAAATACCAACGACATATTTCATAGAACTAGAACAAATGCTTCAGAAGTTCATATGGAGCCAAAAAAGACCCCGAATAGCCACAGCAATCTTGAAAAAGAAGGACAAAGTAGGCGAGATCACAATACCAGACATCAGGTTATACTACAAAGCTACTGTAATCAAAACAGCCTGGTACTGGCACAAGAACAGCCACATAGATCAATGGAATAGAACAGAGAACCCAGACATTGACCCAAAACATTATGCTCAATCAATATTCGACAAAGGTGGCAAGAGCATACAATGGAGTAAAGACAGCCTCTTTAATAAATGGTGTTGGGAAAATTGGACAGCTACATGCAAAAAAATGAAACTAGACCATCATCTTACACCATACACAAGAATAAACTCAAAATGGATAAAAGACTTAAATGTGACTCGTGAATCCATAAAAATCCTAGAAGAAAATGTAGGCAACAAAATTTCAGACATCATACGCAGCAGAATCTTCACTGATATATCACCTAAGGCAACAGAAACAAAGGAAAAAATGAACACATGGGACTACATCAAACTCAAAAGCTTCTGCACAGCAAAAGAAACAACCATCAAAGTGGAAAGGCAACCCACTGTATGGGAGAGCATAATTGCCAATGATATATCAGATAAGGGATTAATTTCCAAAATATATAGAGTGCTCATACATCTCAACAAAAGGAAGACAAAGAACCCAATTAAAAAATGGGCAGAGGAACTAAATAGACACCTCTCCAAACAGGACATACAAATGGCCAAGAGGCATATGAAGAAATGCTCAACTTCACTAATCATCAGAGAGATGCAAATTGAAACAACAATGAGGTATCACCTCACACCTGTCAGAATAGCCGCCATCAACAAAGCATCAAACAACAAGTGTTGGCGAGGGTGTGGAGAAAAGGGGACTCTAGTACACTGCTGGTGGGAATGCAGACTGGTGCAGCCACTGTGGAAAACACTATGGTGTTACCTCAAAAAATTAAAAATTGAATTACCATTTGACGCAGTGATCCCACTCCTAGGAATATACCCTAAGAAGCCTAAAACACCAAACAAAGAATATATGTACCCCCATGTTCATAGCAGCGCTATTTACAATAGCTAAGATCTGGAAACAGCCCAAGTGTCCATCAGTAGACGAATGGATAAAAAAGCTGTGGTACATATACACAATGGAGTACTATGCAGCTGTAAGAAAGAAAGATCTCTTATCCTTTGCGACGACATGGGAGGACCTGGAAACTATTATCCTAAGTGAAACAAGCCAAGCAGAGAAAGACAAATATCATATGATCTCACTTATTTCTGGAATATAATAAACATAACAGTCTGAGGAACAGGGTAGTTCCAGAGATGTGGAAGTAGGGTACAGACTGACGATTGCCAGAAGAGGGGGTGGGGGAGGGGTGCAATGAACCACAGAACTTGTACACATGTACTCATAACCAATGGTCATGGACAACAAAACTGGGGACGGGGCAGGGAGGGAGGGGGAGGAGGGTGACAATGGGGGGAAAAGGAGAAATATCTGTAACAAAAATAAATTAATTTAAAAAAATTTAAAAAAATAAAATAAAATAAAAAGGGGGAATAAAAAAAAAAGAAAAAGCATCCCATCCAGCCTAACAGAAACACATGCCTGCCTGCCATCCTCTTTCCTTCCTTTCCTCCTTCCTTTCTCTCTTTATTTTTTATTGTCTTGGGAGAGTAATTTTCATATTTTCAGGTTAAATCTTATTGACCTTAAACAAATCAACAGCCAGGTATTTCTCCAGCAAAATGGGTTTATTCCGGGACACCAAAGAATTGCAATTTGGGACAGGTGGTCTAATGATGAACCACATGCAAGTCCAGAGAACAAAGGAGAGAAAAGAGGGAGTTCAGAGGGGCTGTTGTAAACAGAGAGTCCATTGGAGGACACTGGGATTTCAAAGTGCAGTGGCTTTTCATTGGCTGAGTTGTAGCAGTCTTTCATTAGGGGAGTGGTTGCTGGGCGAGGAGAAGATCCTCCTTCTTACTCCTGCTGGAGTAGGAGAGCAGAAAAGCATCTTCCTGTTGGACATGGAAAATACGTCTCTTCCTGTTTGGGGTAAGTGGTGATGAGTGACAGGATGTGAAAACTCTCTCTACAGGACCTCTTAACTCCAATTTAAATGAGGTTTTGGTTGATTAATCTTCACAATCTCATCACAAGTTTTTTATATAGCAAAATTATTACTGTATCTTGTAGAGATTCAAAGTGTTAGTCTGATTTCTTGCTCAACCTAAAATATATAGAGTGAAAGGGTAAGTTATTGACACTTCAAAAATCATAAAAGGAAAACTGTTAATAATCATAAAATAAATAACCTAGGGAAATGATGTTCAAATGTTAGCCTCCCTTAAGAGCTTTTAAAGGCATATCTGAAATGTTAAGAAAATGTGTATACTTTATCTATCTATCTATACATACACATTAAGCTAGATAGATAGATATGTATATACATACAAGTGGTTCCTTTGTGTCCTTCAAACATATGTCAATATCACGAAAGCGTAGAATGTTAGAACTTGATAGGCTCTAAGGAAATGTTTGCGATGATGAAACTAAATTCCAGATGATCACTTGGTCACAATCACTGTTTAGGAACTAGAACTCACATCTGTTTGCTACCAGCAAAGAAATGTTTCTATCAACTTCATTTTAGGGGTTTCTTCAAATTTAAAAGTAAGACCCTGGCACCCAGAAGAGATACAGAGCTTTCACAGGGCAAGTAAGAAGAGACTCCAAAAGTGTGATAATTTTAACTAGCAAAATAAAAGTTAACAATGAATTCTAAAATATTCTACTTACTTATATTGTTCAGCTAGTAATAACTGTCTCTATTGTACGTTTTCTTTAAAAAGTGGAGCTGGCTTTTTGAAAAGCTAAATAATTCACTTTGAAATAAACCCGAAAAGGCATGCAAATTAGTGTTTGAACTGTAATTATGTGAGACTTCAGCTACTGGTTGCATTGTCTGGCCTTTAACACAGTGCATTCTTGTAGCTCTAGTGCTTTTGGGGTTTGGTCCAAAGGGAAAGTCACATAGCCACAATCTCTGTTTGACAATCACCTATGGTATATTACTCTGCTTGTAAAGCCTGTTATATATTTTTTTATCCTCACCTGAGGACATTTTTCCATTTTTGTTCAGGTAGAATGGGAGGGAGAGAGAGAGAGAGAGAGAAACATCGACACGAAAGGGACACATCAAGTGGCTGCCTTCCGCATGACCCCAACCAGGGCTGGGGACAAATCGCAACCAAGGTACGTGCCCTTGACGGGAATCAAACCGGCAACTCATTGGTCCGTGGGCCGACGCTTTAACCACTGAGCCAAACCAGCCAGGGCAAGCCTGATATTTTTTAAAAAATAGCTTTTGTAAAGGAATACATTTGACATCAGAAACGTCATATTAACAGCTTTGTAAATAAAAGCCCTTAATGCTTCAATGATAAGAAGGGACATATTCAAAGGTACCATGGATGAATAGTTCATCAAAAAGAAAGAGTGAGATCCACTGAACGTCAAGTAAATCAAAGTACATTTTAAAAGACTTTAATATAGAAAAACAGCTTGTACCTGAACAGGTGGGTTCAGCTGCCTGCCGCAGCAAAAGCCAAACTTGTGAGACAGGTGCTGGTACAAAAGGAAAGAGGTTTATTTAGCTGTCCAGCAACCTGGGAGAATGGTGGACTCTGGTCTCAAAGACCATCTCCCCTTCCTGCTCAAGACAGTGGTTCTTATAGGAATAGGGAGGAGAGGGCTATTTTCTATCCAATTATCTTGCTAGCTCTCTACTGCTGGGTCCCTGTTCATTCATCTTTCTAGCTTTTGGCACACTGAGGGGTGAAGAACCTCCCCCTGTGCCATCCTGACCAATGGGGAGACTCCCAGGTGCTCCTTATCTGTCTGTGGTAGCAGGGAGGGGGGTGCCACAGGACCTGCCATCAGGAAGTCTGGAGATGCCACTGACCTCAGTCTGCCTCCCAACAATGGACAACATGCCCACACATCTGGGGGAGCCAGATGGAGTCCTTGGGGCACCCCTGGATCCTAGAGCATCCAAAGCCCCTCTGCAGTCCACACAAGTCCTGCCCCTCCAAAGGACCAGCCAGGCCCATGCTCTGACTGACAGCTGCCTGTGGTAAAAAGCTGAAGATTTATTTTCAAGTAAAGAACAAGTCATGTGTTGAATAGAGGTAAACCAATATTTCAGGGCCAATAGTGCAAGGTTGAGTGCTTGTTTTTATATAAATTTAATACCAAATGCATGGTCTTACTGTCCATGGGAAAGGATTGACAAAGATTTTACAATCATAATCCTGTGTCCTAACAGCAAGAAAGTGTGAAACAAGCTGAATCAAAAAAAAAAGGTGAGATAATTAGTCAAATTCTCTTTTGACAAGAAAGTTATTGGTCCTGTGTGTATTAGTCTGAATAAGCTAGGTTGTGCTGTAGTAACAAACACTTTCTTAAATCTCAATGGTTTAACTTTTTTTATTTTTATTTTTTAAAGGCTTATTTTTCACTTCCACAAGACCTCTGCCTGTTCGGGGGTGCTTCATGGCAGCTCAGGGACTCAATCTGGTTGCATTTTATAGCTATGGAACTTGGAAAACATAGCTTTAAGGTCACCATGGCTGCAGATGAGAAAGCTCAAGATACTGCATCAGTTTTTAAATGCTTCAGCTCATTGGCCACCTGCCTGCAAAGGAATTGAGAGATGTGGGGAATATGGATATTCAGTGAGGAGTAAATGTCTGTCCTACCATATGACCCTAACCTGCCTCCAACAAAATGTATGCTAGGAGAAGCTGAAGATTAATCCCAATAATTCTCCTCAGGAGGTTTTCTCCAGCCCTTTTTTAATTTTCTAGACTTTGATTAACACCTCCATGAATGCTAGAAACTGATTAGTTCATATCCACAACAGATTACTCAAGTAATCTCTTTACCTTCATGAGATGCTCAAGTTCTATCTCTTTCTAAAAGAGCCTTCTTAGCAGATCACAGTGTTTCTCAGCCTGCAACAGAACTGGGCTCTGATGTGCCAATACATTTCCCAGCCTGGGGACACCCTGGTTAAGCAGATATGAGACTCGAGTGTGCAATGTTGTAAAAAGGGTTTTGTAATTTTCCATGCAGAGTTTGCTTTGTAACATTACTTTCTATTGCAAGACATGGTTTTGCTTATGTTCATTTGATGATTCTCTTTAGAAAGAATACCTGAACTGTGCAATTCTGCCTTCATGCTTAACAGACTCAGGAAAATGAGGTTACTGGAGCCACTGCCATCCCTGGAAAAATGGGAGTGGGAATAGTCGGGGCTTCAGATCTTGTTCTTTTTTGTTTAAACTCTGGTCAAAAAAAAAAATTTTTTTTAACCATGGAGAAATCTCCATATAATATTTTCCAACAGAGTTAGCCAAGATCATATCCTAAGTGGGAAGCATTACATGTGTTACCATTTAGCACTGATATATCACTTAAACACGCACACAGCTGCAATGAGCTTTACCCAGCAGTGTGAACTCAGGCGTATGGCACCGGATGGGGTGTCTTGGGTTCCTTTCCAGCTCCCAAGCACTTTCATCACATTGTGACCTTGACTGAGTCACTCAACATTTTTCCTCTGGGTTTCCACAGAGAGGCGAGAGATGAACAGAGATGACATGTGTGAAATACGTGTTCTTTGAGAAAAGGGAGGGTGTCGCGTGAATTTAATAGCGAGACATGAGTAGTTGGCTATGCATTTATATGATATATATCATTTATGGGAGATGTTAACTCCATCCTGATGGTTTAGAAAAGATGGGATTAGCAGATTTTACTCTGACTGTTCTGTTAAGATACATGAAATAAGAGAGGTCTTCTAACATAACTTCTTCCATCACCTCCAGCCTCCAGAATCCCTTATTTTACTTCCCAGTCTCTGCTCGTTTATTAAAAAGTTATGGATTTGTTTCAAAATTGCTTAAACCTTCTGCCTTATGGTTTTCAACTGAAATGGAAAATGTTATTTCATTTTAACAGATGATTTAAATTTTATTTATTTACTTAGGGATTCCTCAAGTTGTGACTTTCCTTATCTTCTCTGGTCTTTACTCATAATCTCTGAGCTCCCTCATTACATTAGAAATACAAAGTTGAGCAATACTTTCCAGGAAAGAAGAGTTTGGGGACCTTCTTCCTGGAAATATCAACAGACTCTTGGTGAGAACAGCCTTTTCCATTAAAATTAGTAAAATCAAGACCAGGAGATGCTTTTGGCAATGTTTTTCAATGTGCTTGGTAATGTTTTATTTCAAAGGATATTGACTAAATTTGTATTGGTTTTTGCAACACAATGATGCAGACTTAATACTGTATTTATTTTTTTTTTTTAGATTACCTGTCTTTGTTAGCTTAAGCCTGACATTCTTTTTTTCTCTAACTCTTTACCATATGACAGGTCTTAAAATATCTTGGATGGCATTGACAGCAAAATATTGTATTGATTTATAGAGCTTAGTCAAAGAATGTGTTCATTGAGTGAAGAAAACAACACTCATTTCAACAGCTGATTTAAATTGTATTTATTTACTTGGGGATTTAATTTATACTATGTCTTTATGTGACAAAGTTGACCAAATAAGATATAAAAGGTAAGTTGGAACTACATGGAAGATACTAAGGACTGTGGTGAGGAGTTTGCAATGTGTTAAATAGAAGATGGAGATCTTTTAGAAACTTCAAGACACAGATAGTATATTATTTCATGTGTTTTAACAAAATAACCTTTCCAGTATGAAGAATGGATTGAAGCCCAGTCAGTGTGGCTCGGTGGATTGAGCATCGTCCCATGGACTGAGAGGTCCCAGTTCCATTCCTGGTCAGGGCACATGCCCGGGTTGTGGGCTCGATCCCCAGTAGGGGACATGTAGGAGGCAGCGATGTTTCTCACATTGATGTTTCTATCTCTCTCTCCCTTCTTCTCTTTCTAAAACATATTTTTTTAAAACATATACAAACATATTTTAAAAATAATAATAATATAAAAGAGGAAAGACCAGTTAAGGGGGCAATATTCTAAGTGAGATCAAGGCTAGTCCAGTGAACGTGAGAGTGAAGAGAAAGGGGTAGAAATGAATGAGTGAATGAATGAACAGAATGGTAGAATAGAATAAAGAGAAAAGAATCTGTATGTAACCTTGGCTTCAGTGACAATGTTTTTAATTAGCTGATGTTGAAGGAAAGGTAGAGCAACAAGAGATTTTTAAAACCTAGTTACTCCCTCATCTCAATCATCTCAAGACTGAACAAGGGCAGGGCATCAATATAAGAACATGGTGTTATTGAGAACACTCTCACGTCTCTTCTCCATAGCCTTGGTGGCCAAAGACACAGCTAAAACCTGGAGTGCCTCAGGACCACAGAGGCAGATGTATGGTTGCAACAAAGCATTCCAGAGTGCTGAGCTATAGAGATGAACCTGGACACACCGATTACTATAACTATTTATCACTAGATTCGCTTAGCGTGACATTCATAAGTAACAAGAACTTTACAGTTTACCCTCAACTACAAGCAGTATCTGAGCAATCTTCTCAGGCTATTGCTCAGAACAGAGAGGGATCCGTAAGGTAATAAAAAAAGAGGGGGGGTATCATCTTAACTCAGTGGGCTAAAGTCACAGACATAATAAAGGTTCTTATGAATGTGTAAAAAGACTTGGTAAGTCAGGAGTATTTTTTCTCAGGTATTTGGCTGAGAAAAGCAAAGCAAAGCAAAGGACCTCTCTCTGTCCTCCAGCATGATCATTCAACCAAGTTAAGAGACACATACCAACTATTCCATTCCACTGTCTCCCCAGTAAACACCCACTGAAGAACATGCAAGATACTAGTGAGATCAGAAAGAACATATACTCAAAAACCTAAATGGCTGTTCAAGGAAACATGTGCTAATTGTCAATGGGTTACAGGAAGAGAGTGTCCCAGGGCCTGGGTAGGTGAATAAGGTATTATATGATCAAGGATCTGAAACTGAAAAAAGGCCTTCAACTAATGGTAGCTTTCAAGTGAATAAAAGAAGAGATAGTATTTGGGAAGTAAAACGCATGAGCTCAAGCAAGAAAGCATTTGTGTGGGTCAGGCAGGGAGTTTATTGGCTCATATCACTGAAAACTACAGGGGTCCATCTTGAAGGACTTAAAATGTCATCATTGGAACTCTGTCTTTCTCCATCGCTTAGTTCCACTTTTTTCTGTGTTAACTTGACATTCAAGAAGATCCTCAATATGTTGCAAACAATGCTGACAATGGCTGGAGACTTATTCCTCACTTTTCACCCGCCCTAGTGGAGCTGTGAAAAATGACTTCTCGGCAGTTGATCCATCAAAAAAAATCTCAGGACTGCCTCTGATTAGACCATCTTGGATTACCTGCCCATCCTTGAACCAATCCCTGTGGTCAGAAGGATAAAATATACTGACTAATCAAGCCTGGATTATGTGCTTACTGTAGATCTAGGGACCAGGGCCACACATAACTAGCTGTTATAGGTTATTATTGAAAAGACAAAACAAGCCCTGGCCGGTTTGGCTCAGCAGTTAGAGCGTCAGCCTGCAGTCCAGAGAGACCCGGGTTCAGTTCCCGCTAAGGGCATGTACCTCGGTTGCAGTTTGTCCCCGGCCCTGGTTGGTCGTGTGGGTGGCAGCCACTTGATGTGTCCCTTTCATGTCGATGTTTCTCTCTCTCTCTCTCTTCCTCTCTCTCCCTCCAACTCTATCTGAACAAAAAAAAGAAAAAAGAAAAAGATGTCCTCAGGTGAGAATAAAAAAAAAAGAAAAGACAAAACAAGAGATGTCCACTATAGCACCAGGTATTGTATAGACCAATTTGAGATCAACAAAATATATCTTATAGGAATCATGAAAAGTATGGTAGGAGGAAGTAATGAGGTAGAATTAATAATAATAATGCTGCAAAACATGGAAAATCACTGAAGATTTTTGAACAGGGCAATGCCCTTTGGGTTCAAATGATACTCTAATTTTAAGTATCCAACTAAAAACGCTCACAAAGAAGAAAGTTTATTAAATGCATTAAGGTTATATATTTACAGAAAAACCTTATGTTTGAGAGTATTTATATACAAACAAGTACATTCTCTAAATCTCTATATGAAAGTGAAAAAGAAGGCTTGATCTGTCTGACAAGTTAATTCTACTAGAGCAGCTTCACACATTATCTGACATGAATGTAAGGTGAGGTTAAGTAAAGAAACACTATTTATTGATTGATTGACTGATTGATTGTGTTCTTCCTTCTACATGCAATACATTCAAGCTATCAAGGTTTGCATCCAAAGGGGGATATGGATTTGGCTCCCTGCCTCTGAATAGTACCATGGAATAACAGATGACTAACATCGTTCTTCATCGAACAACCAGACTTGTGTCAAGTAGTTGCCAGGGGGTGGGAACACTATGCAAGGTGAAGAGGAGTAAACTGAAGTTCAAGCATTTAAAGAAAATGGCCCCGAGAAGCATAACTAGCAAATGTCAGGGAATGTAGGGTTCAAAGCCAGTCTGTCCAAATCCAAGGCTCTGTTCTTTCCACCATTCTGGGCTGCCTCTCCACAACTAAACTTGTTAATGGTATCATTTCCAAGGTCACTGACTAGAATCCCAATTTTTAAAAAATGTTTCACTGCTGATGAAGTTACTTGTCAGGAATGAGTTTCTGGTTTTCCAAAAGCAATAGTTGTTGTACATCATGGGAACTTAAAATCACACACACAGAGAGAGGAGAGAGGCACCCCCACTGTATACTACTTATATATAATTTTGATTTTAATTAAGTGTGATGCTAGCTTCCCCAGAGACTTTTAGAATTCAAAAGTATCCTGCAATGGGTCCTTTTGTAAAGGGAAGTCTCCTAATGTGGCTACTTTATTATCTACTGTTCATTACTTCCAATAAGAATATAGATGAGTACTCCTAAAGCTTTACCCCCATGCATTTTGAATTTTTAAAAAGTGTGATTAGTGTGTGGCTCCAGAAAGAAATAAACTGCCTAGATGTTGAATGTTCTCTGAAACCTAATGTTGTTTTAAAGCTTAAGCCATCCTAAACATAAAAGATGAGTGCTGGCCTGGAGCTGGGAGCATAGCTGAGGTACTGGTCGCCTGAGTGAGACTTTTTTCCAAATTCTTCCCTCACATCAGCAGCCCCCCAGTTGACAATTCTGAGTCCTGAAGCGGTTGAATGTATTTGAGCACAGCTCCTCTTGAGGCTCATGGAAGAGGCAGTTAGCTTCTGACCACCTCTGACTAATATATATGGACAGAACTCCATAAAATAAACATACTTCAAGTTGTTTGCCCAGTAATGGATATTTGACCTATCCCCCACCCTTTCCTAATGCCAGCACAAGTGGTATTTGAATAGCCAAGCACATTCCGTTTTGAAACCAAAGCTTGGGCTGATGCACTTTGACTAACGTTCCAAATTTTAGGGAGCAGCTTCACCAGAGATCCTCTCAAGCAGCTCTTGAGTTGCCCATTATTCCACTAATGCAGCAATTATTTCAATCTACACAGAAAATGCAAAGGCGGCGATGGCTGAGCTAAGAAGAGGGAAGACATACTGTACACACTACGGAAGCCAATAACTAGAACCCACAACTGAAAGAAAGGAATGGTGGCCTTTCTCTATCCCTTTGCCCCGCTCCCCATCAGAAAATCATACTCTTTAAACTTGACAATGTACTGCACATCAAAAGTCTGAAAATTTCCTATACCACTCACCCAGTAGTTCCCCTTTAATGGACTTATTGTAAAGAAATAATCAAAGATATTTGATTTAGCTACATCCAGGCTCAGCTACAAGGATGTTCACTGCAGCATTATTTCATTAATGAGAAACTGAAAATTACCTAGAAAGCAATAATCATACTGGGTATATTGGTTTTTTTATTGCTGTTCTAACACAATACAACAGGCTCCGTGGCTGAAACAACACAAATTCATCATTTCACAGTTTGGTAGATCTAGTGAGCTTCACTGGTTCTCTGCTTCGAGTCTCACTGAGCTAAAATCAAGGTGTCACCAGGGCTGCGTTCCCTTATGGAGGATGTTGGGGAGCACAGGTCCCTATTTCCTTGCAGTAGAAGCACTGAGCTCCCCATTTTCTCGGTGGCTCTCAGTCGAGGGCCATTCCAAGATTCTAAAGACCGCCCACATTTCTTGGCTTATGGCTCCCACCCTCCATCTTCAAAGCCAGTGACAGGGGGGCCAACCCTCAGGTCACATCTCTGTACCTGTGTTTCTGCCTCCCTCTTGCACTGTAAAGGTTCCATGTGATTCTACCGGGCCAAGCCAATAATCAAGAGATTCTCCCTCTCTGAAAGTTGGTAACCTTAATTGCTTTTGTCATGTAACTTAACATAGGCACAGATTCCAAGGGTTAGAGCATGTTGATGTTTGAGAGTCTACCACAATAAGGTATTCGTGGGGTAAAGTGTGGAACATGCATGGAGTATAAATGAAAGTAATGGTATGGGAAAATACTTAATGGCATGGAAAAATGCTAAGTGAAATATCACATTGAAAAATATTAAAAAAGAATTTAAAAAAATAAGCCACCCAACAATATGGATAGTTTCATCCCATTTTTATAGAGTAAAAATAATCTATAGTTTAATATGTCTAAAATTCTATATCTATTCAAAATGTATATACCTATGTGGAAAGGTCTACCCACAAATGTTTAGTGGTTATTTAAGTTTGGGGATTACTGGTGAATTGTTTTCAGATTGATATAGTTTTGAACTTATATAAGTAAATAAGTTTATCATCTACAACACACACATATAAAATTTAAAAATTGAACCTTTCTCTTACAAGTTGAATGCAACAGATAGCCCTTTGGCCAGCCAACTGACCCACCCCAAATACCAAAAACAGTTTCTCCCAGATACACTGATATTCTCATTCTCTTGGGACTGAACTCAGTTTCCACATGACAACCCCAATCCCAGGCAGCCTTTCCTAATTCTGAGAAATCCAATATTTTTAGCCCAGTGTCCCAGTAGCTATTAAGTCAAGTTACAAGAGAAGAACATTATAACTTTATAACCTTAGAACACTGACTTTCTACAGCTGCAATAACATATTGTTGTTTAATGTCATCTCTGAGAAATTCTCTGACATTGTGCATCCTGAAACATCCATATGTCAGTGTTGGGTTTGGTTTAAATTTCAGATAGCTAAAAATAAGTCTTTCTCCTCCTTTTGGTTTTAAAGTGTAAGCAGATCTAACTTTTGATGTACAAAGCTTATAAACGAAACAATTTGCTGTCTCCACCCAAAGACAGCTAATGCAACTCCAGAAAGAAGGGTCTATCTTTAACAGTTTACTCTACATTCTAACTGTGGTTTCCGTAAGAACATACTGTATACAAACTTTGTTCCTAAGGTTATTTCTGTTGGTGCCAAAATGACTTCAATTCACAAAAATCATGTGTTGCATTCCCATGCAACTTAGATGTTTTTTCTAAAGAAAATAGGTTTTTCCCCCCCTTCAGCAACCTTTCCTGTTTATGGAAGATCCACTTCCACCCTGGGAACATACTTAGAATCAGTCTCCAAATGTGGGCTTAATTCTCAGAAGACCTAGCAAAGACTTTGACCTCCACCTACGACTAGAATGCACACTGTCGTGTTAGTAGCAGACTGGTGGGCACCTCATAGCATTATAGTTAAACAGTGTAGGCTTTCTTACCAATATCCTGGGATATCACATCCTTGGGTCCAAATCTTGTCTCTGACATGTATTACTGTGTTACCAGGAGCCAGTTATTTAATCTCTGTTTGCTCCAATTTGTAAAGTGAATATAATAACATTACCTGCACCCTAGGACTGTTGATGAGGTTTAAATGAAGTAAACATATAAAGCAGTTGAAACACACACACACAGAGAGAGAGAGAGAGAGAGAGAGAGAGAGAGAAAGAGAGAGAGAGAGAGAGAGAGAGAGAGAGAGAGAGAGAGAAAGAGAGAGAGAGAGATCTTCTCTGAGAGAATCATGACCATTTACAAAGAGTACAAGAATCTCAAGTTATGCTAACTAGCCAGGCACCCTTCTGCCTTGGGGCCTTTAAAGTGGCTTTTTCCTTGACCAGGTGCTTCTTCATTGACATATCCGAATGGTCCATTCTCCTACTTTCTTCAGGAGTTTGCAGTAATAACAACTCCTCAGCGCAGCACCCTCTGATCACCCGATATAAAATCATACACCACCACCTCCAGTGTGACACCCCTATCCTCTTACCAGTTTTCATCTACTGCACTTTTCACATTTCATGTATTTACAGTGTTAACTGTTATATGAGTTCCAGGAGGGCAGATATTTTTGTCTGCTTTTTGCTGCTGAATCCTCAGCACCTACTTGTAGTTAGTGGTCTGTAAATACTTGTCGGATGCATGGACGGCCACCTGTCTTCAAGAGTGGAGGCTTCCAGTCAGAGAAAGACAAGTACCATAGGATTTCATTTATATGTGGAATCTAATAAACAAAATAAACTAACAACAAAATAAATAGAAAACAGACTCATAGATACAGAGAACAGACTGACAGCTGTCAGAGGGGAGGGGCTTTGGGGGTCTGAGTGAAAAAGGTGAAGGCATTAAGAAAAAAAAACACCACAACAACTCATAGACACAGAGAACAGTATGGTGATTACCAGAGGGAAAGGGGGGTGGGGGAGGTAGAAGAGGGTAAAGGGGGATAAATGGTGAAAGAAGGAGACGACTTTGGGTGGTGAACACACAATACAATATACAGATGGTGTATTATAGAATTGTACACCTGAAACCTACATAATTTTATTAATCAATGTCACCAAAAAAAGTCAATAAAAATTTTTTTTAAAAAAGAGCAGGGTATTCATCTAAAGAGGAAGAGTGAGTATTGCAAAGCTTAAACATAGCGCTTCTTAAGCAACCTGTGGAAAAACCCAGTGAGAGTCCTACATCATGTGAGCCCCTCCCCGACAAGGTCCCCAGTGAAGCTGTAAAGAGAGCCAGTGAGGCAGAACAGTGGCTGCCCCTAACTGTCAAGTCATTCAACTTTCCTTGAATCTAAAACAGAACCAGGTGATTGGTCAAGGCTCCTTAGGATGTAAAACATCCTATGTTTCTGTGAGTAGAATGGAGAAATAAGCAATTGGGTCAGCATTTATTTGATGCCCACAGATTCAGATGGTTCCAGTTGCCCTTAGCATAGCTTCTGCCAGAGCCTGGCTGGAGGGAGCAAAGCAAGTTAAATTTTTCATTTTACTTGTGGCTAGAGCATCCCTGTGACTTACATAGAAAGACTGCTCCAAGAATCCCAAGAAATGTTAATTATTGTTTTGTATAAGATCTCTCAAGAAATCCATCACAGAACTTTCTAGGTTTAGTGCAGTGACTGACAAATTTAGAAATGAAATATCTTTTGCATTTCTCTTTGTTTAAAAATTATTGGATACATTTTTCTGTTAGGGGGGAAAAAATGCACTTTGCTTCTCTTCGTCTCCCAGACAGAAGTATTGGTTTATAAGCAATGGTGTTGGAAGGGGGGGCCTGATGATATTTGGCATATGGAAATCACCCACATTTTGGGGCAGAGAGTGAGGTCTGCACTGCCTCGTGGCCAGCTCTCTGCTGCTGTGGCAATATTCACATTTCCACTTTCTGCTTAGGCTTTCCACTCTGGGAAATGGGAGGCCCACAAGGGATCTAGATCTTATCTTTTCTCCTAATCTGCCCCCCTTGAAATATACATAAGATTTGGTTTTAATCCCTAACACAGAAGCCCTCCACCAGATTTCTATGAATTCACAGGTTGGGCATGCTGTTGGTTACTTAGAGGCCAATCTAAGCTACTATAATAAACGGACTCAAACAGCAGTGGCTTAAACAAGATAGAAGTTTATTCTCTCTCGTGTAATGGTCCAGAGGTTGTCAGAATAAGAAAGGTAAAGCCACTCTGCCATCTTCAGTGCACATGGCTGAGTTCAAGGTGACTGACGTCCAGCTCCTGCCACCACCTCTGCATGCTAGGCCACAGGTAGAGAAAACTGACATGCAGAGCTCGTGCCCATGCCTCACAAAGGCACAAGACAGAAGGGGCACACATCACGTCTGCCCACATTTCAGCGTCTAGCACCTATCCCATTTGCACAACGAGCTTCAAACGTGGCTTGGAATTGGAGCTGTTGCCTGGGCTGCCACAGGCCTGACTACGAAAATGAACGCCTTTCAGTAAAGTAAGAAAAGAATGGATGATGGAGGACAACCAGCCGTCTCCACCACAGTTCCCCCCCTACTCCAGCCACTCAAATATCCATTTGCACCTTTCTTCCCACAAATAGCTTGGAACATGCTTGCCCCATCCCTGAGGAATTCAACCCAGTGTCCCACCTAGTTACTATATCAAGCTGTGCAAGGAGGAACAAACTTTTCATCACTGAGATGCAGCTTCTCAGAATCCGGTCGAACGCGACTGCCCCTTTCCCATGCACACACACTCCCTACACACCGTGATGGAGTAGAAAAGAACAAACTGCAATTTAAAACTCCCATTAGGCAAAGGGATGATGGAAAAACACAGCAGTCACTTGTCCATAGCAATTACCAAAGTTTTCCTCCCCTGACTGAATAAATTTCCTTGATTTGATCCTGCCTCTGCCCGCTGAGATGTTCTTCCCTCTCCATTATTCTCACTTGTCACATCTGAAGTGAGTGTTGAAGCGCAGGCCTTCCTCGGGGGCCGCACAGTTTTTGTAATGTACTTCCTGCTTGGGGCATATTTGGGGGATTAGGGTTGTTTTAGGGATGGAAGGATTACAGGCTTCTGGCTCCAGCTGGTTCCATGTATATGTAACTATAGCCAAAGAGCTCATCCAAACAGAGCTGTGTGCTTTCTTCACTGATCTTACATTTATTCATCTTTGTGTTCCACCCATCCATCTCTCTCTCTCTCTCTCTCTCTCTCTCTCTCTCTCTCTCTCTCTCTCTCTCTCTCTCTCTCATTATTGTAGCAACCTTGGGATCATTTAAAACAATAGTCTGAGTAGGAAGGCGACATCCTGAATATTTCTGACTTAGCTCCCACTATCTGGACCAGAAGTCTTATTGGGGAGGTCTTGAGGCTAGAATATTGTCATCTGGTACAGGTGTCCCTTTGGAATATGAGTCACCTTTTATAATTAGCCAGAGGTCATCGATCTGTAAGTGGCAAGAGGTTTCTAGAACAAATTAACATTCTGGATTTTCTCAACCAGTTTCACTGAAGTTTCTCCATCTAGCACCATGCATTTGATCTTCTAAGGTTTCATTAGAGACCATCTTTTTCAAGTATCTGCCATGGCATAACAACAATCACCAGATTTTCAGTTTGAAATGTTTTCCTTTGCCTCTTGCTACCCAGCCACTAAGCCCCTTATTTTGGTTTTGTTATAGCAGCACCCCACTCCTGACAGCAAATTTTGTGTTAGGTAGAATAAGCTGCGGCTTAAACGAGAAAGACCAGAAGAAATTTTCATGGAGTCAACTGTAAGAACAATAATGTTATTATGCTGCTTCAGAAGACTGTCAGGGGACCCAGAGAAGGATGCAGAAGTCAAGGCCAGATGCCTAAAATTCTACCAGATGTCACCTGACAGACATCTAACATGGAGAAACTGGGGTTCAGCAAATCCATAGAGCTGAGCATTGTCTTAACACTTTGTGAGTTGTCTTGAGAACAGGCCCATAAAATATTTATTTTCTGCCTTGTTAGCTCTCTAACAATGTAATTTTCTATATTTGTCTGCCAGTGTACTCACTAAGGTCTTTAACGATATCACCACCATCCAGATGTCAATGAAGATATCTGCTCAGCTGCAAAATCCACATCATTTTTCCTTAGATGCCAGTAACTAGGTATGGGTGAGCCCCCAACCTCAGAAGGTCTTTCTAGTACCATTTATCTTTCCCCTTGTCTTGCTGGTGCTTATACCCTCTATTCCTATTATTTTTTCATGCCTGGGTATCTGCTATCCATATTCTTCACATTTTATTTGAACTGAAAACATGTCTGTCAATGCTGGCATTAATATGCACAAAACCTATCCACATGGGGCCTGATAACCATGCAGGATTTCCATCCTGTTTTCCCAGCATCTGCATCTCACCACCAAGCTTGGAAGTTCCAAGTAGGACAGACTTCAGACCCTGCCAGCATCCGGGCACAGACATGGTGGGTTCCAGCGTGCCTCCAACAGTGATGTGTATGTAACTCTGGGCATCTGAAGGGTGGTGAATGTCTGGTGGCCTCATGCCACTCATTGTCAGCCTTTAGGCTTGGGTCAGTTCCTGCAAGTTGGGTCAGTTCCTGTAATGGCTGAATCATGCTAGTAACAGTCCCTTTCAATAAGAAGTAGACTTTTAGGTTTTGCTTTCATGGAATTATCTGTGAATGCCTCATATGGTCAAGAGAAAGAAGCTCTGCACGCCTATATTTAAATGCTGCGAGTAATTCCCGCTCACTCTAACTCTATCCAGATGTGGACCCTCTGTGCCCATGTAAATTAGATGGCTTTCTTTTCAGTCTTGTCGAGAATCTGCACTCTGACTCACACCAAAAAAAAAAAAAAAAACACAAAAAAAAAACACGAAAGAATGTGCGGCAACTACACACAAGACATGCTATTTTAATAGGACGAGCTCTGTTGAAGGGAAAATCAGGGCTTTTGTGCTGCAAACAACAGCATTTGCATTTTGAGGGGCTAGACACTGTGGTGCAAAGAACAGGCCAAGGACGGCCTTTCGTCCTGGACGTCAGCTATTCCCACAGTTGGATTTCTGGTTTTGGGTTCTAAGTATTCTTGAGTCCGCGCCACATCTGTTCTCTGCCCCCAGCCTGGCTGCGGTGACTTTCTAAAAGGGAAGAATTATTCTGAGATAATGGGCCCTCTGTAGTGCCTACAGCATTTTCCATTCTCTTCCTTTCTCTCTCAAGTAGTGAACCGCAGTCAGGCGAACGTGGGCACCAAAAACTCTGAGCACAAAAAGCAATTCACATGGCTCGTCATGTTTTGTGTTCCACAGAGTGTCTTATTTAAAACACATCTTACTAAAGGCCCATTTCACTAAATTGGGCTCTTACACAATGGAAAAAATAAAGAAGAGAAGGAAAAAAGGCAACCCATTTTTTTCTTCGCCACTCTTGAGTCATTTACGGATTCCTTTTCGGGAAAGCTTGTTCCATGCCTGATAGAACGGAATTCATCTTTGGTCTACCTTTGCCCCAAACTCATCCTTCCTCCTCTGAGACAGCAGCGGGGGAAGACCCACTGGTGGTGGAGGTGCCTGTAGCACGGAAGGCATGGTGCTGCCTTCCCACAGACCGGCCCTGGGGCCGCTCTCTGAGGCTCACCCCGCTCTGCTGGAAGCCCACCCCCTCACCCCCATCTCAGGTTCTGCCCATCACAGTCTATGGCATTTGACGTGTGTTGATTTATCCTGAACTAAATGTGAGGCTGAGAAATGAAGTTCAGAATAAAGAGAAAAAATCACCACTGAGACTCACGTGTCATTGACCATAAATGCCTTAGAACTAGAAACCCCCATTCCACTGGCCAGGTTCTTACCGTGTGCAAAGTGCTTTCTTAGGCGCCGCGTTTGAACCTTGCAGCTATCCTGGGAGGTGGGCAGGGCGAGTTCACTACTAAGGTTTTCCAGATGAGGAAAAGGAAACGCGGAGAGGAGTGTTAACTCCCCGAGATCTCGGAGCTCATTACAAGAGGAAGAGAGGAACTCAACCCAGGGCTTCTGGTTTCTAGCCCCAAATTATTTTCACCACATTTTTACCAGACCCTCTAGACTTACTATCTCTGCCTTCTGATTGTCTGACGTGTTTGATCTCCCAAAGGTGGAATTTTAGGCCTGGCACCTTTTTGGGACAGGGCAACCAATTGTCCCCGTGGGTCTGGGACCCTCAGGGCCACAGCTGACAGCACCGCCAGGGCAAGAGGCTCGCAGCAACCACACTCCCCTTCGGCCAGCCTACTCCATTTCCAGGCAGTGCGCACTATTTCCCGAAAGCACCTACAGCAAATGCTTCCAGACAGATTACGACATCTGAAGGGTCTGATCTTTTGATGAGACATGCAGGCATTCACTGCCCTGTCTTAAATTAGGAGTCGGGAACGTCAGGCCCCAGGGCCATAGAAGGCCCGCAAAATCAATACCAGGGGACACCACACGCCTCACCAAATGAGCCTGACCCAATATAGCAGGCTAATTTTTAAGTTGATCATTTTGTATGGCCCACGAATGATGTTATAAATATCCAAATGGCCCTTGGCAGAGAAAAGGTTCCCACCCGTCAAGGAACAGTGACTGCTCTCAGAGTGTGCCCAGCACCGATAACTCTGACACCAGCCCTCCCACCTGGCTGAACTGAAGCCCTGTGACACTGTGTGACCACTGGAAGGGTGGTGGGTTGAGTAGGAAGTTGAAAAAATAAGAAACTTGTTTGTGACTTTTGTTCCCCCCAATGACCTTGAACTCTTGGGGATTGTTCGTTTTGATGACTGAGTTACTCCACCAAAAAGAGATCTGATACTGATATTTTTACATAACTTTTGTGCCCTCCTCCCAACAGAACCAGGCCTCTATTCTCTGTGCTTCTGATGCAAAAGCAAGCCTGGTCCTCTCCCCGTATACCAGGCCAAATGCAGTAATATACAAATGCCTTAAAAATCTTCATATTCTTGAACCCAGAAATTTTCTTTGAGGAATTTTAGCTGAACAATGAGGGATACATAGATTAATATTAATAATAATAAGTTCATCGTACCAGGCCTATCATCTTGCCATGCTACCTTTATTCTGGGGGCTCGGGAAGGTTTGGAGCACGGGTAAGACTAGCTGCAAGAGGCCTTGAGCTGTGTTCACTGTTGGGGTTTAAAAGGAGCAGCCCTGGGAGAGTGGTACAGAAATCCACATCCAGGTCGGGGGTGCTGAGAGAGGTGAGTGCAAGGCTGAAAAGCATTCTGGGAAGCAGCTCAGCCAGAGGCAGGAAAGGCTTGGACCCTGGAGCGGTGTAGAGATGTTAAGGCAGAATAAAAGTTATCTGGCATGTGTCCCCACCCATGCCCCAGAGGCATGTTTGAGACCTAGGAAGAGGGAGGGCTAGAAGGGAAAACTGAGTCATTTTGCTGAACTATGTAACACTCTGGGGCCCAAGGAACACTGCCTTGGCCACCTTTTGGGAAAAGGCAAGTCATGTGAATGAGCGAGCTGTTCTTCCCACTCTGCCATGAGATCCTGCCCGGCTTTGGCACCACGACGGCCCCAGGCAGCCACAGGCCAAGCAATGCTGTTCCTGGAGCCATGGGAGAGGCTGCAGTTCTGCTCAAGCCCTGAAGAGACGCCACTGAGCAGACACCACAGTTGAGCATCAGCAAAGGCAGGGAGGGGGACACAGGTGAACCAGTCGCCAGGGATGCAGAAAAAGTCTTGGGGATCTTGAGATGTGGGTCTGGAGTCAGGTAACTGGGATTAAAAATCATAATGTATAATATAATACACCAAATGTCCAACATAAGAGATGGTTTATAGAAGGGAGGCCATCTCGGAAAATATTACGTAGGCATTAAAAACGGTACATTAATATAGTATTTAAATACCAAAAAAATTATTATGATATATTAAGTTTATTTAAAAGTTTATAAAAGTTTATAATGCATGTGTGTAAAAGTTTATAATGCATATGCTATATATGTATACATTTATTCATATATGTGTGCTATACAGATACACACAGAAGTCCCAGACCTTACCAGAAAAATGAAAGTAATTATCATTATCGAATTTATCTCCCTATTGCCCCTATTAGAGTCTAAGTACTTTAGGAAAAAAGAACATTATCTATCTTGTTCACCTTCATGTTTTTAAAACCCAGGAGAATATTTGGTTAATGATATACATTCAATAAATATTTACCAGATAAATAGATGGCTGTTGTAACCCAGACTCTTAGTGGGTTAATTCCTAGGAATCAAACCCTCTCAAAATATTCCCCAGTAATGTGGGGAGATCTCCAGAGGAGTGTCTCCTGTATTCCCACCATGGGTCAGCTTCAGCACCCCCCCAGCCATCTCTCCATGTTCTCTAACCATGAAACATCGCTATTACCACTGCCTGCAGTCAAAACCCTTTCTTCTGTACCAAAGTTTCCCTTCCAGTCCTTGGAGCTCCAAAATACTGCGTTTGATTCAGAGATTGGAAAAATGTTCCCCTCTCCAGTTCTGAACCACACTTTGTCACTAGGGCCCAAAGCGGCTCTGCTTGACCCAGAGACTGGCAATCTCCTTTGAATGGTGATTCAGGGCTCTCGTGCCTCTGACCATAACTGTTCAAGTCCAGTAAAAGGCCTGGACAGGAATAAGGTATTATACTATTCATACCAGCTTTTCTCCTCTCCCCATCAGTGCAAACTCTCCTCTCCTCCATCAATAATTAAACAAAACTCTCTTTGTATTATAATGTTCAAATAGATGCCAAGGGAAGGGAGAGGCGGGGCATGTTCTTAACACTAGCTGCACCTGGTCCTCAGATCTTACAGAGAATCAAAACCCTAGGTCAAAAGTTGTTATTCCTGGGTGGTGAAATTATGAGTGATTTCTATTTTCTTTCATAAATATAGACAAGTATGCGTGTATACGTGTGTAATCTTTCACATTTTCTCCATGTACATATTTAAAATCAATTTTCTTTTTTTTAAAAGTAATCATTTAGGGTTATATTTCAAATAGAACAAACAAAGAAAAGAAAATCTCACAGCCATCTCAGCTGCGACCTGGAAGACCCAAGCACCTGGTGGCACCACACCTGGTTCGGTGGCCCATTTATATCACAGAAATGAACTTGAGGCCTCAGGCTTGGGGAGAAAGAGGCTCAGAATATTGCAAGAAAAGGACTAGAAATCAGCAAGAACATCTTCACTGGAGGCTCTCCAAAGACATGGCGAGGGCCCACTGACCTCCTCTAACCAGTTACTGGGGAGCCCAAGGAGAAGAAAACGTTGGCCACACTGTTAATCCATAAGGAGATGATTCTCAGCTGTGAGGTTGTGGGGGTGCTGCTGGTGAGGGAGGAGGAACCGGAAACAATACCTCAGAATCCCAGAAGACTGGAGCTGGGAGAATCTTAGGGGAAGGGAAAGAATCTGGAGTTTAGCCTTCTAAATTCACTGCTGAAGAAAGAGAAAATGGAGAGCCCAGTGATCTCATGAGGATTTCACAATTCTTTTTATTTTTTTAATATGTCTTTATTGATTTTTTTTAGAGAGAAAGGAAGGGAGAGAGAGATAGAAACATCTATGTGAGAGAGAAACACTGATCGGTTGCCTCCTGCACGCCCCCTACTGAGGATTGAGCCCACAAACCAGGCATGTGCCCTGACCAAGAATCGAACCGGGACCTCTCAGTCCATGGGACGATGTTCAATCCACTGAGCCACACCGGCTGGGCAATTTCACAATTCTTTAGTAACATCAGGGCATCGTCAACTTTTCTTTCCCTCTTTTTCAGTTAAAATTTATAAATGCCATGTTGCCAGGAGTGGAAGAATCGAAATGGTCAGAATTGAATTGTAAGAAAGCTGTCTGGCCTTTAGAACACCCCACTTCATAAACACAACCAGGTAGCAAAGCAGGACCCAAGGGGTAAAAAGTTACAGCCATTTCCCCAAGCTTGACCTGTGGGACTCTACTTCTGTGGGATAGCAACAGTATGACATGGGAAAAGAGGGATAACAATATGTTTGAGAAATACTGGGTTAACCAATGTTTTAAGTGATTCCTGATCCTAATATGTTTGTTAATTTGTGTCTCAAACACCTTCGACCACAGAAACTTGCCTCATCTTGTTCAGGACTAATGTCGTACACGTGTGACTTGATAACCTTGTGATAGAAGGTCACTGCATTAGGCAAAATCTATTATTTCTTCAGAAAACACATCTAGGTTGTTCCTGGCTGTGGCCTTCAGCACAGTACCCTGAGTCCTTCTGAGATAGTTGAAAATTCTATTCAGAAATGTTCCTGTGCAGTAATCTTCTATTTAGGAACCACATGTCTATTTATTTTCATTTTGCTAATTTTCTTGTTTCATCATCTGTAATTTAAAAAAAAATTTTTTTGCACTGTAAGAGATACAATGAAATATCTTTCTAAAACTCCACCATAATTTTTATCGTAGGTTTCTCTTTTGATAGGCTATAGAACAAATAAGGCCCCAAAAAATCAGTAATGACTGACAGAGATCCTAGGCAGGAAACAAATCAAACAACCACAATTTGAACAATATCTATTCAATCACTTCTAAAACGATAACACTGCAAGAAATAGCACTGAGCTATTGAATTTATGATTTTGGCTGCTTTTATATTTAAAAAAATAGATTCCTTTGTCAAATTGGGGTTTGAAAGGCATCTGTCACCTGGGGTGAACAATGGCACCTTTAGGCATATGGAGAGAAGTCGTAGCAAATTAAATGCTGTTTAGACATACAATCCTGTGGGTGGCTCTTGCTACTGGTGGGCTGTATTGTTTGTTTTTTAGCAGTTCCTAAATACACAATAATGAAATACACTACAAATGGCCTAAATTATCAATAGGACCTGCAGAGCCAACAGCTAAATCAAGATACAAAGGAAAGTCAAGGCCAAGAGATAACACATACGTACAAAGTAGGCAAACCTGGTGAAGAATAAACAGCGAGCGTCACTGAGACCACTTCATGGCAAAACACTTTTGTTCCAAACCTATTTCTAGGTGTGGGAATATTCATGATGAATGTGACTAGAACTATATTTATAGCAGCCCTGCCAAAGTTCTTGAAAGTCATCCAAACTGTCAGAAGTGTGTCACTCGTAGTGAAGGCAATTTTAAACTTAGAACATACAATCTTTGATGTAAAATCCCTTTCTCCCTGCAAGAAATACTACGATCTTCACCCTCAAATTACACTGCCAACTAGTGGTCCCACAGAGAGAACCCAAGGCCCGTGAATCCAATGTCTACCAAGAGGAGCGATGCCTGAGCCCGTGTGTGCAGGCATGTACGTAAAACACACTTGAGAGTCAACCATGGCGCATCTGCGGTAGGGAAGACCAAGTAGCAAACCACGTCGATATAGGTCTCTACCTCCAAATACATTGAAAAATTTTTTTAGTGTTTCTTAAATAATACTTCCTGCCATCCTGCCATGCTCATAGTCATCAGTAGGAGAATATTGGTCTTTGTGGTCTACAGACTATTTCATAAACAGGAGCTTGTCTTAGCAAAGACTTTCTCAAAATGCCATAATTAAAAAAAAATATTTATCCTTGAAAGTAGAAATGTCAATAGCAGCATAATTCATTAATTTCTTAAATTCTTCTCTCCTGCAGTGAAAGTTAGTCTGTGTTTGCTTTTTAGAAAGGGCTTTGATTCATGCCCGGGCTGGGGCAGAGGGTGAGGGCGTACTGCCTGGAGGGGCGGAGAGAGTGGCTTTTTTAAACTACAGGTTGGAATAATAGCTGTATGAAGGAGAGCACTAGAAAGGGCCAAGAAGGGTGGGGAGCGAGGATGGGTGGACTGAGTCCAAACCACGCTCCCGTGTTCTTCCACATCTCCTTCCCCATTCCAACTACTTTCTCCGATTCTAGGTATTTCCTGAACATCAAGCTCTGGTCCCTTTCAATATTCACAGAAATAAATGTTTAGTTTATTATAAAGTCACAATACTACCTCATAGCAGATATTCCATAGTAGTACACTCATGTGTGGGACTTTGAGAGTCAGAGTACACACACACTCAGGACGGAGAGAGAGGAGGCTGAGTAAGAAAACCTGCCAAAGCTCTGGCAAACCCTTCTAACTTAGAAAAAAAAATTGGGGGGGAATGAACCTCCACAGCAATGACAGGCATCCAGCTGAGATGAGCTGAGCAGGAGGAATTTAAAGCAAAGGCCTCAGACCTCAGCTCTCGGACCTCAAAGAGCAGACCGTGATGACAGGGGGCCCCAAGTGAAACCGGTAGAATGGGAACAGGCAGTGGGCTGTTCTGTGGGGCAAGTGCAGGATGGACTCACTGGGAGGGACCCATGGGGACTGCTGAGATGTTTACCCATCATGGAAGGAACATGGAAAAGGACAAGGTTTATCAAGCAACTGTGAGCCCCTATGAGCATGAATGGACAAAATAAGGCAAGCAGTGGGGGGCAGGAAATAGGCCTGGTGGGGAACAAAAAGGTACATTTGGAGGGAAGGGCCCAAGTGCTCTCATTTGGGGCACCCTGAACATTTGAAGTCAGTGAGTCATTTCTGAAATTCCTGGTGGCCTTCTCCAGAGGAAGGTAGGCCCTACCCTCCTCCGTATGGGTTACAATCACCCTTGCTGGGCATTTTATTGGCTGTGATGCACGGCCTTAAGCCTTTGTCTTTCATTTAACTGCAGCATTAAAATTCTGTAAGATTTTAGGGTACTTTCACTCCTAGAAGGACAAGTCAAAAGCCACAGTCATGGTGTTTATGTAACACGGATACATTTCGAAACAAAATATAAGTCATGCCCTTGCATTTTGCAAAAGCAATCCTATGGAAACATAAAGAAGTTTACACAGCCTTTCTCACTGGGCAGGATGTTTTCATTTCGTTTGGTCCTGGAATTGTATTTTGTTTGAGACTTCTGCTCATTTTCTTTTGTGAGGAGCTATGTCAGGCCGAGTCTCCATTTGTTCAAACATTCTGGTTCAAAATGAATTATTGATTAGAGAAAAAGGAACGCTGTCGTCTGGGTGCCTTGTGTGCTTCCTTGGTTCCAGCTATGTGCTCTTCCTAACCTTCTGAAAAGCAAATGTATCAAGCCAAAGGCAGGAGGAAATAAGACCTGGAGTGGTGGGGTTGGAAGGGACGAGGTAAAGATGCAGAGCTGATGGCGTCCTGTCGAGGTGGCGTCGCGAGAGGACTTGGCCGTGGCAGCCAGGAAGATGCTCCCATGTCAGAGGCTTCCACAATGACAGCTGGCAAAGGATTGATATTGTCAGAGGTTGTGATTGGTGGAAGTCAAAAGGGCTAAAAGGGGAATCAAAAGCACAAATTTCACACTGTGGCTGTGTGACATATAGTAGAAAAAAATGTCACTGATGTTACAAGCTGGATACACTTGGGTAAACCTGAGACACTCTTAGACTGAGTCACATACCAGGGCAAAGATGACTAGAATTGACCACTGGAAAGAAACAGGAAGCAGCCAGGAAGAAACCTGCAGCTGAGGATAGTTTCCTTGTGTAGAGTAAGCTCACCCTACAAAACAGGCATTTTACATTAAAGGGGCAGTGCAGAAATGAAATGAAATATTCACAAATTCTGAAACTATTTAAATAGCCCCGAGAGGCCCCCATCAGCATGGTACTTCCTACTTCAGAGTGCCAGAGATTAGACATGGGGCAGCACGCTCCCTGCCAGGTAACAGTCTCCATCTGAGATGGTGCCAGGGAAGGGAAGAGAAACACAGCAGCCCCTGGGGATCTTGGCAAGGTGTCATCCAAGTCCTACTGATCCCAGAAGCAAAGCGGCTGCATTTCCTACTGATATGAAATAAAGGAGAAAACAGTTTGGATGCTTCCTTATCAGATATTTGGGGGGAACATTTCTCCCAGTGAGGAATCAGGCCAATGCCAACAATATGTCAAATACCAGTGATGTCAAAGACTCAAGTCCCAGCAATAATCTCCAGGATCCTGGAGTCAAAAATGCTCATGGTCCAGAGCTGTCAGGAAAAGCAGCATAAGAAGCCGTGAAGGTCCTGAAGTCTGCTGTGGCCTGGAGAGGGGGCCAGCCATGAAGGCCAAGTAGGAAGATGAAGGTAGGAGGTGAGCTCTATATTAGGTCTGCACAATAATCCTAGACATAGTATTACTCTCATACATTTCTGGGACCTTTACAACTTCCAACATACTTTCATAGGCATGATCCCTTTTAATTTCTGGACTTGGAGGGCCTGTCTTCCACTTCAGCCTTCACCAGTTCTTAGCCATGGTAATCTTGAGCCAGTCACCTCTAGGAGCTGAAGTGTCCTCATCTGTGACATGGGGATAATAAAACTACTGACTTCCAAGCATTAATGTAAGGATTAAATGAGATAGTACATGCAAAGCCCTCCACATGGTGCCCTAAAAAATGGTAAGCACTCAATACTCTTTATCTAATAAACCTGGGAGGTACTCAGGGCAGGTGTTACATCCTTGCTACAGGTGAGGAAATAAGGCTCAGAAAGAGACTTGCCTGGTGCTGCAAAGGGTGCAGGCCCTCAGAGAAAGACACTGGAAAATGTGTCGCCCAGTCAGAAGAAGAGCATCTGAACAGTGGCATCCTGGCGTCGTGTATCCATGTGTTTGCACCCCGTTGCAGCTGGAGAAGGTCAGAGGAGAAAATGAGTTTCAGATTTTTCAACCAAAGGAAAATTTGACAGAAAATTTTCCATGTTCCCTTTGCATCTCAGAAGCAGGACCATTCTGATTCCCACTCAGAAAGACTTAAGTTTTATGGTCAGGAGGATCTCAGGAAACAGCAGGTCCAGAAGGAGAAAGGAAGGGTGTTGCCGACGGGAGAAAGACGTGCCCTGGAAGCCTGGCTGCCCTCACTCACGCACATGGTGCTCGGTGAGGACTTCCTCCCACAAGCCAGCAGGGCCAAGTGAATGTGGCTGCCCTCTGGTCACATCTCTCAGCTCAGACCATAAAACATCGACTTTCTGGAATCCCCGTGGACTGATTTATTGTGGAGAGAGCTGAGGACTTACTGCTTCAGGCACACAAAACTTT
This sequence comes from Tadarida brasiliensis, assembly GCA_030848825.1. Lineage (NCBI taxonomy): Eukaryota > Metazoa > Chordata > Mammalia > Chiroptera > Molossidae > Tadarida > Tadarida brasiliensis. The sequence goes on from CM061271.1 coordinate 33,267,432, forward strand.
TTAAAATATTACTATTACCATTGTAATGAAAACGTGTTAATAGATCACAGATATCTCTGGCTTTTTTAGCAGAGTACATTGAGTATAACTTAGCCTTTCCTTGACAACTCGAAGACATCTTCACAAACATCCATTACTATACTGGGTTGTATACAGCCATCCTCTTGGGACATTTTGAAGCATGTTAGAAAGGCATTTCCACTGAACTAAATGGATCCAGATTACCAGCACTTCTTAGTACTTCTCTGTGCTTCTTTTAATATTATCGTTGTCTCGTCTCTTACCATGAGCACTATCTTTTTTTTTCACTTGCCTGCCTCTTTCTGTTTCTTTTTCTCTCCAAACTCCTTTAACTTGCTTTTTCTCATCTATCGTAGATAGCCAAGCTTTATAAAATAGATTGTAAAATAAGTACAAATAACACTTTTAGATGGTAATTTTATGATACATGAATTATATCTCAATAAAGCTATTTTAAGTGCATTGCAGACTATAAAGTCTTACAAAAGGAGAGAGAGCACATCACTCTGTTTATTTTGATGCTAAACAATTTCACTCTTTTATTTAAAATTTAAAAAGCACAACTAAGCTCTGAGTAAAGATTTAGAATTATTCCATAAGTAATATGCCCAAGAGTTAAGGTATGGTCTTTGAAACATCTATTTTTGTTTACTTGACTTTTTCACTTAGTTCTTAATCCTGTAAGTGAAGTAAATTTTAGTAAGATGTAGTATGACTATCGATTCTTTGATCAAAGCCTCCTCCCTATCCTTTGTTTATTCATTTGGCATTTTTTGGGTGGCCTACTATGTGCTAGACCCTAGAAATAAACATGACTCTTTAAATGACTAAAGTCTTTCTTGTGTGGATTTTAGGTGAAACTCTCTAAGAAGGATGAGTTTTGATGTTTCCTTGATTTGGTTGCCATAGTAACTCCATGACTCCAAATCCAGTCAGTCCCCAGGGAAGCATCATAACCCACCAACTGGGAGACCAGCCCATTGCTAGAAAGCTGGCCCATGGAGTGGGGCTCCTTGACCAGAGGAGAATGCGGAGAGGTGAGCACAGAGCTGCTCTCAGTGCTTGCAGCCTCCAGCACTTTCCATGGAGCCTCTAGAACATTGTTACTCAAAGTATGGTTGCTCAGATCCACAGCATCACATGGTAGTTGTTAGAAATACAGAATCTTAGGCTCCACCCAAGACCTATTAAATTAGACTCAGCCTTTTAAAAAGTTGCTCAAGCGATTCTTATGCTCATTAAAGTTTGAAAGGCACTGAGCTTGATAATATTATACGCAAGCATCCCTGGAACACCTGGCAGTTTATCGACCGCAGTAACCTATTTTTCAGAGCCCTTAGGTGAATGATGCCAAACACGAGAGGCCACCATTTGACACAGAGGCACATCCTACTGGTCAGTAGGCAGAGATGGTCATGATGGTGCCGAGCAGATGTTCAGCATATTTGTTGAGCAGCCAGAGACCACTGCCGTTCTTTTCACTTGCCTGTCAGGTTCAATAACTCTTCTCCAATGACTCATCTCTTCATACACATATGTTGTAATTTTCTTTAAAGACCAGCTTGTCAGCAGCATTCAAAGCTGGGTATTTTTCCTTTGTTGCAAAACTTCCATATTTCTGGAACCACCACACACACACACACACACACACACACAGCTCAAATTCAGCTCTAGTCTTTCTGACACCATTTCATTTATCCACTCATTTACTTGAAAAGTACTTACCGAGTGCTTACTATCTTCTGCATTCTCCATTCAGTGACCACCAAGTAAACATGGTCATCCTTTCTATGTCAACCAGCTTGCTTGCTTTCCTTTAACACTTAGTTTTTACATCTTACATAAGACTGGAAACATATTCTTTAAAGTACAAAATATGACTTCTATCCTTTAAAAACTAATACTGTAATTGAGAAGGCAAGATATATCACTGTGAAGTGGTCGGAGGACACATGTGCAAGAGCACACAGGGATGACACATGCTCCACCGGACAAGCACTGGGTGGTGTGAGCCGGGGGACCTGGGACCAGTTCTAGTTCCTCGTGAACCCACTTCACATTCTTAGACAAGCCTTTTTGCCCCTGTACAATTTTCTAAACTACTAAATAATAACAATAATTAGTTATTTTTTAAAAGCTGTTGGACCATCTAATCTCAAAAAAAAAAAAATTCCTCTTTGTCTCTAATACCCAAATGCCCAAGAATGGATCCTAAACTATATACATAAACTCTGATGGAATTCAAGGCAAGAAAATAAGCAGCATAGGATTGATTAGGGAAGCTGTATATTACTATGGTTACGATAGCAGACAAATGTAGGTTCAGATCTGGTTGTAGTATGAGCTAAGAAACCCTTGAAACCTTTGACAAGTTGCTTGATCTCTTTGACCCTTGGTTTTCCCATTTGTAAAGTGGGATAATAATAGTACCTATCTCAGAATCATCATGAGGAGTAAATGGAATGATTCGTGTAAAGCCCTTAGCACCAGTGCCTGATGTAAAGGATGTGCTAAATTGATGATAATGATGGTGGTGATGGCGGTGGTGGTGGTGGTGGTGGTGTGATAATGGTGTTGATGATGATGCTGGTGGTACCTTCAGGAAGGTCTTTGTGGAGCACACAGGCCTTTCCAGTAAGGATAAACTTCAACTCTGTTGGAGGAACTAACAGGATATGTGGGATAAACTACAAATAAACTGACCAGCCTGGCAGCAAAGGATCAGAAGGAAAGAATGGTAAGAGGTTAGGGAAGATGGGAATACAGGTAAATTGATGAACAACTTTGTTGACCAGAATGGATGGAGAAGGGAAGACTTGATTTGACAGAAAGAGTTGGTCATGATGAAGCTTAAGTACAGTGGCTCTGTTATCTCTGTGCAGGTGATAAGGAGCTGAGAGAATGAAGGAAGGGAAACCAGCCAGGTGCCTACTGGGTAGTCACTCCTAGGTAAAATACTGAGAGCTGGACAAAAAGTCAGGGCAAAAGTCAGGAAGAAAAAACAGTCCACCGGAGCTTCCCAAGGATCTATTCAAAATTCTCCCCCAAGAACTCCCTCTCAGTCTCCTGCGAACACACCTGTTTAGTATTTATTTGTTATTGGTGGGGAGAGGGCACGTTCCCACCTGTTGCTCATGGGAGTGGGCTTGTTGCGATATCCCGAGAAAAGGAATTTTCTGAGACTCGCACAGGAGGATGAGGTATTGTAGAAAGCTTTATTCCTGTGGAATTAAACCCCCTTAATTTCCAAGGTTCCATTCCCCTTTGCCCTGCCATAAAAGAAGTGTAAATGTGGCTTCAAGAGGGCTAGAATCAAAGCCAGTGTCCATACTGGAGCAGTGTCCAGTCCAGCATCAGGCTAGCTTAGTTTGTGTTCCCAGCTGCATTCCATCAGTTCACTGCATATGGGGTCCACAGCGTCACATGGCTATGGAGGAAACACAGGCAAATGCAAGGGACCCAAGAGAGCAAACTGCTTTGTTTGGGGGATTATGTATCCCCAAATTTTTGTGGGCTTGCAGTAGCCCCACCCATTCTGGCCATCGATCTCTGTTCCCAGTTTGACTGACAGACACCTTCCCTAGTCACCCCAACCTCACTGCACAGGAGTTATCTCCTCTTTGTTGGACCCCTTCCCCCAGTGATCTGTGGGGAATGGACTGGTGGTTCCCTGGGGAGTCTGAAACTCCAGCTTCCTGGTGAAGCTGTCCAAATGGCCATGCTTATAATGTCTGGCCTCCCTTTTGCTCCTTTCCTATTATTAACAACTAGCTAATTATAATGGTATCATTCCTACCCCAATTAAAACTGGAGGAAACAAGCAACCATGCCCATGTGCATGAAGATTTGCAAGGAGCTGAGATCACATCCTGTCTGTGAGTTCTGAGTCAGAATCCCGTAAGAGGATATTTAGGGTTACTAAGCAGGCCATGTCACTTTTAGCCTGGCTTTAGTCAGAGATCTTATCGGATAAGAACGGACCCAAGCCCTCAAGGCATGACAAGGCCTCTTCGGTGCCATGTGGTTGCTATTACTGAACCTAAACAATGGGCTGAGTGCTTGTACGGCCTGTGTCCACTGTGGTCTCCTTCACAGTGTGCACCTCAGGGCTGTCCAGGAAGAACAAAGACTGCCCTGACATAGCCATGGGGCAACCACTGTTTCCTAGAGGCACCCCAGAAGTGGAAGCAGAAAGGAGCTTTGCTTAATTACAGACCAAATTGACCAGAACCCTGGGTTTATCACTGGTTGTCCTGTGGCATGCTTCACTTGGGCTCGGTGCATTCTGGAGTATAGGTTCTTCTCCACAGCTTCCTGGAAGGTAAATATTGCCCCAGACCTGAACTATAAACAAGGAAACGATCATATGATGTACAGAGGGGTGCCAGGTGAGGTGGGACATGGAAGGGGAGGACAGTTCAGCAGTGTTCCCAACATGTACACATACTCTCCCACAGGCCCTCCACTGGCATCTAGCATGACTTCATCTTCCACAATCCTGGGAATCTTCTGCCAGAAAAAAAAGATGTGATAGGAAATTGAAACCCAAGCTTTCAAAGCAGGACATGTGGCCATGTCCCCATGGCCGTAACAGGTAGAAAATTGAGGCAATGATTAAAGGAAAGAGCAGAATGGTTTCTTTGAGACAATCAGAGGAAGAGTTTCTTCAATCCTTTTCTTTATTGGCCTTAACTCATGTATTCAACAAGTAATTACAGAGTGCTGACTATCAGCAATGGCCCTAGATGCTCTGATGGAGTCCACAAAGTCTCTGATACTTTGCTTAGTAGGTGTAACATAGGAGAAAAGAGAAGACTTCCTAGAGACAATGACATTTGAGCAGGATCAAGGACGGTGAGTAGGGTGTTCCAGCCAGAAGAGTAGTCAGTCCCAGTGGAGGGACTATATGTTCAAAGGCCTAACTTGAGAGAACCCATTCCTTTTTTGGGGGGTCAGGAGGGCAGGCTCTGCTGCAAATACAGACCAGTAAATACAGTATTTCTAGTGAGTGGGGCCTCATCCTTCTCAAACCTATCACAGTCTCCCCTTCTCCCACCCTAGGTTCCTGAAGTTATCTCCCACAGTAGAGTACCCAGTTATACTTGAAGTAAGGATCTCGCTGTTAAGTGGCTGTTCTTTTCTGGCCCCATTCCTCCTTAAGTCACAGCCCTAACACTAGCACTAACAACACTAAAACTTCAGCACTAATGTCAGCTCAAATTGAGACCTTATTTTCTAAATGGAAACTGGAACGCTATGGCACAATTGGGCAGTATATAAAATGGTACTGTCAGCGCCTGAGGGTCTATAGAGACCAAGAGACGGATATGACTTGAGCCATTTCTTGTCTATAAAATAAAGATAATAATAATTCCTCTCTTACTGGACTGGGCTGTTGTGAGGATTAAAAATAATGTACAATGTGTAGCATAGCATCTAGCTTATAAAAAGTGCTCAATAAATGATAGTCATTGTTAATATTACTATTATTTATGTTATTATACAGCATAGTCTAAGTAAGAATATCAGTTATTCCCAACTTGGTTGGCCTCTCTGAAACTTGTTGGCATCTGGATTAAATACTTGAGAAATAGCAAAGAGTTCTATTTTTTAAATTATCATTTGTACCATGTATTTTGGTTTACAAGCACATTCATTATCTCATTTGCACCCATTCCAGTCTTGTGAAGTAAGCAGAACTCTATTAGTATTAGGGCACTGCTTTGCCTCACAGTCAGAAGTCTGCCTCAGAGAGGTTAAGTCACTTGTCTAGGTCACACAGCAAATTAATGATAGAGCCAAGGCCAAAATAGAGGTCTTCTGGTTTTCTGTAGAGTGTTATTTCCACAATGTCATGCTATATCTTCATTAGTTTGTGCATATAATAAATATGTATTTATTATCCTTTGTATGTCAGTCACTATGCTAAATAGGTTCTACTGATCCAAAGATGAATGGAAGAAAGTACTTGCTGTCTAACCAAGATAATTTAAGAAAACATCCCCCACCCCAGGGAATCTAATAGAAAATCCTTTACCAATTATATGACTCTCGTTCTTAAAAGTTGTATTTGTAATTGAGACGATCAAATTTGAAATGGGGCAACTGCTCTCTCTTGAGCCATAGCATATAAAATTAACATTAAAAAGTAATATTAAAATCACTAAAGTGAGTTTTTCAAAAGATTTACTTTTCAACTGCTAAAAGTTGTTTCATTTTTCAAATCAACTTCACTGCTAATAAGACCAGCCAGTTTTCCAAAAGGAATCTAAAAATGATGTCAATACTCATTATTTATAATACACAAATTAAAAAAAAAAATGCCTAGCTTTTTTGGGGTCTGGGTCTCCTAGGACATCTTTCCATCTAGCTTTGCTTTGACCCCAGCCACTGTGAGAAGAGGATATAAAACGCTATGGGTTTCAGAATGTTCTGTCCTTGGAAGATCTCCATTCAAAGCTTTTGGCCAAATGTCCCATTAATTCCCCTCTGACGAAGGCACTTCGGGGTCAGCTGAATTTGGGGTCCACAGGGATTACAGAAAAGGGACTGGGTGCAGAGTTCACGCCAACGCTGCATGTTTCAGAAACTTGGAGTGAAGCCAGACTCTGCTACAGGGATTTAGGAGGGAGTTAGCTCAGGGACGCTTTTCCCTAAGTAAAAGAATTCTGAAGTCAATATTATCCTTTTATTACCAATAATAATAGTGGCTACCACTTAATGAGAGACAAGTATGTGCTGAGCACTTTATGTACACTATTTCTAATCTTCACAAATAACAATGCTGCAAGGTATTATAATTCCTGTTTTACAGATAACACAATTGAAGCTCAGAAAGTAATCTTTCCAAGGTCACATAATAAGAGGCAGAGATGACATTTAAAACTGAGATCGGCCTTATTCCTATTTCCTCTGTATCTCAGATGCTTCATCCAACATCTTCCCCCAAAGCAACAAGACTAGCCCTCAAGTATGTACGTCTGTACAGGAAACTTCAATTGTTGGTCTAAACATATTTACTAATTACCACCTACACACCCAGCACTATATTAAGCACTGAGGAATTGTGAAGAAGAATTCTTGGTTTTGGCTTAACTTGGGAAAATTTTGCCTTTTTGTATTCTGTTCCCACATTTGCCAGTGACCTATTTCTTTAGCTGCTAGACATAATACACAAATTGGAAGCTTCTTTTTAAGGCCTGGGGAGAGCTAAATGAAAGATATTGTTCAGTCAAAAATCATAATAATATTAATTGCCTGTTTAAATTTCATAGATCCCAAACAACACAATTTATGTCAGTGACAATTTTTAAAAGTGTCCCATCAAGAAATTTGAGCCACTGCATGTGCATCATATTTTTAAAGACATAGTAGACCTTCCCCTACTTTACTTAACATTACAAAGATTCCTGTTGGACTTCCTGTGGACAATACCCTGAGCACCTTTGCCAGAATTGGCTGTAAGTATCGTGAGTAGGTCAGTTAAATGGTGTTGTTCAGTGATCCTCAAGCAGAGGGTGAGGGGTAGAAGGGGACAAGATAGGGGTGGAGGACAAGAAACAATATTTTGCAAAAGCATATTCAATATTCAAATATTATGTTATATTCAGAAATTGAAATGCATTGCTTTCATAACACAAGCTTTGAAGGTAAAGCCTGACAGCTTCTTTGCTGGTGGGTCACTAGCATAAAAAAGAAATACTGCTGAATATATATGAGAGGACTGGGGATACACCAGCTTACCCCTCAGCCTTAATGCCATAGCCAATTTCTCAAATCCATGCAAAGACTTGTACTGTTTGCAAAACTCAAAGTCATCATTTTAGTGACTGGATTTCAGATGTTTAGTTTTATTTTTCTCTTCCTCACTTAAAGAAGAAATAAACGAAGGTTTTCTTCCCCCTAAATGCCTTGGAGGGAGAAAAAATATGAATAAACTATGTTCTAATGGGTTGTTAAAGATTCCTACACAATCACCTTGGTTCCACTCAACTTGGGAAGTAAAAAGCATAGGACACATCTACTTAATAAAGGAGGGATGTCTGGTACGTCTACCTCTGATGTCATGTAACTGAAAACAGGTCCTGGCCATCTACTACACATGTGCCTTCTTCCCTGCCACTCTCCATCCCCCTTCATCACTGAGGAAGAGTTTCAACTGGCCAATTCACTATCTTTCAAAAATTCTTATTCACCACTTCTTTCAGAGCAAAGCCTCAGAAAAACTGAGATACTTAAGTGGTTTAAAACTAGCTTGTGACACTAATGGAAAAAAATAATTATTGACTAGAAGGAAGAAAGGAAGGAAAGAAGGAAAGGCAGCAAGGGCCACATGGCCGGCAGGGTGTGCAAATCCATCTTTCTGAAGGCAGCGGGCTATGAGCAGGGTTCATACCAGCTGAGGGCTACAGTGAGTGATCAAGGTTAAGACAGGAACTATCAATGCAGGTGGGGAGCCTTAGACCCAGGCCGAATGTTTAGGAGGGGAATTAACATGTGACATTTTACCAAAGAGTTAGTTTGTTACATAAGCAATTTCAGTGAGTCATAATATTTGGGATTCCATTTTCCAATTTCTTGTTTATATTATAATATCACTGGACCTCTAAGGGGACATGGCTATATGCCATTAAGGTGGAAGTTAGAGGTTTAATGGTAGCAAACAAGTGTAGACCATTCAGGGGCCAAACAGGAAGCAGTTCCTGACCCCAGAAGGAAGATGGCTCCTGGGAGCAATGGATGGTTCCTGCATAATTTCAAGCATGGCTGTCTTTTTTACATGTTTTATATGTCATTACTCTTCCTAACATGGCATTTGAAAAAAATATTTCCACTGCTGAAAAAAATAAAATTTAAAAAATACTAGATGAATACCATTACAACAGAACAACCTTCCTTTTGAGATTAATTTTGAAAACTGGATAGAACATTAAAACATTCTATTAAAAGTATTAAGAACAACTAATATTATATTGAATGTCAGCCACAAATTTTTTTTTAATTAAGTAGTAAGAACAAACAAAATAGTAAGGAATTTCTAGGTTAACATCCAGGAAAAGGCGAAACCCAGGGAGATAAGCCCAACATTCAAAGTTGCTTTGTCCTAAGGGCATATGCTAATATAAAGTAAAAGCTATAAATCTGAACTCCAGTTGTGGTGGATTTGTGAGTGAGCTAGATAAAACTCAAAGTGCAGAGCTTTCCTTATAGCTGTCGGTGGACATGTAAATTCATTCATCCACTAAGCATGGAATATTCCTCTAAAAATTCTAAATAGAACTGCCATATGATCCAGCAATCCCTCTACTGAATATATATCCAAAGGAATGGAATCACTATCTTGAAGAGATAACTGCACTCCCATGCTCATTGCAGTATTATTATTTACACTAGCCAAGATATAGAAACAACGTATGCTATCATTTGAACATAGAAAGCCTAAAAGAAACTGCATTTAAATCATTAGAATTAATAACAGGACACAAAACCAATGTGGAAATTAATTATATCATTATAGTCCACCAATAAAAAACTAGAAAATGAAAATTTTTTAAAGATACCATTTTTAACAGCATCAAAACTATCCGTTTCCTAAGACTGAACCTAGCAGATGGATGAGACTGTTATACAGAACCATCAAAATCCTCATTAAGAGTTATTAAAGAGATATTGTATGTTCATGAATGAAAAATGTCAGCCCCCACATTGTTCTAAAAGTCACTGTAATTCCAATCAAAATCCCAACAAGTTATTTTTGTGGTGTTTGACTGGCTGATTCTAAAATGTACATGGAAATGAAAAGAGTGGAGGAGGGCAAACTTCTCTTGAAGAAAATGACAGAGAGAATTTGCTCTGCCAGATACCAAGCCTTATTTTAAAGCTATAGTAACTAAGACAGTATGATATTGGCCCAATAACAGATGAATAAAACAGAACTCAGAAACACACATATGTATGAATTTGGTGTATGAGAGGTGGGACTACAGACTAGCGGGGAAAGGACTGTCTTTCAATAAACTGTAATGGGACAATTGGGTATTCATGGAGAAAAAACACCAATGGACCATTAATTTACATTATACATAAAAATCAAATCCAGGAGGATTTGTGAAAGACAAAAGTATAAAGCTTTTAGAAAGAAAATTTTATGACCTTGGGGTCGAGAATGATTTCTTGACTAAGATGTGAAAAGCAATACCCATATTACAAATAATCGATAAATGGGACTACATTAAAATCAAGAACTTAAGTTTATCATAAGACATCATATTGCAAGTGAAAAGACCAAGCTACAGAAGGATAGAAATTATTTAGAAGACGTGTAACTCTGGGATAGGTAAGGAAGACCTACAAATCAAGTGTAAAAAGACAGAAAACCAAACTGCAAAATGGGCAAAAGACATTCATAAACAGACCCTTCACAAAGAGTGACTCCAAATGGTCAATACACATGTGGGAAAGTGTTCTACATCATTACTAATCAGAAAAATGAACATCAAAACCACAGTAGACTACCATATATGTCCATCAGATTGGAAAAGATTAAAAGGTCTGCCAGCACTGGCCGGTTTGGCTCAGTGGTTAGAGCATCAGCCTGAGGTCCAGAGAGACCTGGGTTCGGTTCCTGCTAAGGGCACGTACCTCGGTTGCAGTATGTCCCCAGCCCTGGTTGGGTCGTGTGGGAGGCAGCCACTCGATGTGTCCCTTTCACGTTGATGTTTCTCTCTCTTCCTCTCTCTCCCTCCCACTCTATCTGAACAAAAAATGGAAAAATGTCCTCAGGTGAGGATTTAAAAAAAAAGGTCTGCCAAACCCAAATGTTGGCCAAAATGTGATGGGAGTAAAAAGTGATACACCCACTTGAGATAATAGTTTGACATTATATACACATCCCCAGGACCCAATAATCCCACTGCTGGGCATCTGGTTTGGACCAGAGAAACTTGTGCACAATTACACCAGGATGGACTTAAAGGATGTTTACACAGCATGGTTGTAATAAACAACAAGGGGCAGTCCGAGGGTGCACTGGCCGTATAGTGCACACATAAATTATGGTGTATTACTACATTGGAAAACTAAAGAGAAATGAAAATGAGCACATGATAGCTACATACAAGAACCTGAATGAGCCGGGCCGGTGTGGCTCAGTGGTTGAGCGTCGACCCATGCACCAAGAGGTCGCCGATTCGATTCCCGGTCAGGGCACATGCCCAGGTTGTGGGCCCATCCCCAGTAGGGGCATGCAGGAGGCCGCCAATCGATGTTCTCTCTCATCGATGTTTCTATCTCTCCCTCTCCCTTCCTTTCTCTCTAAAATCAATAAAGAAAAAGAAAAAAAAATTTTTTTTAAAGAACCTGAATGAATCTTACAAATATACTGACACAAAATAATATGTCATAAAATCCTATTTATATCAAGAAAATGCTAGAGATGCCCATTTGATAGTCAAATTACAAAGAAGATCAGAAGATGATTACATGAAACTGAGGATAGTGATTCCCCTCAGGAGCAAGGGAGAGAACGGTGACCCTGATGGGAACACAGGACACTTCTGGGATATTGGCAGTGTTCTGTTTCTTGACCTGGATGGTAAAACATGGGTGTTGGCTTTATAATTACTCACCGTATTGTACATCTTTTTATATACTTTTTTGTATGTGTTATATTTCATAATTGTAAAAGATTAAAGAAAGAAGAAAGAAGAAAAAAGAGATCGCCAAGATCTCTTCCACTGTTGAATCCTTGTTTTTTGTTGTTGCTTTTGTTTGTTTTTCTTTTGGACCCCAAACCAGAAAGCTGTCACCAGGTTGAAAAGAGAATGTATGAGAAAGAAGGACTTTATGTCACCTGTCAGAGGATCTGGCTTTTCAGATTCAGCAAGTAGAGACACCTGCCTAGCCATTTCCACAAAAGAGATACCACTATAAGTTTTAGATCCCCAAGAAATGTTGAAAATTCTTGAGAATCACCAAAGTGTCCCCTTAGCACTGCAGGGAGAAAAAGTTGAGTAATTCAGTTTTAGGGATAAGTATGTAGAGGTCCTTTCTGAGAGACCCAGAGGCCAGAGGCCAAGTCTTGTCCCAAACTAGACCCTAATGTCAGCTGAATGTCCTTTTTTGAAATAGAAAAAAAAAAAAAAAAGTCACCTCATCGCAGCAACAGAAACTCTCTTATCAAAGCTCTGCAGAAAAAAACTTTCAGGAATAAACCAGCTAGTCAAAGCAGGATGCCTAAAATCTTCAGCTTCCTTGGGGCAGGCAGAAGTGTTCTTCAAGAGAAATTTTAACACAATACATATTAGGTATATGCCAAAAGCTTAGCCCTGGCTACAGCCCTCCAGTCCCTCAGAAAGCAGAATGGCCTAATGACTTGGATTAATTGATTCAATCAACAAATAATTGTTGAGTAAATAGTATGAGTTAGGCACTCCTACTTGTGAATGGAGGCTTACACTATATTCTTTTCATATGGTCCCATCTAATTTAAATAGCCTTGGCCAAGTCACTCGATCTTTCTGTACCTCAATTTTCTTATTTGTAAATTGAGGATAATAATAGTTTCTACTTCAAAGGACATTGGAAAGATTAAATATTATAACACTTAGGTGATTAATTATATACTCATATGAAAGTGTGTGTATATGTGTGTGTATGTGTGTGTGTGTGTCTAACACTTGGTAAGCACTCAGTAAAATCACCTGCCATGATAATAATTTGTATTATGTTATTATTAGACTGTTATTCTTTCTTCCTATGATATGAGAATCAAAAGTCCAGCCCAAGAAAGTGTATCACAAGTTACACAATGGTTACCATTAAATTCAACATTTCATGAGCTTCTGATGACCATGACAATTTAGGTTAAGCCAGATGCATGCCTACACATACACACATACACATAAGCACAACATAATGCACCATTTTCTGCAATGGCAGGTGCTCATCTTGCCCACAACTGAACCATTTAAACTGCCACATCTCACCCGGCCGGTGTGGCTCAGTGGCTGAGCATCGACCCATGCACCAAGAGGTCACCAGTTCGATTCCCAGGTTGTGGGCCCGATCCCCACTGGGGGGCATGCAGAAGGCAGCCGACTGATGTTCTCTCTTATCAATGGTTCTATCTCTCTCTCCCTCTCCCATCAATAAAGAAAAACAAAAAACTTTAAACTGTCACATCTCAAAGGCAGATGTCTATCCAATGATAACCTTCAAGTACCTTTCCCTACCACAGTTTATCTCATTCTAATGATATAAAAATGCTCTGAAAAGTGATCTAATCAGGAACAATTAAAACTCTGCAAATGGGCAAAGAATTTTCCATATAATTCTCTAGATGTTACTATAATAAACATGAATGGGGACATAGCCACAGCCTGACCTATACAAATGCTTTCAAAATACCCTCACCAAGAAGTCAGACTAGATGTCCGCCAACATCCCTTCTAATCCTAGAATGTTAGAATTTCATTGGCTAATAATACATTTAAAATGTAGGACTTCACATTGAAAATAACCAACCAAAATCCAACTGGGGTGTTCACCTAAAGCCCTGCGGTGGTGTCGAGGCTGGGGCTGCACCTTGCACAGTTGCTTTCCTCTGACTGATTTTCTTCCTTGCTCTGGCTTAGACTCACTTCCTGAGGTGGCTGGATTCTTCATTTCCAACTTGCCCTCATGAGCCTCTCTCCTGCCTCTCAAAACTAGTTGGACCAACTCTGTGCCTCTTTCCTTCTGTAGAAATTACATTGCGGTCGGATTTTTCAGAATCCCGAGATTTTTCAGATTGCAATTACCAGCTACCCTGAACCTTCTCAATTTTAATTCCAGCCTCCATTGAAAAAAAGAAGAAGGGGGAGGGGGTGCTGATATTTAATCCTTACAATTAACATTTTGCAAGAGCAATCCCTTTGTGTCTCCAGTCAGTCTGTGTGAGGCTAGGGGAATAAGAAAGGGCCACATTACCTCATGCGGTGGCTAAAAAGAAACACTTTGAGCCATGTCACTGGGGACAGTCCCTGCAAAACCAGAATGTCTAGTCACTGTGACCTGCAGCAAAAGGTATCGAATAACTTGAACAAGTGCTAGTACAAACAACTGACCAAGTCATTAACCCTAATGCAGCTACTAGGCAAGCGGACAATTTAAACCTACCAATGAAAGAAGCAAACTGGGAAAAGAGAGAAGTTGAGTTTTTTTCCTGTCCAGTCTTAGTTTTCATGTTTTGTTTTGTTTTGTTTTTCTCAGAAGGACCTGAGAACATGGGTGACAAAGGAGACAGGCCTCTGACCAATTGGCAGAATTCCCAACTTACAAAATCAGCAGAATCTTTTCTGCCTAAATAAGGTGAAACCACACCTTTGCGTCATGAGCCACTGCTGCAGGGAACTAGACTCATAGCAACCTGGTGGGTGTGGCCCTATTTTTTGTCAGTGTGTTTATGGTGTGGACAGAGAAAAGGATAGCATTTTGATGGGCAAAGGAAAGGCCCTGGTCAGCAATCTGCCAGCTTTCTAGCCTTCTATCAGAACAGTGGTGCTAAAGAGTAGTCCTCAACCTGGGGCTCACCCAGGGGCCTGGGTAGATGAGATTATCAGACAGATCAAGACAGTGATTAAGAAAAATAATAGCACAGCTATCACTGCTGCTGCTCTGACTCTGTGGCAGTTCCTGTGCTAAGTACTTTACACATATTAGCTTATTTAATAGTCTCGTTAATGCTGGAAGAGCTTTTATTAGGATCTCCATCTTTCAAATAAAGAAACTGAGACATAGAGATTTTAGAAAATAAACCCAAGGTCACAGAACTAGAAAGCTTCCACGTTTGATTAACAACATACCCACTATATGTCCCTCCTCGACAGCATCCCTGCCCGGACTATTCATCTTCTTTCAGAGGTCCTTGCTTATAAGGCACAAAAGTCAAGTCCTAATCACGTCTCCTACATTTATTTGAATAAAGGCATGTAATGTTCAAAAACTAACACATCATCTCATTTGCCCCCCCTCCCCCACCACACACACATCTTATAGGGTAGGTAGGGCAGGGTTGTTTTTTTTCAAGTCCCTTAAAAATGATATGCAATGACTAAGCATTCCCAATGATTAAACTTTTAGAAGTTTCTTTCAAAACACTAATTGTCAAGATAGAGGAAGTCGACAACTTTACCCATTAGTGGAAGGACAACAGACATGCTGTTTGTTTGGAGCAGTGTCTGAATGTGGGCTGGGAGAGGGAAAGTGCATTATAAAACCACAGGGACGCTCGCCGGCACCACCCCAAGTGGCTCGGAGACTCTCGGGCATGGGAAATGTTTCTGGGTGTTTTCTCTGCCTTGTCTCTACAGGCTTCTGAAAGCTAGGCCCAAATACCATAAGCATTTCAGGAAGGTAGAGCCATTTGGGAAGTTGACATTTTCTCTAAATTTCCACTCTCCTATTTTGTACTCCTATTTCTAGGCCTAGTGGCATAAAAAGGCAGGCTCAGTGGGCAACCAGAGCAGTGATCAAATTCCTGCTTCTCTGCTTACTAGCTGTAGGACCTGTAGCAACTCCCTTCATCAATCTGAGCCTGAATATTTTCGTCTGAAAAATGGGGATATTGGTTGAGAAAACTCAAAAAGATAATGCATATTAAGAGCTTGCGCCCTGGCCAGTTTGGCTCAGCAGTCCAGAGAAAGAGCTTCGCACAGTTTTTGATACTTATTAAGGACACAATCCTCACTTCTATCACTGATTAACTTTAATATTTGATATAAGCATGTAAATAAGGCATAACTGCTACCATACAATGTTTTGAGAGTTTCAAAAATCCTTAATAAAATTCCATACCTGGAATTAGGTCACATACTATAAGGTATTGATTATACCAAGGTTTCGAAATGGGTTTTAAAGTAGGAACCAACAGAACGGGATAATCATATATTTCACTGTGTCAAGCATTGCTCACTTTGGGGTTTTCCAGAAATTTGTTCTCTGAATAAACTTGTTAAACATTTTAATAAATAACTTAAAAAGCAAATTTTAAAATGGCTGCCAATAACACAGAGAGTTTCTAGGCTGTAAAAGCCCCCATGTACTAAACGTTGAGGGTAAGGGAGAAAAACAAGAGTGGTAAGGTTTCCATCTTGAGGACCCGGAGAACATGGATAAGGTGAGCAAGCACGCATTTATAAAACAACACAACAAAAACACTCGGGCTACAATCTTAAAGCTTAAAAGTATTACTGGGACAATAAAATCAATTACTACCTCTATCAGGAGTGACTGTAGGAATCCAAGAGCCAATTCAAGCTGAAAAATACAAATAGGCTTTCCAAAGTCTGCAAAGAATTCACCAGCGATGGACCCAAACCCCATTTATGTTCCCATCTACTTCAGCAGATAATGAAGGACCACCTACTCACGAACTCGGACCGCAGCACCCGCGTGGGAGACTTGGATCCTGCCCTGGAGAAGCTCGCACTGCACGGAGGAAGTCTGTATAGCGCAGAGGAAGCCTGTACAGTGCGCGTGGAGGAAACTTATACAGTACACATGGAGGAAGCTTATATAGTGTGCGCGGAGGAACTTTGTACAGTACGCGCGGAGGAACCTTGTACAGTAAGCGCGGAGGAACCTTCTACAGTACGTGCGGAGGAAGGTTGTACAATGCACGCGGAGGAACCTTGGACAGCAGGAGGAACCTTGTACAGCATGGAGGAACCTTGTACAGCACGGAGGAACCTTGTACAGTACGGAGAAACCTTGTACAGTATGCGTGGAGGAACCTTGTTTAGCGCGGAGGAACCTTGCGCAGTGCGCTTGGAAGAACCTTGTACAGTATGCGCGGAGGAACCCTGTACAGTACGCGCGGAGGAACCCTGTACCGTACGCGCGGAGGAACCTGCACTGTGCGCACGCAAAAACCTTATACAGTATGCGGGGAAGAACCTTGTACAGCGTGGCACGGCGGGACCTTGCATAGTGCGCTCGGAGGAACCTTGTACAGCATGGCACGGCAGAACCTTGCACAGTGCACGCGGAGGAACCTTGTACAGCGTGGCACGGCGGGACCTTGCACAGTGCGCCCGGAGGAACCCTGTACAGTACGCGTGGAGGAACCTACACTGTGCGCACGCAAAAACCTTATACAGTATGCGGGGAGGAACCTTGTACAGCGTGGCACGGCGGGACCTTGCATAGTGCGCTCGGAGGAACTTTGTACAGCGTGGCACAGCAGAACCTTGCACAGTGCGGGCGGAAGAACCACGTACAGAGGCAAGGAACTTTGTACAGTGCGTGCGGAAGAACTCTGTACAGTGCGCGCGGAAGAACCTTGTACAGCGCGCGCGGAGGAACCTTGTACAGCAGGGAGGAACCTTGTTTAGCGCGGAAGAACCTTGTACAGTACGAGCGGAGAGGAGCAGAGAAATGTTGCACAGCGCGGCACAGTGGAACCTTATATAGTACACGCGGAGGAACCATATACAGTACGCGCGGGGGAACCTTGTACAGCGTGGAGAGACCATGTCCAGTATGAGTGGAAGAAATTTGCACAATAAGCGCGGAGGGACCTTGCACAGCGCGGGCGGAGGAACTTTGTACAGCTTAGAGGAAGCTGTAAGCATTAACTTGTTCAGTGCTTGTCAACCCGTGGATGATAAGGAATAGAGTTTTTAATCATTGTATTTCCAATATGTCATGAACTGATACTTTTGAGAAGTACAATAAAAATAACCTACTAGAAAAATGAACATTTGAAAAGATACATAAAACATAATCCTCAATTTTTTTTTATAATTACTAGAGATAGCTGACTTGAAGTTATTGTCAAATTACTATTACTATTTCTAAACACTTACCATCAGTGTCTGTACTTGGCTTATCAGGGAGTAGTAACATTTGTGGACCAGCTAGTGGGCTGCAGACATTTTGAGTAGTACTGCTAGTAATACAATGTGTTAACTTCTTTAACAAAGACAGTAACAGGACAAGAAGTTTGTTTTTGTTTTTGTTGATTTTAGGGAGAGAGGAAGGGGGGGAGAGAGAGAAATATCGATGAGAGAGAACATCCATTGGCTGCCTCCTGCATGCCCCCCCACTGGGGATTTGGCCCACAGCCCAGGCATGTACCCTGACCAGGAAACAAACTGGCGGCCTCTTGGTGCATAGGTTGCTGCTCAACCACTGAGGCATACCAGCCAGGCAGAACAAGAAGTTTTTAAGGAAAGAAATTATTTGGGAACCACACCTACTCAATAGATATATTTTCCCCAAACCTTACCAACCCCTCAGACTAAAGGACTATTTTTCTCTTCCTTTCCAGGACCTATTTTCTTAAAAATGTAGCCCATATTTGCTGCCATGTCACCATATAAAGAATTACTTTATAGCATAGAACAGAAAAGAAACACTATACTTTTTATACTTCTCTTATAATATTTCTATCCTGCCATGTGAGAGAGCTATTGATCTCTCCTTTCTCATTAGATTTTAAGCTTCTCAAGGGTAAGAACTTATCCTAATTACCTCAATATTCCTATAGCACCTCCTAAAGACCTTAACCATGGTAAGTGCTTGATAACTACTTGTTAAATGAGTGAAAGAAAATGAATAAACAAGTAAACTAACTACTACTCAGTTCCTCCAAAAATATATTACTGAGAAGTACTATGTTTTAATTTATTTAATACCAAAGGTTAATGCTTCCCTTTAGACCTAAGCTGCTGGAACCACTTAATTTTTCTATATTTGGTCCACATGTGAAATTATAACCACCATCAAATGAAAGTTTGATTAAACAGACCAAGAACAGCATGTGTGATAGATGGGAATTCCCCCAGGGCAGGATGTTGGTCTGGAAACCAGAAGACTTGACACTACAGAACTAAAAGTTCTCCCAAAGAGCTGATGTCCTAGCCCCAAAGAAAAATGACATATACTTCACCTCTGAAAAAGAAACAACTCAAGTGCAGAAACCCAAAGGTATCTGGATCAAATCACCAGATGTTGAACCTGTCCTTCCTTCCCTCCTATTTCCCACTCCTCTTTTATTATTGTATTCACTCCTCATCTTAAGAAAAAAGAAATGAAGAAGTCAGTGGTATTGCAAAAATATTTCTAACCTAAGGAGGCAAAAGGACAGAGCAGTTTCAGCTTCTCAGAAGCTCTTGTTGCCCTTGAAGCTGGTTTCCTGGAGCTGCTAAGATTCCTGGGATTCTGCAAGCAGCTCGAGTTATCTGGTGAGTGATCAGAAGGCTCCTGGGAGGAGGCCCAGCTGGGATTCCTTCCAAACCGTGTCTGCACCACCTGTAACTCTTCAATACATATGCCTGCCAGAAGATGTCCCAAGCCTGGGGGGGATGGGAAGAGTTGCCATTCCAGAAAGAACCACCAGCCAGCTTTGGCAGAGAAGGGTGTCCTTGTGCATTGGGAAGGAGTCAGGGCTTCCAGCTAAGGGCACCTCGCCAGCCCTGGTATGCAGATCTGGGATCTGTGCCCACTGAGCCTGCCCCAACTTGCCCAGGAGAGAGAGAGAGAGAGGCCAGGGAAAGATGGGAAAGGTGTTTACTCCTCACCTCCTTCCGGTTCCAGCCAGCTCCAGGCTCCTTTGAAGTCCTGGGCCAGAAGGCATGGCCAGTACTGATGCTGAGGTTTTTTTCAGTGAGCCTCTGGGATTTGGGTTCTTTCTCTCTCTCTGGAAGGCAGACCAACATAAATCAAAAAGCATGGACTTTGGAAGCAGATAAACCTTGATTCACATTCTGGCTGGGCCATGGACTAGGTTTATAAGCCCCAAAAAAGTTATACAACTTCTCTGGACCTTAGGGTTCTTATTTCTGAAATGGCATTAATCTAAGTGTTTCTCAATTTCAGCACTGACATTTTGGTCTGGGTACTTTTCTATGGCACTGGAGCAGGGAGGGGGGCATTATAGATGTTTAACAGCATCCCTAACCTACCTACTAGATGCCAGTACCACTTTCCCCATCCCAACGGTGACAGCCCAAATGAATTCAAGACACTGGTTAATGTTCCCTGAGGGGGCTAAATCGCCCCCAGTTGAGAACTACTGACCTAACATAATTCTTAGGATCATTATTTTATACGTATTAGAGCAAATTTAGAGATTCTGGTACCTAGGAATGAATGAGTTAAAAGTACCCAAGAATTATTCACTCCTGTAGCAAATGCCATCACTGCCCCACCTTCAGCATCCACTTCACACTGACGGCCGATTCCCATGAACACCTGGGATTCTCTGGCCTTAAGAATATGATTAGTCTATGAACAGCAAATTGGAACTTGCCCTTGGAAGCACCCCTTAACCACTGATAAATGAGGAGTTGGTAGGTAAACACCCCCCGCTTCCTAGCCCCTTAGTTGAGAGAGTTCTGAGGTGTGCTCTGGAAGTTCCCAGTGAGATCAGACTCCACTGCCCACAGTGGTAGCTGGCCATATAACACTTCCCTGCCCTCACTTCCTGTTCCCCCACAGCTATTTTGTAGGATCATTTCCCAAATATTTTGCACAACTTTCTTTATCTTTCATGTGTTTCTCTCTTTGAGTAACCTAACGTAGAAAAACTGAGGCTTTTATGTCTGTAAATGTCCTACCTTGCTGACTCATCAGGCTTCTCATTAGTATTTACTCAGGTCACAGTGTTTCCTCCCCCCAAAATTTTTTAAGTACTGCAAATAAACTACTGTTCTGCTCTGGGGACTGCTGAAAACAATGATTGACGCATCCCAAACAGTCTCAATGCAAGTAAAAAAATTAGAGGCTAGAATTCTCACTTGTTCCTAAACCCACCCTATCCCCCACATTGCTGACACACAGCTCCTAAACTGCACACCAGACCGTATCTCACGTGGACCCAGCAGTCTTACCTACAGCTGGAACCTCAGAATGTAAAACCCCTCTGGTACTAGCTAGGTACCCAGTAATATCTGTTGAATTACTGAGTGAAGGTCATTCTCATGCTTTAAATCTTTGGATGCTTCCCCACAGTATTAGCAAAGAGTAAAGATGAAACTTCAAAGGGTACATAAGGCAGAGTCTTTATGACTCAGTCTATGCTTCCTTCTCCAACTTTATCTCTCACAACTTATCCTTTCTACATGACCCCAAAATACACACATACAACCTGTACTTGAACCATCTCATACTATATGTGGTTCCTAAAAAGGTATGTTCTTTTTATGACTGTGTTTTCACATATGTTGCCCCTGATCTTGGGATGCCTTTTTTAGGTCTTTTCCCTGCTGACACCTACAGGTTCCTCAAGGGGCTGCTCAACTCTGACTTCTTCTGGGGTAGGGGGCTGCCCTGATCCCTTTGAGTAAAGGTAACCCTTCTCTGCTCCCATTACACTACTGCACTTTGGGAGTGAGAGTGCTTTGAGTTATAGGGCTGAATCTGATTTGTAGGTATCCCCAATGCCTGAGACATTTCAGGTGCTCAGAAAATAAATGCTTATGCATTAATGAAAGTAATAATGTAGTAATGATTGGAAGAAGATTTGGTGTGTATATTAGTCAGGGTTCTCCAGAGAAAGAGAACCAATAGGATATAAAAAGATACACAGCCCGGCTGGTATGGCTTAGTGGATTGAGCATTGCCCCGTACACTGAGAGGTTGAGGGTTTGATTCCTGGTTAGGGCACATGCCCAGGTTGCAGGGCTCGATCTCCAGTAGCAGATGGGCAGGAGGTAGCCGATCGATGTTTCTCTCTCATCGATGTTTCTATCTCTCTCCTTCCTCTCTTCCTCTCTATCTAAAAAATCAATAAAAATATATTTTAGGGAAAAAAAGATATATAGAAAGAGATTTATTGTGAAGGATTGGCTCACTTGATTATGGAGGCTGAGAAGTCCCACCATCTGCCACCTGCAAGCTGGAGACCCAGGAAAGCTGTTGGTGTAGTTTCGGTCCAAACTCAAAGACCTAAGAACCAGAAGAGCCAATGGTGTAAGTCCCAGACTGAGTCTGAAGACCTGAGAACCAGGAGCAATAATGCCTGAGGGTGGGAAAGGACAGAGGTCCCAGCTCCAGCAGAAAGCAAATGCCACCCCCCCAACTCCTACCTCCACCTTTTTGTTCTATTTAGGCCCTCAAAGGATTGGGTAACACCCAGTCATATTGGTGGGAAGGATTTTCTTCACACAGTCTACTGATTCAATTGTGAATCTCATCCAAAAACATGCTCACAGACACACCCAGAAATGTTTACTAGCTGAGTATCCCTTAGCCCAGACGAGCTGACACATAAAATTAACCATCACAGTGTGTAATCTTCATTCCCCTGAATCAGCAACTGAATCCTGCATAGAGAGAATATTTGGTAAATCCCAGGGATTCCCCGATGCTAACCACCTTCAGAAAGACAAATCACAGGTACATGAACCTCATTATCTAAGCCTCCTACTCTTAGGGTTTGGCTGTACTAATGATGGGAAGAACCTTCTGCCTTGGCCAAAAACTAATGTGACCTGCCACCCTAGACTGTGAAGAGGGCTCGATGTATGAACACAAACTCCATGTTGCTTAACCAGGCAGGGATCTGTCATGAGAACCTAGAAAAGCTGTTTGAGAGTTGTGCTCTTTGTTGACCTGAGCTCTTTCAACCTAGAATATCTTCAAGATGAGATTTTTATAAATTCAATACCAAGCCTTAAATCTTAGAGTCTGAGTTCAATATTAGTGAGTTGGTTTCACAGAAACAGAGAATAGAAAACAAGGGAAAAGAAGATGTACAGGTTCTGCTCAAATCTTTAATTCTACATCTAAATTTTCTTCAAGGATAAGGATCTAGCTGGGACAAAATTGACCCCTCCTCTCCCTCTTCCATTGTCATCCTCCCAAAGCAAAGCTGGTTGAAGAGCCCCAGACAGTTCCTTTTCAAAACAACCATGACACTTGAATAAAATCTAATTATATGCAAAAAGAAATCATAGTGGCAATAAAGAAGATAATGAAAGGAGAATTTTCATTATATTGATTCTATTACACCACCAGCAAGTACCAAGCACCTATGACCAGCTCATGCATCAGGAGGGGCTTGTTTGACAATATTTACAATGTGTACATGCTCACCAAGACAAAGTGCAGGAGTCAAATGCTGAACATGATACCTGTTCACATGACCCTAAATCTCCTGTATCCTGTCAGTAGAAGACACTAATTGAAGTCTCTCTTTGCTGGGCTAAGTATCAACCAAACACCATTTTCAACAAAGAAGAGGGCATGGGTCTTCCACTAGGACTACCTGAAACATTTTCTCAGTTCCAACTACCCAGTCTTCACTGAAACATTTTCTCAGTTCCAACTACCTAGTCTTTGAATACCCTATTGATACCCTGTTTATATTACAAAGCAGGTCATTGTGTCACTACATAATTACCTTTAGTTCTCCAAGCCCTCCAGTCATTGGACTGCCTGTATCCCCATATAGAATGCTGAATGAAATATGAATGTTGTCATTTTTTCCTCTGTTTCTAAAAATAGTTTCCACTGGACAATACCTGATAACATATGCCATCACAACCACACTTTGGGGTAGATCTAAACAGCACAGGGGAGTCTCCTCCACTCAACAGATATTTAGACAATGTTTAGGGTGAGATTCTGGGAACTGGGCTATTGAAGGCCATGAAAGTTCCATGTGGAAATAAATGCAAAGATTGGAACTTCCTCAGAAAGAGATCATAGAATCACCCAATGCCCAAGCTGGAGGGAAGTCAACCAAACGAGCTAACTCAATGACTGAGAATACGTCCCTAAAAGTCAGAAAAGATATTTGAAATGCTCAAGTTCCAATAACCGGGAAGACCAACCATGCCAGGACTTAAGTCTTCTGATGCCCACATTATGTTCTTTCTACTGCTCCACACTACGTCTCATCAAGCATTCCCATTACTGAATCCCTCAGCCTCCCGAACAAGCTGGCCTGGCACGGGTGGCCCTAGGCACTGTTGACACATTTTAGCCAACAGTTTAGACAATAAAGAGGAAGAGTTTAACATCATTTTTCATGTAAGTACTAAACCAGCTCTTGTTATTCTCCTACCCTGCGCCCATGTGGACTTCATCAGGAGACTCAAAGAGTTTCTTACCCAGGGTCTTAAAGATACTGAATGAAGTAATTAGGGGCAGGAGTAGAGTGGCAACTACTTCTGCTAAAGACAAACAAGAATTCAGCTACTCCTGCTAATAAAAATATGTTATTACTTGTAGGGCTCCACAGAATAAGAGATAACTCTCTTTTCATGTGCTGTAGTAGCAAGGATGTGTACATGTCATCTTTATTTTGACAGAGGAGGGCATTAATGTCACATTCTATTTAGATAGACTTTTATTATGTCAAGACCAATGCCTTTCCCTATTGGGTTATGTTGATGGACAAAAGGCTCCAAAACAGAAAAATAAAATTTTATAAGCAATGATGGATCTCCTGGAAAAAAATTAAATTCTAACAGAAAAGTGTGGGGTAAGGTAGTTTGGCAAAATTGCATCAACAATACTAGTGATTTAAGCTTGGTTTTCCTTTAACTTATGATTCTGACACCTTCCTTCTCCAAAGACTCCATTCCTGACTAATAGTTTCAAACTCTATGTGATTTTCTTTCATTTTGATATGTCTTGCCTCAGATATGATGAATAGTTTAGCCTTCAGACAGCTTAACTAGTGAATTTAGACAAATAGTATGCAGAGAAAGAAGTCCCTTAACCAAAAAAAAGGAAGAAAAATGAAGAAACGTTCCTGTTTATCTTGTGCTAATACAGAGAGTATCAATTAGCACAGCCTATTAAAATAGAACAATGGTAAACCCTTGGACACTTTTTATGTGCTTTTTGGCCATTTGTATATTTGATATTGATCTTTTTTCAATTTAGAAAAATGCTTAGAATGAGACAGAAAAAATAGTCTCTTTCTAATAAATATGAAGTACATGGGAGTTCACACTGAGCCACCAAAAGAGCAAAGTACAAAAAGATGTCTTAATGACATGCAAGAAGAAAAAAAATGAGATCATGAGCCTGACTCTAGGGATGAGTGAGGACTTCGAACGAGGTTCAGTGGCAAGGCTTCCGTCCCAGCTTCAGGCAAGTCTCTCATTCCTAGTAATACCTACATTCCAGGCTGTATGATAATCAAATAAAATATACATATAAAGCATAGCTCCTAGCACACAGTAAGCATTCAATAAATGTTTGGTGTAGGAAAATAGGTTACTTAAAATTCATCTTTTTTTTTTAATTCTAGAACTTCTAGAAAGCTTTATTTATTATGTAAATGTGCATTAAGACTCTTTTTTAAATAAATTTTTTATCCTCACCCGAGGACATTTTTCCATTTTTTGTTCAGATAGAGTGGGAGGGAGAGAGAGGAAGACAGAGAGAAACATCGACATGAAAGGTACACATCGAGTGGTTGCCTCCCGCACGACCCAACCAGGGCCAGGGACAAACTGCAACCGAGATACGTGCCCTTAGCGGGAACCGAATCCAGGTCTCTCTGGACCATAGGCCGATGCTCTAACCGCTGAGCCAAACCTGCCAGGGCTGTTTTAAGACTCTCAAAGAAGCCCTGGCCAGTGTGGTTCAGTTGGTTGGAGTATCGGTCCTGTGCACCAGAAGGTCATGGGTTTGATTTTGGTCAGGGCATATACCTAGGTTGGGGGTTCAATCCCCTGTTGGTACTGGAGGCAACCGATTGATGTATCTCTCTCACATAAATGTTTTTTTCTCTCTCTCCCTTCCTTTCTTTCTAAAACTCAATAAAAAAAATAAAAAAAAATAAACAATCTCTTAAAAAAAATGACTCTCAAAGAAGAAAGAATTTGTTTCCCCAATGTAATTGACCATGGAATCCTTTTCCAAAGGTCATCTGGCAGGTCAAGTTGTCCAGATACACACAGGAAATGCTATTCTATCCCCTTTCTTTTTTTTGAGGCCCCAGAAACCTAAGGCCTCAAAAGAGAACTGGCCCGGGATATTCAGTTACCTGATCTCAAATCCAAGTTCCCCTGCTACCCCATTCTTTAGTCACCTTGAGAGACTAAAGAATTCAGCCGGTGTGGTTCAGTGGTTGAGCATTGACCCATGCACCAAGAGGTCGCCGGTTCGATTCCTGGTCAGGACACATGCCCAGGTTGTGGGCCAAATCCCCAGTGGGGGGCATGCAGGAGGCGGCCAATCGATGTTCTCTCTCATCGACATTTCTATCTCTCTCTCCCTCTCACTTCCTCTCTCTCTAAAATCAGTAAAGGAAAAAAAAATTTTTTAAGAGTGTGGAAAGAAAAGTCCTATGCTCTGTACACCCCACATTCCACCTATGTAGTGCATCAAGCTCAGTCCCCTCCCTCTCAGGCCCATTGTCACATGTGCATGGGGACAAACGGAGATCCATACAACCTGTCTACGTGCATCACAGGCACAAGTCAAGCTAACAAACTGCTCAGGGAAATATGTTCCACTCTCCTGCCTTGGCAGATAAACCTTCATAATGACCTGGAAGGCCAGGTTCAAATTCTGAACCCCTCAGAGTTCCTCAGTGAACATGACACATGAGGAAAATGGGGCCCCTAGCCTGAGGCCGAGCCCCATCTTTTCCCATCCCTTCCCATCCCTGGCTCTGTCCCACACTGTGAGGGGCCTTGCTTACATGTATGCAGACGCCTCTGGCCACAGTGTCCAAGCTTCATCCACAGCCCCTACAATAGCTACTTCTCGATGTCTCCTCAGAACCCAGAACTCAGAGTGTTACCAATAGCGTGGCCAACTCTTAGGAAGTCGGACCCAGAGGAGAGCTTGTGTGCGGAAGTGAGTTCAGGGCTGTCTGGGCAAAAACTGGGGGTTCCAGTACCTGAAGTCCGGAGGGGTGTGGGCCCCTCTGCCCTGCAGAATCACTGCCCTGTGGGAGAGCGCTGCGGGAGGAAGGCCAGAGCAGGCTCCCCAACGGTGGAGCCCAGTGAAGAGCACACTGCTCGCTCAGCCCCTCTGAACGCCACCGGGATTGTTTCAGGGAAGTTGTGAAAAGAAACACCTGAGCCCGGCCGATGTGGCTCAGTGGTTGAGCGTCGACCAAGCACCAAGAGGTCGCCAGTTCGATTCCTGGTCAGGGCACATGTCCAGGTTGTAGGCCCGATCCTCAGTGGGGGCATGCAGGAGGCGGCCAATCAGTGTTCTCTCTCATCAATGTTTCTGTCTCTCTCTCTCCCTCTCCCTTCCTCTCTCTCTCTAATATCAATAAAGAAAAAAAATTAGAAAAGAAAGAAAAGAAACACCTGAGAAAATGAGTATGCCTCTCCACTCCCTAAACTACAGGCCTTTTAGCTGAAACAGCCCTCCAAGCCCACTGGGGATGGTGTCCCTGAGATTCACAGGCAGCAGTCCTGGGAAGACTCCACATGACACACTGAGGTGTTAGAAAGGACACCCCAAGGGCATAGCTGGGGAGCCTTTTTTCAGCCCTCCCTGCCCCCATTTGGTAAATTAGATAATATCAGTAAAAACTGGAAGGAGACTCAAGGCTCACATAATGTGTGGATGGTTTGCTACATGTAAATAATAAGAACTTTATGGTAGCAAGCAGATTGTACATTATCATTAGTATGATTTCAGCCTGCTTTATTACTCCTCAGCTAGTTGGAAACATATTTTTAGTTCTAATAGCAAAACCTGTCAGAATTTGTTTTGCTAAAGCTAACAGAATGATACAGGTCAGATAATTATTATGAAAAATTCAATTAAGAGAGTACCATATGTGGCGCTAAAAAAAGACTGCAACAGCACATATGGCTGGAGGAAGAGATGGCAGTGTCCCTGCGCAAGAGGGACACCGTCCTGCCCTTCAGTCCTCGTCACGCTGGCCATACTGGAATGGGAAATCCCTCCTCCTTCTCAATTCCGGCCTCGCGCTCCCCTTTGTCCCCCTCAACCCTCCTCTGTCCCCCCACCCCAGGAGACCTGGCAACCACTTTAATTGTGTCTATCTGCAGATGATTTGGTTAACAGGATTTTTAGAATCCCAAAGCATTGAAAATTTAAAACATTTTTTTATTGATCTGAGAGAGAAACATCGATTTGTTGTTCCACGTATTTATGCATTCCTTGGTTGACTCTTACTTTTTATTTTTTTTTTAACTTTTTTTTCTTTATTGATTTAGAGAGAGAGGAAGGGAGAGACAGAGAGAGATAGAAACATCGATGAGAGAGAACATCGATTGGCCACCTCCTGCATGCCCCCCACTAGGGATCGGGCCCACAACCTGGGCATGTGCCCTGACCGGGAATCGAACAGGCAACCTCTTGGTGCATGGGTGGACGCTCAACCACTGAGCCACACTGGCCGGGCTTGGTTGACTCTTACATGTGGCCTGATCAGGGATCAAACCTGCAACCTTGACATATTGCGACAATGCTCTAACCAACTGAGCTACCCGGCAAGGACAAAGCACTGAAAATTTTAAACAGGAGACAAAGAAACTGGTTATATGATTAAACACAAGGGCCCAAGTTTGATTGGATGCCCTACCTTTGGCCTACCAGTGAGTGGTCAAGGGTTAAGAACGCCAGTTCTGGCATTAAACCAGCTGTATTTAGGTCTGTGCTCTACTGCTCCCTCTTCAGGTGACAGTGAGCACTTTACTTCCTCCCTCTAAGCCTCAGTTTTCTCCTCTGTAAAATGGAGATAATAACATCAGCTTTCTCATGTGTCTGTTGGGAAAACTTAATGAGATAATGCACATTAAATACTTAGCATGGTGCCTGGCTATCCATATAAAGCTCCATCCATATTAGTTAATGTTTTCATTTTTATGTCATTGACAGGCAACAAGTTTGGTGGAAAAGCATACAATTTAAGTCAGGAAACCTGGATCTGCCACTAGCTCTAAGACCTTAGGGTAGTCAGCTCACCTCTCTGGACCTCTATTCCATCATCGACAAATTGGGGATAATCAGCCCCATCTGGCAGAGTTGTTTCAGGCTTCAGTGAACTACTGCTTAGGGGAAGAGCTTGCAAACTATTACGTGATATGCAAGCATAATTTAATGCAATCATTCCCAAGCTAGTCCCAAGCCTCTGGAAACGCTGGGCAGATGTCATCTCTGTGAGTTTGTTCAGAATATAGACTGTCCAGGCAGCTGATTAATACCTAAATGCATCCTAAGAGTCTAATGATGCAAAGCAAAAATGAGGCATGGAAATGTGGAAGCCTGAACTCAAAAGGTTCTGAGAGGTACTGGAGAGCTGTCTTCAGAAAGGAATTTCCTGACTGATTGTAGTTAATAGCCTAGCATCTTCCAAATAGATTGAGTTTTTTGGGTTTTTTTCAAATGCCCTCAATCAATATGCAATAGCATAGCTTCCTCTCAGGCCTGGTGTCTGTAATGGTTTTGTCCCTTGAAACCATCATCCAAGAGATGAGGCGGGGTTGCTGCACGCACCACAATGGCCGCCGTTCTGGGGCGGGCCAGACCTTGCCTTGGGGTTTTGCTGATGGAGGCAGCCAGCAATCTGATCACTTGGCTCAGATGGTGGAATTTTTCAACCTTCTGCCGCAGCTCCTGGCTAACAGTTCTGCTCTCTGCAGGCCCTTCCAGCCTGGTCCTTCTCCAAGGCAGAGCGACTGATCATTCACACACAGCTCTTCCTTCTTGGACTCTGGGGCCTGCGGTGTGCTATGCATTTTTATTTTGAAGCTCTTATTTTCTGAAAGACTCAGGGATACGTCACGCAGAACGTAGAACAGGGGGATGAGTTTTAAAGACGAATGAAAGACAGGAGGCGAAAGAAAGGAAGTGCCTGACCCTGCTCTGCCTCCTCAGGTGAGGGGACAGGAAGGGCGGCGGCCAGGTTGCACCAGAGCAGCTCTGCGGAGGAAGCAGTTTGGGGAAGCAGCGGTCGTGGAGCCCAGAGGGGCTGTCAGCCCCAGGAGGAGGTGGCCTCTGTCGGGGGATGCTTGGTCTCAGCTGGCCCGAGCGCAGGTCCAGGGCTGTAGGCAGTGACACGGGGGTAGGGGACAGCCCCAGGCCCCATGGAAAAGAGACAAAGCTGACATGGGGTTGTGGACCCCATCATATCGTCACTGTGTTCTGGGCTTTGCCCTGGTTCCTCTTACTATGGTTAAAGAAAAAAAAAATCACGATTAAAACAAAAAACTCCTCACGTGTGTAATTTCAATATTTTATTCATTTGGGGGGTGACTATAGCTCAGCAGCACTTCCCTTGAGTCTCCCCTTCCTCTCTCTTCTGGTTCTCCTTTCTCCCCAGATGCACCTTGTACACTGTTTCCTCTCTGTTTCTGTCACTCTTCCCTTGATGCTTTCTCAGCTTCTTCCCCTCGGACCTCTTCACTGGGTACTTCTCCTCTGCTCCCCTCCTCTGCTCCCCTCCTCCCTGTCCCCTCCTCTGCTCCCCTCCTCTCTGTCCCCTCCTCTGCTCCCCTCCTCCCTGTCCCCTCCTCTGCTCCCCTCCTCTCTGTCCCCTCCTCTGCTCCCCTCCTCCCTGTCCCCTCCTCTGCTCCCCTCCTCTCTGTCCCCTCCTCTGCTCCCCTCCTCCCTGTCCCCTCCTCTGCTCCCCTCCTCTGCTCCCCTCCTCTCTGTCCCCTCCTCTGCTCCCCTCCTCCCTGTCCCCTCCTCTGCTCCCCTCCTCTGCTCCCCTCCTCTCTCAGTTCCCCTCATTTTCTCACCTTCTCTCCTAGTCTAGCTTTCTGTTCCTAGCCCATATTTTCAAGATGCCCTAATGGGACTTTCTGATTTCTCCCTGGCTTCTAGGACTTTAAAAGTTGTGTAAAATCTTATATGTAGCTATCAAAATGCAGCCATGCTAGTGGGGAAAGAATAAGGGAGGGGGGATGGTGGTTAAAGTTTAAATAAGGAAAATGCTTGTAATGATATAATTTTCTAAAAATACAGATGACTTCTCATATTTTTTCTAGCCTAGCATTGTGCCTAATACACACACACACACACACACACACAAATACTAAAAAAATGTTTGTTGAACAAATGAATGAATAAATGACTAAGTAATATTGAAACAAAATGTGATTTTATTTCATAGAGCCACAGTGTCAACAGAGCCAGAGAGCAGAGATGTGGGTCTTTAGAGCATCTCAGAAATCCTCTAGTGAAGGTACATTTTCACTTATAATTAGCATACATGTTATTAAAATATAAATGATGCTGCTGAGGTTTGCCCTCCTCGATGGGCTAACATTTTCCTTGTTTACATTGCTAATTTTCTTGGCAAACCCTCTTTTATACATATAAGCAGAATCCCAATCCCCAAGTTGAGTGCACAGAGCCACTGACTGCCGCTGGCCCACAGTGACACTGATCACTTACCCAGCCCCTCTGCACCCAACTTGTCCACCTGCTGGGTTTATCTAACTCCTCCTTTCAAAAAATATTTATTTTATACCTTTTTGTGCCAATCTTTATGCTGAGTACTTTAATTTTTTTTTTCTTTATCGGTCTTTAGAGAGAGAGGAAGGGAGAGAGAGATAGAAACATCGATGAGAGAGAACATCGATTGGCCGCCTCCTGCATGCCCCCCACTGGGGATCAGGCCCACAACCTGGGCATGTGCCCTGACCGGGAATCGAACGGCGACCTCTTGATTATGCTGAGTACTTTACATGTACTATCTCATTTAATCCATACAACATTCTGAAGAAGGTACCATTATTATCTCTACTTTTCAGATGAGGAAACTGAGGTAAGCTTGGTCAGGTAGGTTCACCAACCATCCCGGTTTGCCCACCTCTGAGGGAGTTAGTTCCCAGGACATGGACCTTGCAGTTCGTTCACCAGGACAGTCCTAGACAAGCTGTGCCAGTTTGCCAGGGACTGGGGAGTTCCTGGCCGTGGGACTTTCAGTGCTGAAACAGAAATTCCCATGCGAACTGGATGATTTTGTCACTCTACCACAGTCACCTGCCCAGAGTCACACAACTGGTACACATTAGAGAGGAGATTCAAAGCCACCCTTGTCTGACTCCAAGGCCCCCACTTCCACCTACTCTGCCTTGCCCACCAACCTATTTGTCTGCTTCTAAGACATCTCAGTTACCTCACACCCCAAAGACCACCACCCCCCAAAAAATCTCTTCCCCTTAAACCAACTGTGCTCACTCCAACTCCACTGAGTCACCTGAAAGCATCCTAACAGTCACTTTCAAATCTTCCAAATCCTTCCTTCCCTCTATCACCACCCTGCTCTATCACCACCCTGGTCCATTTCTTCCATTCCTGAATTCCTGGAACCAAAAGGTTTCTCTGCCTCCGAGCATCTACCCTGCACACCGCCATGAGATGTAGTCTCTCGAATGTTGACTTGGAAGAGAATGCATAGACAATCATGCACTTGGATTGTTAAGAGGCTAAGGCCAAAAGAATGAAAAGGCAGGGGTCAGTCTAGCATCGTATCTTCCTAGCCTACAGGCCAGCGTGCTTTCCAAAGCATAGCTTCTTGCCTCTCCTGTGGTTCCCCTGGGCCTCAGAACAAGTATAACTCTGCATCTGGTGACAGTCCAGCCCTCCCACCCTCCCTGTAAGTCCACCCTCTCTGCTCTGCCAGATTGACCTGGTCCCTGCAGCCCTCTAATCATCTCCACAGCCGCTTCTCTGTTCTTATCCGCCCTCCCCTCCTTCCATCACTAAGGAGGTTTTTATTGAGCACCTGCTATGGGCAAAGCCTCACACTAGGGACTACATACAGGAAGAAGACGCAGTCCCCAAAACAAGCAGCTTTCCCTCTTGCTCAAGTTCTATCTCCTTGTGACCCCTCCTCCTGACCCCTTTTTCTCATGATTTTCCAGATCATATATTGTCTGTACTTTTGGCATTGAAGCTTCTCGATCTCGTTTTCTGTCTGCTCCACATAGATGGGTCTTGCTTTCTTAACAAGATTGTGTGGTCTTAGATGTAGCAATACTGGAAAGCTATTCTTTCTGTTTCCACAACAAATCTGGCCTTGTGCTGGGCATACACTAGACTAGTTGCTTGAGAAGTACTTGTTGAGCTGAATTAAATTGTTCACAACAGATTCTCTGTCACAAACAATCCTATGCAGCAATTTTTTTCTCTCTGATTCCAGTTTACTTAGCAGTCATTCTGCCAAAAAAAAACTCAACTGGATACAATGTGCACAGCGGTCCAGGATGGAGAGAGCTGACATCAAATTGACCCACTTGCATTTCTTTATTCCAGCAGCTCAGGAGAGCCTGCCTCTTCCTCCTCCACCAGATGTCTCAAAGAACCTAATCACCATCTTCTGAATCCTCCCTGTCACCTTCCACCCCCTCACCAGTGCACATACCACCTCAAATACTAAACCACAACTCAGATTTTTAAAGTTCAAGAGCTGAAAGGAATGAAGAGTTGACTCATTTTTCCTTGATTCAAAGAGCTGGCGGCTGTCTAGAGCAGCCCCGACACCCCTGCCGTGGGCCGGGTCCCAGAGCTGGGGGCACACCAAGGGGATTCCTCCTTCCCTAACCAAATTGAACAGTGGATCATAAATGTCACTGCCTTGATGTGTGACCTTGAGCACGGAAGTCACCTGGCTTCTCTGGGCTTAGGAGCTCACAGCTACAAATGGGAGGTGCTTCCCTTCAGTTCCCCTGCAGACCTTTAGCTCACAGGTTCTATGACACTGAATTCCTTGTCATTCTTGGGCTCTCTCCACAACACAATCTGCTCAAAACACAACTCCAGCCCCAATAAATCCTCTGCCACCCGCCCAGCTCTTCCTTTGATGGTATAAAAGGTGGAAAGATGCTTTCTTTCTTCCTTTCATTAAATTCCAGACTGAGAAAAGCTCATGAAAACTGCTAGCTCATCCAAGATGAACTGGGGGGAAGACATGCCCAGTAAAAGGGCAAACAGGCCTCAGGGGGCATAGACTCTCAGCTAGCCTGTGGAGATAAAGCTACTCCAGAAACCTTGGTGGTTTGATTCCAGCAGCTCATACAGATCCTCGAGCCATTTACCATCTCAGAATAGAGCAGTAAGTAGATAAGGAGTGGGCCTCTGGAAAGCCAATGCCAGCTTTGGTATTTTGTGGAGTCTTCCTTTGGATGACACACACAGCATCAGGTTCCCATTGGCCTTTCCTTGGAGAACTCACTTGCAAAGGAAGGGAAAATGCTATTTAAACCACAATTGCCTTCTAAGGAGAGTACTGTTAATAAATAGGAAACCCTTTGGATCTGCTGACTATCTTGATGGGTTTGGATGTGCAAAATGAGTCCAGAGCAAAGTATGGGAAGAGTGGTTGGGGCAGAGTTGAATTGCTCTAGATAATTAATAAGAAATATTGGAATTGGTGGGGAGAACTCAGGAAGGAAGGGATGAGAAAAAAAGAGGTGGGTGAAGAGAGGTGACCAGCAAAATGGGTGAGCTCGGTGCTCTCTGTGAAGTAGATTGACCAGTACAGAATCCCACAGAAAAAATCCCATCTGAGTCCAGAACTTAGATGTCATTTTTCAATATGTAGCTGTGTCCTATTACAGTAAAAGCTCCTCCCTCTTTCTTTCATATCTGTTGTGAAATCTTCTCTACAAAATTCCATGCATGAGTGAGGTTGTTTGTTTGTTTGTTTGTTTGTGATGGTGGAACTCAGAGATGAGGCTCAATTTTGGGTATGAGTGCAATGTGGACTAGAATAACAGAAAGAGCAGAGCTGCAAATAACAAAAACAAAAACAAAAAAAACAGCAGTTACATGACAGGGGTGATCACAAGAAAATAACTCCCAAAGAATTTGGAGAAATCTCCAGACATTCACAGTGTATTAAATGGGTGGTTTTAAGCTTATCTTTTCTAGATCTCAATGAGAAGAAAGACACCATGTGTGTGTGTGCGCACATGTGTGTGAGTGCATGTGCACACATGTGCATGCACATGCACACACACGCACACACATACAACTGGGGGGAAAATGAAGAAGAGGTTGAGGGAGAACATTTGGCCAGCTCTGGGCCCAAACACAGGGGAAGCTTGGCTAACAATGAGCCGGTGCCTTTGGAGTCTGAGGACTTTTCCTTGAAGAAGCTGAGCAGGTAGAGTCTGGGCTGCTGGCCAGGACATGAAAAGTCACCACCAGAAGAAGAGGCACTTGCTGCTGCAGAGGAGTGTGGATGTGCACTCCAAGGACTCTCTACAGTGAGGGAAGCTGACCAGGTGAGATGTGAATTTCTCTTGACGGTTCAATGCCTTTACATCCAATACTTGGAAATGTCTAAAAACCAAGGCACCTAGAACATGGGAGATGGCTTTTCCTTATAAACACAGCTCCTGTTAAAGCTATTAAAGAGTGTGTGAATATACATTAGGAAAAACTAAACCGAGAAAGGGAGAGAGCAGGGTTAGATGGTGAAAAAGAACCAAATTCCTGGCAGCCAGAACAGAATCCCATAGAAAAATGGATGCTAGCCATGGAAATTGACTCTTTGATAAATTGTTATTAGGAAAGAAACAGGGCATGAGGAGTCCAGGACCATTTCAGACAGAGCCATCTGGGCTCCATAGCTTCTACCTTTTCTGTGTCATGCCTCCAGTTTTATTTTCCCTTATATTTACTGATCACCAAATACAAGCCAGGCACTTTTTGATGCTAGGGATACAAAGATGGAACAAACAGACAAGGCCCTGCTCTTGTAAACTTAAGAAGGAAAAAGTACGTGAATGAATGAGATCATTTTAGGTGTTATTAAATAGCCTATGAGTAAAGTAAAGCACAGAATTGCGATGGAGAACAACTCGGTATAGAGACAGCTATAGAGAGAGGAGTCAAGGGAGGTCTTTCTGAGGAAAGTTCATTTGAGCTGAAATATGAGCAATGAGAAGGAGCCAGCCTTGAGAAGATGCTGGAGACAGGCTTCTTGAGCAGAGGGAAGGCAATGGAAAGGCCCTGGGGAAGGCAGGAGGGCCAGTGGGACTGGAGCTGGAGAATCATGTCTGGAGATGGAGGGAGAGGAGTGAGCAGGAAGCCCAGGCGCAGGTCCTACGGGCCCTTGAAAGCCACGGTGAGGAAAACCAAAGTGGGCAGCCATCTGGTACACTGTCGTGGAGACGAGTCTATTTCCTGAGCTGGGGGGAAGCCATTTCTCCTAGATGAGAAACATTGGGTGAGCCCAGCCCACATGAGGTGGCTCCAGGAGCCGTGCTTACAGGGAAGAGCCACCAGGTGGCTCTGTGACAAGACTGTCCCGCACTTTCTCCTACCATTGCTGACGCCTTTCCTGTTCTAAGGTAGAAGCCCTTTTTTCACACTGAACAAAAGATTCTTTAGCAAACAGCCACTTTTTTTTTTTTTTAACAAAAGGAACCAGTAGCAACCAGTACAATGGGGCAGTCAGATGACTTAGCATCTTTGCACCCTGATGGCTAAAAGAGGCAACTCATCAGCCAGGGGGCTCCTCAATGCTCCATTCCCAAGCTCCCACTTTTTCAAAGTACTTTGTCCAATCCAACTGGCTTGGTCACCTTCCTTCTCAAATAGACAATCCTAGGAAAAAAGAAATTCGTGTAGCCCAAATTCCAACTCTCCGATGAGCCCACTTGCCCAGGAAGTCGTGGCTCCCAGGCACTTAAAACCCTCGGCAGTGTTGTAGGTGAGCATGTGGACCTGGAGAAGCAAGAGGAGCTGAATGAAAAAGGCAGGCAGGTGTTTGCTACTTTCACCAAGATTTCCTTGCAAGGCATGCTTTTTTTAAATAAAGGCGAGATATGCTCCAGATAACCTAACAAGCCCTGTCCCTAGAAACAGAGTAGTTTGGCATGAAAGAAGGGACTTCCGCGACCAGCATGCAGGTATCGCTCTAGGAAGCAAAGGTCTGCAGTGCTTGTCAGTGAGACAGCGAATTCATCAGGGAACCACAGGGCCCATGGGCTGGAAGGATAGAAGGAAAAACATAGCCCCAGTCTTTAAGGAGCTTGCGATCTAACGTTGGCGTGGGAATTCTTGCCCATTGGAATACTCTTCCTGTGTCCCTCACTAGATAGGCTGCTCCCTGAGTTCAGAGTCACATGTCATCCTCATCTGTGTTCCCACCATCCCCAGCACTCATACCTCCCACAGAGTGGGGGAGGGAGGATTTGTTTAATAATAATTTTTTTCAACCCTGTTCTCTACCTCTCCCTGACACAGACACACACACACACACACAACTCATTTCCACAACACTAGGGACAAACTCAAGGTAAACAAGTGACCTTAGAACATGAAGCTATGCAATCATTTTTCCATCTGCTTGACCAAAAAGAAAAAAGAAAAGCCAGGAAGGCCCTGTTTAGGTGCTTTCAGCAGCGAGGAGGAAGAGAGGCCTGCTGTGCTGGTCCTTCATGTTTTCCTGAAAGGTCACACATGTCCTTTCTCCAACAACATCTGGAAGGATGAAGTGTGACAGAGGCTCCCCTGAATACAGCCCACAAATGGTCACTGTTGAAGAAATGTTCTTCCTGCCCCTGCTTTGCTGGCAGCGCAGGGTGTTTGGGCAAGATTGGCACCCCACAGAGCCTTCCATGGTGCTTTTAAGAACCACCGCCGCCCAAATCTTCTTGTGGCATTGCTCTGATTACATATCTCTGCAGGAACAACCCCAGTTGCCTACACTTTCAGTCCACATCCACTGGCCTGGAAGTTAGACCCTTCTCAGCTTAGGCCTCCTCTTTCCCTCGGAAACATCCTGGATTCCCTCACACGGGTGGCATCAACCTTCGCATGTTTCCATAGCGCTCTGAACTTCCAGCCCCTCACACCCTGATCATTGTTTAATTGAATTCGAATTAAATATTTGTTTAAAGTCACCAGAGTCAACTGCTGAGCACTGTGTGTATAGAGACCAGATCTTTTTGTTCAAGCACTCAAAGTAGTGTCTGGTACCAAGTAAGTCCTCATAAATACATATGACTCAGTCAGCAACTGACTAATTTGATGTCTGGTCCCAACTTACCTTTTTGGCTTCATCTCCTGATTCCTCCACACACCTGTTCTAACCAAATCCACCACTCCCTGACATCTGTCTCTACTTTCCTATCTCTATGACTTTGTTTATGTGATTTCCACTTCTTAGATAATGGATGTTACTTCTATCTCATTTAAAGACAACCAGAATCAGCCCTGGCTGGTTTGGCTCAGCAGTTAGAGCGTCAGCCCACAGACCAAAGAGTCGCAGGTTCGATTCTGGTCAAGGGCACATACCCCGGTTGTTGTTCGTCCCCGGCCCTGGTCGAGGTCATGCGGGAGGCAACCAATCAATGTACCTCTCTCACATAAATGTTTCTCTCTCTCTCTCTCTCTCTCCCCCTCTACCACACTATCTGAAGATATTTGAGAAAATATCCTCGGGTGAGGATCCAAAAAAAAAAAGACAACCAGAATCACAAAAGACAGAAGAATATTTTTATTGAGATGTAATTTCACATACAATAAGATTCACCAGTGATTTTTGGTATACTCATGAGGTTGTGCAACAATCACCACTAATTCCAGAACATTTGCATCATATCAAAAAGAAACCCAGTGCCCATTAGCCATCAGTCTCCATTCTTCTAGCCATCACACTGAATTCTCCTCCTCCCCAAGTTCCTGTCAATTATTAATCCACTTTTTTGTCTCAACATATTTGCCTATTATTCTAGGTATTTTATTTAAATGAAATAATACAATATGTGACCTTTTGTGTCTGACTTCTTTTACTTAGCATATTTTCAAGGTTCATGCATATTGTAGCATGTATCAGTTCTCCATTCTTCTTTATGGCTAAATCATACTCCATTTTAGGACCTTTTATTTATTCATTCATCAGTTGATGGACATTTGGGTTGTTTCCACTTTCAGGCTATTATGAATAATGCTGCTATGAATATTTATGTATAGCTTTTGTGTGAACATATGTTTTCAATTATTTTGGTATATATTTAGGAGTGGAATTGTTGGGTCATATGGTAACTCTATATTTAACTTTGTAAGCAACTGCCAAACTGTTTTTTCAAAGTGGCTGTACCATTTTACCTTCCCACCTGCAATGTATGGGTATTCCAATTTCTCTACATCCTTGCCAATACATTACTCTCTGTCATTGATAATGATAAGGATGACGATGATGATGATAATTGCCAAAACCAGTGGGTATAAAGTGGTATCTTATAATGTTTTGATTTGTATTTCCCTGATGACTAATGGTGTTCAGCTTTTTTTTTCATGTGCTTATTTTATTTGGAGAAATGTTTATTCAAATCCTTAGCCATTTTTAATTGGGTTATTTGTCTTTTTATTGTCGAGTTGTAAAAATTTTTTATATGTTCTGGATACTAGACTCTTATTAGATAATTCTACTGTTCTATGGGTTGTCATTCCACTTTTTTGAGAATGTCCTTGAAAAAAGTTAGAATTTGATAAGGTCCCATTTATTTTGGGGTTTCTTGTGCTTTACGTGTCATAGCTAAGAAATCACTGTGTAATCCACCCTGGCCAGTTTGGCTCAGCGGTAGAGCGTCGGCCGCGGACCAAAGAGTCATGGGTTTGATTCTGGTCAAGGGCACGTACCTCGGTTGCGGTCGTGTGGGATGCAACCTGTCGATGTGTCCCTCTCATCCCTCTCACGTCAATGTTTCTCTCTCTTTTTCTCTCCCTCCCATTCTATCTGAAGATAAATAGAAAAATATCCTTGGGTGAGGATTAAAAAAAAAAAGAAATCATTGAGTAATCCAAGGTCACAAAGATTTACATCTTAGAAGGTGTTTTCTTTTAAGAGTTTTGTAGTTGGACCTCTTATAAATTTAGACCTTTGATGAATTTTAAGTTAACTTTTGTGTATGGTGTGAGGTAGAAGGTCCAGATTTATTCTTTTACATGTGGATATCTAATTCTCTCAGAATTATTTGTTTAAGATTATTCTTTCCCCCATTGAATTGTCTTGGCAAGAAGAAACATTTTTAAAATAATCCTGATCAAAGAGTCTGCCACAATCTGAGGTATGGCAGTCAGGAATGCAGAGGCTGGGTTATTTTATACAATATCTGCTATGTAAAAATTCTAATAACACCATCTCAGTCCACTTCTTTCTATATATACCAATGATTCTTAACCTCATTTAGGGTATATAATCCAGTGAAATTGTGGACTCTTCCATATATATAATATTCTGCCTAAAATGTTAAGGAGTTCACATACATCTCCCTGCCCCAAATAGCCCATTCACAGACCCTAAGCTAAGATTCTCTGCTACGCTCTCCTTTCTACAGAATCCATCCATTGCTGAAGCTCCTTGGCAATACCCCACAATGCAGAGGACTCATTTTGTTTTTGTTCATTTGTTTGTGTGTAGCCCTACTCTCTCCTTTAAATTACACATTTCCACCTGACTCCTAGATGAGTGTACCTAGTCCCCGGGCATCTCAAATTCAGCACATTCTTACCTCCCCCAATCCAGTCCATACCCCAACTTCCCTTTTTCTGGTCACAGCACGGTTCTTCCCATCACCCATACTCAAATCTCAAAGTCATCTTCACTTCTTCTTCCCCTATCACTCCTCCCCCACCATTCTCTAGGTTTGTATAGCTGTTTCTTCATCCTGACCACCTTATCAGTATCCTGCCTAGTCCCAGCTCTTATTCTGAGACCTGGCTGATGCAGTAGATGTCTCTGGCCTTGCTTGTTTCTTGCCTTCAGATTCTTCGCTTTCTAATTCCTTAGGGCACCAGATTTATTTGCTGAGAGCACAGTTCTGAGCATTTCACTCTCTGGTTTGAAAAAAAACTTAGTGGCTTGTCATGGTCTTCCAAATTTAGCACAAAGCCGATTGTTTAAGAATTCACTTGATCCTCCACTCTCTGACTCCATCCAACCATCTGGCCTCATTTCCCAACTCTGCCCAAAGAAGATCCTATCTTCCTGCCAAAAGTGTCACCACTATCTCTGCCTCTTGCCTTCCTTCACTAACCTGCCACCACCCTTAACAAGCTAACTTTGCTGAGCCTTCAAGCCCAGTCCAACAGTGCTCACCTCCACAAGGCCTTCCTGATTGCCCCCACTGGAGGAGGAACCACCCCCACATGTAATGTCCTGTAGTAATGTAGTTATTTTATATGACATTTACTATTAGTATGCATCTTACATCCCTTTCAGCAGATAGCACAGTGTCTTGAACCAAAGAGTTCCTTCATGGACATTGGTCACATTCAGCAGTGATTCTCAAGGGAATATATGAATCAGTCACTTGAGGAACTCTTTCAAAATACCCTAGTTGGGACCCAGATTTTTAAAAGAAACCATGCACTGACAATTGTGATGTGCATCACAAATTAAGAAATACTCATCAAATTAACAAAACTAGTAGTAATAATGATGGTTAAAATATACTGAACATTCTTTATGTGCCAGGCACTGTGTATACTTTATCTCATTAAATCCTCACAGAAACCCTATGAGCTGGACAGTCTTATTTTCCCATTCTTTGGATCAGGAAGCAGTATTAAAGAAACTAAGTCATTTACCTAAAGTAGGCCATCTATGAATAAATAAATTAGATACAATAAAGGTCCCTAAAGGACACTTACAACCTATTGAGAAATTTAACAGTGATTTTCAAGGAATATTTATGTTCAGATTTAGTAATTTTTAGCCAGTTTCTCCTTTTCCTAACTTTATGACCTTGTGACCTTGGGCAAAGTACTCCCCCTCTCTGAGTTTCTGTTTCTTCTTGCATAGAATAAGCAGAGTATAATACCTACTATAATAGGAAGTTAAATAGGAGTTAAATCCTGTAAAGCACTAAGTGTCTACACAGAGTAAATTCCCAGTGGGTTACCTAGAATTATCATCATAATTATTTTTATTCAAAAATATGCCTCAACCTAAGGTAGTCTTTCATAGCTTCAGTCAATACTAACAGGCTGAATGGCACAATAGCTTAAATAAGTCACAC
Source organism: Tadarida brasiliensis (assembly GCA_030848825.1). NCBI lineage: Eukaryota > Metazoa > Chordata > Mammalia > Chiroptera > Molossidae > Tadarida > Tadarida brasiliensis. Next base: position 33,309,380 of record CM061271.1, read on the forward strand.
TTAAGACAAACTCTTGCCCAGCTGGTGTGGCTCAGTGGTTGAGCATCGACCCATGCACCAAGAGGTCACCTGTTCAATTCCCGGTCAGGGCACATGCCCAGGTTGTGGGCCCAATCCCCAGTGGGGGGCATGCAGGATGCAGCCAATCGATGTTCTCTCTCATCAGTGTTTCTATCTCTCTCTCCCTCTCTCTCCAAAAATCAATAAAGAAAAAAAATTGAAAGACAGACTCTCAGTCATTAGGGTGGGGCTAGAATTAATAAATAGATTTTTACTGAGAAACTTCTAGGTGCCAGGCACTGAAATGCAGCGGTAAATAGAGATCGAGTCCTTGCTCTCGGGGAGCTTACAATTTTGATTACTGAGTTCAGGGCCACTCCACCCACCACAGAGTTTTCCATTGGCCTGGAGGCCTGTGAGTTCTTGAGGAACTGCCCGTGTCAGGGTTTTTCAGCCTGTAAGTTTGGGGGTGGCTCATTTCTACAACATAAGATTCCCCTCCCGACAACAAAGGCATGAAGGAATATCTCCAGCTTTGGGGTTTGATCACTTCTATCACTGGCTGGAATCTCATTGTTCTCAAACTTCCCTTTGGCATGAACCAAACATGGTCTAGTTCTGCTTTCTCTCCTTCTCAAATGTACTTCAGGATGGGGGAAGAGAGTGATTGTAAATGATTATAATGTGTTCCTTTGCAGGAAGAACGCAGACATGAAGTATCTCAGCTATTGCAACCTGCACTGGATTGCAAGTGCTATTTTAATTTAACACTTGCACTCGCAAAGCATTTTTGGATTTACAGTATTCTTTCAAATACACCCTGTGAGATAAGAATTATTGCTGTCAGATTATAGATGAAGAAACTGAGCCTCAGAGAGTTTGTGTTTTTTATCCAAGATTACACACCTAATGAGCAGCTTTGACATGGAAATTCTAGGGAGGCTCTTTAAAAGGGATTGACAGTGGAGGTGGGGAAGGGACACCTTTTGCTTTTCTCTCTTCTTGCCTGAAATTCAGACATTAGGGCTATAGTTCAAGCAACCATTTTGTAACTTTGAACTTGGAAGCCATGCAAAAAGGATGCCAAAGCAGAAAAACAGAAGCAGCCTAGGCCACTGATGTCTTCTTGCAACACCAGACCAGCTCTGAATAGTCTACCTTTGGCTTTTTCTCTTGTAATGTGTTTAAGATACTAGAATTGGGTCTCTGTTTCTAGTAGTTACAAGCTATTCTTAGCTGCTAAACAACATTATCTATAATTGTACAAAACTGGTAACAATCACCAATAGGGACATGGTTTAGCAAATGATGTCACATCGTTATAATTGTGCCTGGGAGTCTCTCTTCATTCCTCAGAGGGGCCTAGACTAAGCCATTAAAATAACATAGATGCAAATGCCCAGGCCCATGATATACCTAATGGCATATACACTATGACTGAAATCATGCAAAATATCTGCATATGGAAGAAAAGACTAAAATCTAAAGTACAAAAAGAATAGAAATTTGAGCTGCCAGAATCATGGTTGATTTTTCAATCCTATTTTCAAAATTGTCTTTTTGCCTCGTTATTTGAATTAAAACATTTAAGAATTTTTTAAATGCTGGGTTCTCCAAATCATCACTTTTGCTATTTAGTTACTACTAAACATAAGCATTTTTGCCCAGGAGATACAAGAATATATAGCTATTGAGTAGATGAGGCTATCTCTCCCTATAGTGATGACTATTTTAGTGGTAGGAAGAATTATAATCCATATTCACATTCTTTAAAAAAAAAAAAAAAGTACTGGAGAAGCAAGGCATCTCCTTGCATTTGGTAAGTTCCTAAGGCTCTCTGAAGGGAGCCCCAGGGTGAGCAGGCAGATTCTGGAGGTCTGTACCACCTTGGTTGTGAGGTTGTACCACAGGAGTGGCCCCACCAGTCCATGGTTCCCCTACTTCTTCAATCAATAACATGTGGGAAATGGGTCTGGTTTTCAGTGTCTGTCCTTTAATCTCAGATTTTCACTTCCCTTTAATATAAATGCTGAGGACAATTTCCGGGTTTTTAAACCATTCTCTTGGTTCAATGGTGTTTCCAATTTTCTAAGCGAACATTGTATTTGACACTTCCCTTCTTGTCGAAATTGTTCTACGCCACACAGCTTCTCATGGGATTTACCCTTCTCTTCGTCCATGTAAAGCTGTAGGTGAGTGTAAACTAGAGCACAAGCCACTCCACTGGAGGGAACCCCCAGTATACGTGAGCATTTGAGTAGGAGAAAGAGAGGGAGGGGAGGCGGAAGATGGGCGCACGCTTGTTGAGCACATGGAGTATCCACACACCGTCCTATTCCTGAGCCTTTACTTACATTCTCAGGTTGACTCCTTTGTAGGACACATTATGTACAAATGAGTAAGTTCAGGCTCTTCAAGTTGACTGACTAGTCAAGGTTACCCCGTTAGGAAACGACACCAAAAGCAGGTGAGCTCAGTTGTGTAACTCCAAAGTCTTTTCATTACATTGGAATGGACTCACCAGCAAGCCAAGGGCTCTGGAAACTTAGCACTTTAAATCACTAACTTCATGTACATGAGGAAACGCATTGCACTTGGGTAAAAGGAGATGACAAGGAAGAAAACCACTTTGCAATAAGAGGCAGCAACACAGGTGTTCACAGACCACCCTGCCACTGTGTGGTCTTGGGCAAGTTTCTTCACCTCTCTGTGCCTTGGGTTCTCCATCTGAACAATGGGGATGAAAATATTGCTGCCTATAGAGTTGTGCTGAGGACCGAAAAAGAAGACAAGGAGAGCACACATAAAACACTACCTTCTACAGAAGACTAGTTCTGAGGGATACCACAGGAGGGAGGGAGGAGCAAGAAAAAAGAGGTAGGTTTTAATCAAAGTGGATGAGAGAGTTGTGGCTCTACCACGCCAATATTTACCACGCCCTGTAATAAATTAAATCCCAAATCCTACTCTACAGAATTACAAGTACCTACTCTTTCTCCACACTTCTTGAGCGTAGTGTCCCATCCCATCGAAGACAGGAGCAAGTGTTCCTCCTTGGGCGAAGGCTGCTTTCAAGGAGGGGGCATCTGGCTCTCAGCGACTCCTCCCCTCACACAAACCCTGTGGAACATCCAAGAGGCACTTGGGAATGCTTTGATCCTGCTGCATCTTTTTGCTCCATGTTTCTAACGTCAAGTGGATTTTTCCATGGGTAATTTGCATGTCGTTCCCACGATTACATTTTCAAGTTGATGAGTAATATTTAGCTTTCCACTTCCAGTTCCTCTCATTGGTATGTACTGTGGGCTAGTTAATTAACCTGTCTGGGTTGAGTCTTGCTTTCTACCAGATGGAGATCCATGCATAAAATGAATAAATTGCTACATCCTCTCAAATATAGCCAATTACGCTTCGCTAGAAATGTCATGTCCACCCCCCTCCCCTCCAAAACAAATCACAAGAATAATGAACAAACTGAACAGTAAGACATATTTACTCCGCATTAGAAACCAGAAGACTGACTAAGTCATTCTGCCTGCATGATCATGGGTTTTCCCACCAGTCTGTGGATTCGTGAATGTGGTAGCCTACGAGTCCAGCTGAACACCAGGAGACTGTATACTGAAGCTGCATGTGACAAACACACATAGAAAAAAATGGCCGTATCTGTAAGAGGACATATTTCTACTTTACTTGTGACAGGTGTGCAGGAGAAAACAGCAACGTGACTAATCAGGAGAGGTTGGGCCAGAGCTGATCCTGCTGAAGCAGATTTCATGAAACGGGTAGAAATAAATAAATAACTGAAGTTGCTAACATTTTATTTTTTTGCCAGATAAAAATTAAATGTTGCTACCTGCCATCACCACATTTCAGTAAAGAGAGCTTTTACCAACATAAAAATAAGAGGTACCTCATTTCGGAATAAAAGACAGCTCTTAAAGTGGAATAAATTTAGTGATGTGAAAACCTCACTACCTTGCCCTTACTTTTCTCATTTCCTCACGCATCAGTGAAAACGCTATCCTGTGCTGGCTCCAGTCCAAGGAATGACCTAGTGAAGAGTCCCCTGGCTCACTCATGTGAGCTGGGGCAAAGTATCCCGCTTCCCTGAGGTTCACAGGACCATGGTCAAATGATATACGGTAACATGCACAAAATGGTTCAGGAAAAGGTGAAGAATTATACAAATGTTCAGGGTTGTTATTCTTTCTCGACTGCAGTTATGTACTTATTCCCAAACTCCTGGGATTAGATGATTTGACTATAAAATGGTTCATTTCAGAGAAACAGCAAAAGCCAGATGCTCACACATTTTCTCCATTAGGAAAATGAAACATGAATTGGTAGTTTACCGTGGAGACTAGGAAGCTAGATCTCCGTTTAAGGAGCACCATCCAAAACTCGTCCAGTGCGAAAGACATTGGTTTCAGCCCATCCTTTGGTTCTGGGCAGATTCTGCCTAAACCAAGTCACACGATGAGAGTCTTGACCATTTTTAAAGATTCCAAAAGAAGTTTCACAGACTCAAGATTCAGCGCCTCATCGGCAACATATTTTATTCATCTCTGTGTCCACAGAACTGAGAACGATGTCAGGAACAGAATAAGGGCTCGATGAATGTTGAATAAATGAATAAATGACCCTGGAAAAGCATTTTTCAGTGTATTGCCCTAGTGTTCTCATCAATAAACTGGGAAGAAAACTACCAACCTAACTTCTGGGGTGATTACAAATATTTTCTATGAAAAACAACCAAGGAAGTATATTGCTGGTGGGAGGGTGAAGTGGAACAGTCACTTTGGAAAGACGGTTGACAGTTCCTTAAAAGGGTAAACAGAGAATTTCCATATAACCCAGCAGTTCCACTCCTAGATATGTGCCCAAGAGGACTGAGAACATATCTTCACACAAAAAGTTGTACACAGATGTTCATAGCAGCATTATTGCGAACAGCCAAAAAGTGAAAACAGCCCAAATGTCCATCAGCTGGTGAATGGGGTATATCCCTATAGTGGAATATTATTTGGCAATGAAAAGGCATGAAGTGCTGTTCCATGCTACCATATGGATGAATCTTGAAAACCTTATGCTAAGTGAGAGAAGTCAGACAAAACAGAGCACATATATTGGATGTTTTCATTATATTAAATGTCCAGAATAAATATAATTTTTATCCCAACTATTATTTTAAAATAAAATTTTTTTTTAATGTTCAGAATAGGCAATTCCATAGAGACATAAAGTCAGGGGTCAGGGGGTGGGAATCAGAACTAACTGTTAATGGGTGTGGTAAAAATGGTCTGGATTAGATAGTGGTAATGATTGTGCAACCTAGTGAACATATTAAAAACCACTGAAATACACACTTTAAAGTGATGATTTTTATGTTATGGGAATTATATCTCAATGTAAAAAAATTTAAATATGAACGACTGTAAGAAACGGGACATTAGATGTGACAAGTAGAATGACGTTTTATGAAGTCAGCCTTAAAGACACTCGTTCCCAGTCGTGCCTCCTCCACTCTAAAGAGGGCCTTCACCTGCCTGAACTGTTTGTTTACATTTGTGTCAGGACACATTCCTTTTACAGCACCTGGGAGAGAATATGTGCTCAATAAATGGTGAATGAATGACTATATATGAGGACCTCACATTCAATTTCTTAATAAACAAGTTTTTTTTTTTAAATACATTTTAGGACACAGTAGGAAAGCCTGACAGCTTTGGCTCCAAAAAGCCTAAAGAATCCACAAATCCCAGTATAGTGGCCCAGGTAAAGACCGAGTAAGCACCAGCATCCTCGACTTAGGGGTTCTTAAGTCTTAAGAATAGTCTGAGCCCCACCAGTGTGGCTCAGTGGTTGAGCGTTGACCCACGCACCAAGAGGTCACCAGTTCAATTCCCAGTCAGGGCACATGCCCAGGTTGTGGGCCCAATCCCCAGTGGGGGCATGCAGGAGGCAGCTAATCAATTTTCTCTCTCATCGATGTTTCTGTCTCTCTCTCCTTCTCCTATCCTCTCTCTCTAAATTCAATTAAGAAGCCCTGGCCAGTTTGTCTCAGCGGTTATAGCGTCAGCCCGCAGTCCAGAGAGTCCCGGGTTCGGTTCCCGCTAAGGGCACGTACCTCAGTTGCAGTTTGTCCCCAGCCCTGTTTGGGGTCATGTGGGTGGCAGCCAGTCGATGTGTCTCTCTCACGTCAATGTCTCTCTCTCTCTCTTCCTCCCTCTCTCCCTCTCGCTCTATCTCAAGATAAATGCAGAAATGTCCTCGGGTGAGGATAAAAAAATAAAATCAATAAAGAAAAAGAAATTTTAAAAAGAATAGTCTGAAACCATGAGTTTTACTCAATGAATTATTTGAACCAGGAATTTTCAAACCTTGAGATGCCTTCAGTTATATCAAGTGAAATCTTGAAATATGAAAGTTCTCAAAATAAAATCAACTGGACTTCCTTAAATGGTTCAGCTCTGTCTGTCCTCTGCAGCACATTTAGGTAGAGTAGGGCACAGGGCTAAGCAGGCTAAGCATCGCCAGGAGTGGAAACTCCAAAACAATTTGGAATAACGATGTAGAAAGGACTCACCTGAGACTTGTTCAACTCTCATGAACAGTTCCAACAGCCCAGTGAATTGTGTTTCTGTTTTATACCCAAGCTGGGACGGCTCAGGCCCGCCGGCACTCATATAAACTGAATCCTTCGTTTATACAGGACGAAACCGTGAAGCAGGGACCCGGAGAGACCAGCCTGAGACCACCCTGCTGGTTAGGGTCCAAGCTGAGCCTAGAACCCAGATTGTCTGGTTGCTGGGCTTGTGTTTTTCCACTGCTGGAATTCTATACATGTTCTCCAACTATATAGAATATGCTGAGAAAATTTTGGAATTTTAATGTGGCTAAGGTGACCATAATGGGTTTCCTCCAGATTCATGAATTTTATAAATACCTTAAGTGAAGGTTTGGCCCAAGTTCAATTAAAAAAATATATATTTCCTACTTGCCTATAGGCTCCTCACCCTGGAATTGATGCTTGGAACTGTTTGAAAAGCTGCAATTCTTCCCATAAATTTAGCTCTCCCCTTCAGGTGGGCTAATTCATCCTTGGACACACAACTCTCGTGAATGCCGCTCATTCTTCCAGTTGGTGGGGTGGGGAGGGGGGAAGCCAGCTTTGACTTCAGGCTTTGCCAAGAACAAGTCATATAATTTATAGCAGAACTAAGGAAGGTATAATCTGCAAATTGGCTGTGTATTTATTTTTCTAAGACATAACTGAAGTGTTCTTGGGAGGTAATACCACATGGCAAAGTGTAAGCTCTTTTGGAGGTGGGGGGAGGGGTGGGGGGAGGGGTGGGGGGAGAAAAACAACTTCACGAAGAGAAGCTGCAGAGGCGAACGTGGAGGGCAGTGGGTGGTTTGGCCCGCCCAGCACTCATTTTGACAAAAGTGATCTAGTTTTACTTTGGGGAACACCCACCCCCTCTCAGTCCATGAAATCTGGACGGAACTCAAATTTACCACCCTCTCCCTCATCAGCTCTAAGGGTGGCCATGTGACTGAGACTTGAACAGTCAGCATATTTTATTCCCCACAACTGTGATTGTGTCAAGGATGGCCACGTGGAAAAGCCAAGCCAATGGGACTCTGCTCTCGCAGTGTCAACGTGCATGTTGGGAAAGAAAGCTCTCTTGCCACTTCCATCACCAGCTGTGAGGGGCCACCCGAGCCTACCACGTGGAGAGCTACCTGTCAATAAAGGCAGGGCAGAGCTAAGCCAAGAGGTGGTCAGCAAACAGTACGGGCAACAGAAAAACCCAGTGGGAAACTGAAGCCTGCCCTACTGGAAGCAAGAACTATCTCTGAGCTCTAGCTACATCAGAGCTTTTGCTCACACCAGCTTAAGTGCAGTTTCTGTCCTCTGCTGTGGAGACGGAGTACTGTGCAGTAGGCATGCAGACTCTCAGAGCACAGGGATGAAGTGTGCATCCTGGTCCAGCCACTTTGTAGGTCTGAGACCTTAATCTCTCTACGTTGCGTTTTTCTCACCTGCAAAATGGGAGCAATAATATCTGCCGCTGAGACCACTGAGTCCGTGATGCACCCAGAGCACGCGTTCAAACTGCTGCTGTGTAGTGTCAACCCATGTGAGCTATAATTTTTTTTAATGAACAAACTATAATGAAAGCAACTCAATGCCTGCTAACACAAAATTAAAGTTGCTACAATATTATTTCACTTTCACGAAGCTTCACTTGTACAGGAGAGAAACTTGGACTTTAAATAGTCCATCAGAAGGAGGCATGGAAATGGACCTGAGCACCATATTGTCTCTTGTTTCTAAAGAGTTTGAAAAAACCTGGGAAAATGTCTCTAGTAGTGTACTAAGAGAACTGAAGAATGCTATAACATAGTCCATGCTCTATTTGGCAAAAGAGAGGGGGGAAAAAAGCAAAACAAAAATCTTTAAACCGGTGCATGAAGAATCCTGGAAGAAACTGCGATAAAATGAGAGAATGACTGTGCGTATTGCCTGATGGTTAGATTTTTTTTTTCTTCTTTCTATTTTTCTGTTTTCCAAGTGTACTTCAATGAGTATTGACTGTACTTCTGTTTTGAAAGTTTTATTGTCTGTATTTTTCTCAACCACATCAATGGGCTTCAGAATGTTGGTTTAGGAATTGAAGAATCCCAGACTATCAGAGGTGAAAGAGGCAACAGAGACATTTTATACAACTCTCTCATCTTACAGAAGGGAAAGACTTGTCCAAGATCAAATAGCTAGACCCTGGCAGCATTGAAATTATAGCCTAACATTCCTACTAATCCAGAAAAAATCCTTGAGAAAGACAGTATTGATTGGACCACGTCACCTAGGTTAATTGTACTAATCTTTCAACAACCCATTTAAATATAATTTCCTCCAAAAACCCTTCCCTGGGCATTAACGAGAAGAAATCCTCCCAACTTTTAATTCCCAGAGCACCTGATTTTCACTTTTATTATTGCAAGTATTATTCTCCAGGCATACGTAAGTCTTCTTTATTAGTCAATAAGTTCCTTGAAAGGGGATTTGAGTCTTTTTTTTATAGTTAACTCAGAGCATCTGAGAACATGTTTTGGTACATAGTAACCACTTGATAAATGGTTGCTGAAAAGCAAGCTATTATATTGCATTAGGACCTATTGAATCTAATTGGCTTAGTTAGAAAATAGAACTGAACTGGGCATAAGGAAGATGGTATTTCCTAGCCCCATTACAATGGAAAGGGACTGTAGGACTACTTTTGGCGAAAGGACTGTGAGGAGAGGTGATGTTTGTCACTCCCAGGCTGGGGCAGTGAAAAGGCCCTGTGGACCCTCCAGTCACATCTTCTCTTACGTCAGTATCCCAGGGGCCACATGCTGAGAAGGGTCCGTAAGGGGAAGCAGTCTTCACACAGAGCGGAGCCACTGGACGTATATCACGTTATTAAGAAGAATTTTAAATGTGAGGCATTCTTCTGGGAGAATGAAAGACAGTTTGAAAGACGAGGAGAATTTCAACATTGCAGATTTTAAAAGCAGGTTCAGTGAAGCATGTTTAATTATTCTTCTTACTGCTAGTGATTCTCTCAGGGATTTGTCTCCCTTTAATAAACTTTCATTATGAATGTGTCTGCTATTTCTTTAATAAGAACCGACATAAAAATTATAACTGACTCCAAAGAAAAGAGAATATTCAGAATCACCGAGAGCTTCTTTCTTTTGTCTGTTTCTTTCTGGACCAACGTGTGAGCTCACTTCATCTCAGCGACAAGCCTCTCAAAATCTGGATTTTTATAAAACAAAACAAAGGGAAAATTTTAAAATCATGCAACTTGGCTGGTGTGACTCAGTTGGTTGAGCATTGTCCCATGCACCAAAAGGTCACCGGTTCGATTCCCATATGGGAGGCAATCCGTCATTGTTTCTCTCTCTGCCTCTCCCTTCCTCTCTCTAAAATCAATACAAACATTCTATTTAAATAATAAAAGTATACAACCACTATCCCCATTAAGACTGCCTCTTCAAATAGACACTTAAAACCTATGAAAATCTATGCCTCTGGTAAGGGTTCAAAGCCCATCTCTCTAAGTCACAGGACTCTTCTTTCTAATACTAGGAAGCGTTCCTCACCCCTCGTAACCAGTGGAGAAGTATTTCCAACATCAGGCATTTCAGGCCACCTGAACTAGTGAAACTATAAACACAGGGCAAGGAGCATATCCCCAAAAGAAACGATTTCATTATCTGCTTTGAAATATAACCCACAGGAGTATTCCTTTCCAGTGGAAAATTTCTCAGGAAGCCTTTCACCCACCGGTTTTCCTAGAAAACACTGTAACGCATGTGTCCTTTCGCACAGTAGCTTCTCAGTTGTCCATAACCGGGCTTTCGGGATATAATGGGCTTATGGCCGAACAGCAGTTATTTTAAATCTTCTTTTATAGAATTTGACAAAACATCTTTTCAGCTGGAACTACGTCATTTCTAAAATAATCCTCATTCAATACAGAGTTTTTCAGATGACAAAGGTTCTAAGTCCTGGGGTTCATTTAAAAATTGGAAAGCCTCGTTGTCCCTAATAGTTTTTATACCCAACCGTGAATTGTATAGAAGGGTTAAAAGTTAAGAGTAAAAACAGACAGGCCTGGAGTCCCCTGACCACAGCTGTGACCAGTTACTGGATCTCTCTGAGCCTCTGTTTCTTCACAGGTACAACAGAGCTGATCATCCCCACCTGCTGTGGTCACTGTGACGGCTGAGTAAGACAATGTGTGTAAAGCACGGAACACAGTGCGTGGCACATAGTAAGCACTCAATAAACATTAGCCATGGCTGAAGCATTCCTCTTTCTCTTTAGCTGACAGAACTCTGGGAAGAATCACTGAAGGACAAATCCAGAAATTCTTGGAATTATTGCCAGACACAGATACTAACTAGGGCCTCTGTGGGTTTGGCCATTCTGAGCAGCGACACTTGGTCCAAGTGGGTAAGCCAGGCACACAGGCTGCAGAGCGGGGCTCGGAGATCCATCCACAGGAATGTAAAACTACACTTGGCAGACTGATGACTATTTTGTGTCTGCATCTACCATGCCGCCCAGAGTGACTAAATCCTTTACAGTAAACTGTTCCAGATTGCAACCTTTTCTCCCCTACCAGACATGCATAAAAATGAATCCATATGTGTATGTTAAGTAGCAGTTCCAAAAATAACAGCGACGTTGGATACTGCAAGACCACAGGACGGGAGAAATGGCCCTGAAGTAGAATGGTTAGTGAAGCAAGGAAATGAGGTTTGATCTGTATTTTGAAGGATGAATAGAAGTGAGAGGTGTGGATTGGAGAGAGAGGGTGTCGTGGGTAGTTAGAGCCCGACAAAGCTATAGAGTTAGTAATGAGCAAAGTGGGGACAGTGGGCAGAGCCGAGAGGTTGTGTAGGGAAATGGGGCGGGGGGGGGTGGGAGGGCAGGCTGTGATGATATAAGGAGCTGGAGAGCACTGAGTAAGAAAGGGACCTGAGCCCGGCTGGTGTGGCTCAGTGATTGGGCATCGACCCATGTATCAAGAGGTCGCTGGTTCGATTCCCGGTCAGGGCACATGCCCAGGTTGTGGGCCCAATCCCCAGTGGGGGGCATGCAGGAGGCGGCCAATTGATGTCCTCTCTCATCGATGTTTCTATCTCTCTCTCCCTCTCCCTTCCTCTCTCTCTGAAAAATCAATTTAAAAAATGTTTTTTTAAAAGAAAGGGACCTGAGGGTCACATTCAGCTTCGTGTCTACAGCACAGAGCCTGGCGCACGGTAGTGCTCAATAAATTCCTGGAGTGAATCAATGGTTCCGTAAAGAAAAAAAAATGGCGTTTTTAGATTTATCGGGTTGGATGCATTGGAAGAAAAAGAGCCGAGGCTGGCAGATCAGGCAGGAAGTCACTGCAGGTCTGAGCCGAGGTGATGAAGAGCCTGAAGTAGGAGCCCTGTGGTGGCCGTGGAGAGTCAGTGACCAACAGGACAAACGCGATGAAAGAAGAATTGGAAGACCTTGGAGACTGGCTGCATTAGAGGAAGGAAGGCGAATTCCAAAGTGCTTGAGGTTTGGGGCCTGGGGAATTGGTTGGGACAGCAATAAGGACAATATCATAAGGAGCAAAGGTGGGGGTAGGGAGGGGGGAGTACAAGTCCAGTGTTGAGACTTAAGGTGATGACAGGACAGCCAATTGCAATGGCCTTGTCCTCATTTAGAGATAAGAGTCTAGGAATGAATTAATCAAGCCAGGGTCCTTCTTAAGGAGATATTGTCATGACCAGGTTCAAAAGCTTTGGCATTAAACTTGTTTCCCTTAGACAGCATTCTAAAATTACCTTAAGCTCTTCGCACAGTATTTCCTGAAAATCTGAGATGGAGGAAAGCACCTGAAGTCTGGCATCATGCTGCTACTCTACGGGAGTGTTTTCACCAGAGCTGGTGTCCAGCCCGTGCCCCGAGGATCAGGATGCCCTGGTGTGGCACGCTGGGGTCTGCATTTCTCATTTGCCCCTCAAGTCATTCTGATGCTCGCTGGAATTGAAGAACCTCTGGCACAGGGGAAAGGATGCCTCTCGATGCCCTACCTACTGTCTTTGACCCACTCCTGCAGAAGGCAACCTAGGCTAAGTGGTTCAACAGGAACTCTGGAGCTGGGATGCCAGGGTTTCGAATCCCAGCTCCTACTAGCTGTCTGAGCTTGGGCAAGTCATTTCATGTCCAAGTCACTTCATCTCTCCGATATTCTCTGATCGAAAGTAAGAGAATAAAAATAGTACTGCCTCATGAGGTTCCTATGAGGATTACGTGCATTACTATATATGCAGAATAAAGCTTTTCAACTTTGGCACTATGCACAGCTGGGACGGGTAATTCTTTGTTGTGGGGGCTGTCCTGTGCATGTAGGTCATTTTGTAGGCCATTTAGCAGCATTCCTGGCCTCTACCCACAGGATGCCAGTAGACCCTTCTCCAAAGAGTGACAATCAAAAATGTCTCCAGGTATTGCCAAATGTCCTCTGGAGGACAAAATCACCCCCCGTTGAGAACCACCAACACAGAACCGTGCTGTTTCCTGAGCATTTTCGGAAAGTAATGTTGAACACGACATTCACTGGTGCCTTAATCTCCCAACATCCAATGAGGTAGGTATTATCTCCAGTTTTACAAATAAAGAAACTGAGGTTCAGCGGGATAAATACCTTACCTAAAGTCACTCAGCCAGCAAATTATGGGGAGGATCTCCAACCAACGTCAGCATGACCCTCAGTCCCCAGCTCCTTCTGAGCTGCCAGATAACTAGGCTCTCACGAGGTGGCTGCTGGGAAAACTGAGCTTGTCGTCACACTTTTCTCAATGTGAGGCAACAATTACAGTCACTAGTACCTCTGTGGCCTAGCATCATGGGAATGTGCGACACTCCTACCCTGAATCCTAAAAGTCTGCCATCTGTGGTTTTCACCCTACATCACTCACGGGGTAAACTTCAGTTCACAGGAACTAACACCTCCCACTCACCTCCCAGCATCTGGGTTAGGGCCCTCCTTTGTACAGCCATCTGTCACAGGTGATCACCCCAGCCGTCCTCTTTGTCCCTTGGTGAGTGTCTGCTCCCGAGGCTGTTTCCACAACACAAACACAGGGCAGGGCATGCACAGGTGTGCAGTATGTGGACTGTCTCTTAAATGAATGAAGGGCCTCCCTGTCCATCAATTCTCTGAGACACATGGATCAGGGTCTGCCTCTACCTCGCTCTCGAGTTCTAGGAGCTCCTGGAAGGCTTTCAGGAGCTTATCCAACTTGCTTTTCTGTACCTGAACAGCACATGGATGATGAACAGGAAGTGCCTGAGTCCTTGAAGCAGGCATTTCAGCTGAGATTACTTGAAGAATGCCTGGCCAAGATGATCCTGAAAGAGCAGGGAGCAGCCAGAACAAGTAGTTTTAACTCACAAAGATACTTCCCCTTCTAGCTCATTACATCCACTTATTTCATCGTCCATGGGTTAAGAGCTCTGGCTTTGGTATCAGATGGACGTGAGTTCGAATCCCGGCCCACGACTCAATAGCTATGTTATTTTGGAGCAACATAACTTACCTCTCTGAGCCTCAATTTCCTCATCTGTAAAATGGGGATCAGAATAACTCCATCATAGAGCTGTGAGATTTAAAGGCATCAAGATACCTAAAATAATTAATGTCTGGTATACAGGGAGCACCATTATTAGTAATAACATTTGTACTGCCTTTTAAAATAAAAAACAATTATTTAATTGTATTAGGATGTTAAAATAGAGATGGGTCCAAGGCACATTCCAAAGAGAGGTGCTAGATAAAACGCACGGAAGAGTTCCAAAGGGCACAGTGATTGTCCCTCACTACCTGGACCACTGAGTTCATTACTATTATAAGAATACATCATATATGTGCTTACCGGATGTAAAGATTATCTCAACTGACAGTTGGACTGAGCAGACAATGGGTGGAAGGGAGAAAAAAGATGGAAGGGAGATCAAAGACCCAGATTTCACACACAGCCCAGCCAGCCAGCCAGAGAAAGGTATGAGGTGTGATTTGTGGCCCAATACTTCCTGCCACAATGCTGAGAACCCATTTTCAACATGCTCTATGGGAACAGGCACCCAGGGTGCCTCATCTACACCCCCTCCGCCCTCTCACCCCCAAGCTGAACTCTTGGACATTGCTGCCTGGGGCTAGAACAGGTACTTGGTGAGTTCTTCCTCTGAACTCCAGTCTCCTGAACTTGGGTATTAAATGTCACGCAGAGTGCATCTCCTCGGAAGCTGTGAAATAGAAACTTTCAAAAGATAAGCTCATGTTTAACCACACAACCTGTGTCATTTCATAATTTTCAACTTTCATAACCTGTGTTTCCCGGGTACAGCTGACATGACGAAAGTGCCCTATGATTTGCTCAACGCAGTCCTCAGAAGGAATCAACAAGTTTCTTAGGTGAATTGAACCTGTCTTGGAAGAATACACACCAAGCTGGATTTGGACTCAGTTTAAGATTGCTGTTGGTGCCTGTCACTTCCTCGAATTCTCACCTGAATCTCCACCTCCTACTACCTTGCCATCTCCTCTCAGGTGCTCCTCACCCACCTGCCTTGGAGGTCCCTCTCCTGTTTTCTGCTGCTGGTTTCTCCAAGGGCACACTTGACATCCTCTCCCCCACCTCTCTTGTATCTTCAATCAGATTATTTCCCCCATGGCCTGGAAAAAGAGCTCAAGTCTCCTCTATTCCAGAAACAAAATTAAAGAAAAAAACACCAATAAGGAAACTTCCTCAGTCCTACTCTCCCCTCAAGTACAACCTATTTCTCACGTGTAATTGCCTACAAGGAGTTCACAAATGCTGCTCTGTGGACTGGCTTCATCTGAGCCACCTATGAAAACTCAGTCTCCTAGGCCAAACGACCACTAAAGATTTGACTCAGAAGGTCCGACCTGCAGCCTAGGAATTTGTATTTTCCAGGATCTCTCCAGGTGATTAGGATGTTCAGCCAAGTTTAAAAACCACTGGTCTACACTCCCTATAGTAATGCCATCACCACCCACTCCAAACACCTACCAAGCTCACATGCTTACTACTGCTTTCTCAAGAGTCGCCCGTGACTTCTAACGGCCATGTTCAGTGGCTTATTCCCAGGGTTCATCCTTGGCTTCTCTGGGGCAGTCAAGAAGGGAACCGTGATCCTCTTTCCTGACATTCTCTTCTCCCATTTCTGTTGCCAGCCATCCAGCAACACTTTTATCACACAGGCCCATGCCCCATGTCCTTTGCTATGTCCACCTCCTCCTTCCCCCTCCTAATATGTGAGCATCAGCAAGACTGAGACAAGGGTTCTCTCCTGCCGCATCGGGGGAGATCTCCTTCAGTCATATTGTTTCAATGAGCCTCTAGTATGAAATCATTGCTTCCTCCATGAGGAGGCCTCAGCATAGGAAAGCAGACTGCTGGGGTTGCTTTTCCAAAAAGATATGTCTGTGCTCCCTCCCACCTCCTCATGACATATGGCCGCACACAGGCAGCGGAACCAAGCAAAGTCAGCGGTATGTACTATGGTGACTGTGTTATCCAGATACATCACAGAAAATCCAATTTCCATTCCTCTTGTAAACAGCAAATCAGTATTTGTAGGTGGGAGCTTTCTGATTATTAGTTCATCTTTTCTTGTGTTTTTCCTAATTTTTCTACACTGTTCATGCATGGCCTATGCAATTACAATAAATTAAAAAATGCAACATGATACTGATTAGAGGGAAAAGCATACATACAGCGAGAATGCTTTTCAGCCATTAACATCATTTATTCTTGTTGAGTCAGGTGCTTTCATTTGGGTTTGGGAAATCTGCTCACCATATAATGCCAGGCTAACCTGCTGCCCTGGGCTCTTCCACTTTCTCTAGCCATGAATGCTTGGAAGTGAGATGCTGAGAAACCAGGGGCACAAAACGCCCCAAGAGTTTTCCACAGCAAAAGTACTTTCAAACTGAAATGACTCAAGGCAACTCTGATCCCCTCCAAGAGCAGGGAAGACATTTCAAACAGATCGGCTATGCGTGCTGGGCTCACTCTCTCAACCTTAAAATGTCATCTTGTGGATGTTTTGTGGAAGTAAAGACTCTCCCTGGGGCAGGGATGTGGATGCCCGTCTTTGATCCCCTAATTTAGACAGTGACTGGGAGAGAGGAGTGAAATGAGTCAGATACATTTCTAAGCTATTGAAAAGAATGAAATGGACCTCTCTGTGCTACTATGGAAAGATCTTCAAGGCATTTTAAACGGAAAACAATATGAACAATATGATCTCACTTTTATAAAAGAATAAAACTATAAATCTTTATACATGTAAATGCATAGAAAAAGTCAAACATAATAGGGATTGTCCCTCAGAAAAGGAGAACTATGGATAAGTAGTTGGAGTTCAATTTGTACTATATGATTTTTATAAGAAGAATAAAATATCGATTTACTTGTATAATTTGTAAAATTAAAACATTATATATAGTATATATATATATACTATATATAATATATAGTATATATACACACACACATACTAAAGGCAATAAATAATCTAGGTAGCTTTCCATCTAGGCCTGAAAATAGCTAAAATCACTTCTAGATAGGGACATAAAAATGACTTCGAATAATTTATTTATCATTGGACAAACCCATCAGCAAATCGATTTGACTCATTCTCAAAATACATGTGGAATTCAGCCACTGCTCACCACCTGCTCTGCTCACCTGTGTAAGCTTCATCATCACTCACGGCCTCCTGACCATTCTCCCCGCTTTTGTCCTTGTGCTCGCACAGTCTGTTTTCCATACTGTTGGCCCTGAAAAAATGTTCCCTCTCTGCTAAGAAACTTCCAGTGGTTTTTCCTGTCATTTTTTTTGGGGGGGGGGTCTTACAGGGACTGCAAGACCCCGTGAACCTCTGTTCTCTCTCACCCCATCTCCTACTACACATAGCTCCAGCCACACTGGCCTCTTTGCTGTTCCTTGAACGCTCTAGACACCCTCCTGCCTCAGGATCTTTGCACTTACTATTTTCTCTGCCTGAAATGTTCTCTCCCCAGATCTCCATCATTTGTTATTTTGTTTATTGTCTGTCTCCCCTCCAAGAATAAAAGCTCCATTTAGATGGAGATTTTTTTTGTTGGTTTGTTTGCTTGCTTGGGTTTTTTCCCAGTTTAATTGAGATATAATTGACATAGAACATTGTGTAAGTTTAAGGTGTACAACCTGTTGATTTGATACACTTATATATTGTAAAATGATTACCACCGGAGCGTTACCTAACACCTCCATCATGATTACCACTTCTTTTTTGGAGGTGAGAACATTTAAAATCTACCCTGTTTGCTTGTTTGTTTTTAATCAGTTTAATTTATTGCCGTATCCCAGCACCTAGATCCATTTCTGGCCCATATTAGGTGCTCAGTGTTTTGCGCAGTAAATGAGATTTGAACATGCCTTTTGATTTACATCTTTAACTGCTGGATCAAGCTAGTTACCTTTTGTGGGGATATGGTGAACACCTCCCCGTCTTGAGAACAGTGTTGAGAGATTAAGGGATTGAAAAGCCCACACTTTCTGCCTCACTGGCGGGGGGGCTGTTGCACAAAGGCGCCTGGCAGCTCCCTGTGCTCAGGGGCCATTCCTTCCGCCCTCCGTCAGCTCTGTCTGTCCTGCCTTAGAGCCTAGAACATGTATCTACCCTGTGTCAGGAGACGCTGCCCACACCAGCCACCCTCGCCGACAAAGGAGGCTGTGCCCAGGTTCAGAGATGGCCGAACTCTCGCACACACTACGGAAAGGGAGCCCAGCTCAACTCAATAAATGCAGATTGACCTGTGAAGCAGAAAGAGAGAGAAAGAAAAGGTTAAAAAGTTAGAGGGGAGAGAAAAAACAGAACCGTGCACACATTTGGAAAAGACACATGCTGCTAAGAACATTTTGAGGGTGAGTCTATCCAAACTCTCAGTAAGTATCAAATAACAAAAATGAGCTACTAATCCTTGGCTAGTCACAGAGGTGAGCAGTGTCGTTTCTATCTAAGCCCCTGTATACTGTTTCTCAAACGCTCAAGTCAGGACGCCCCTGGCCCCTACTGACCAGAGGCAGCGTGACGATGTGGACACCTAGCTTTGAAGTCAGACAGATACGTGTTCTACTCCTGCCTCTGCCTTACTAACAACTTCACTCTGGACAAGTTGCTTCAACTTTGTGCAACTCCCTTTCCTTGTATAGCAAATAAAATGGGATAATAATATCTATCTTGCAGGCAGGTTTTTTGTGGATTAGAACTAATATATATATTCACGTATGCATATATTTGTATGTAGGTTTATAATTTTTTTTAATCCTCACCCGAGGATATTTTTCCATTGATTTTTTTTTTAGAGTGGAAGGAGTGGAGGAGAGAGAGAAAGAGAGAGAGAGAGAGAAACATTGATGTGAGAGAGACATGTCAACTGGTTGCCTCCTGCACATGCCCCAAACAGGCCAGGAATCATACCTGTACTATGTGCCCTTGACTAAGGTATGTGCCCTTGACTAAGAATCGAACCCAAGACCCTTCAGTGCACAGGCCAATCCACTAATCACTGAGGCACACTGGACAGGCCTGTTTATAATATTTTAATATATACATTTATGTATGTATGCATTTATGTATATACTTCTAGCATACAATGAGCCCTTAGCAAATAGTAGTAGATTAGAACCACTGCTGATGATATAATAATTATGAGTCCTAGCCCTGGAAGATTCTATTTAAGTTTGACTTGGACTACCCAGGGTTTTGCCAGTTGTGGGATTTTTTGTTTGTTTCCTTTTTTTTTAGTTCATTCCATCAGAGCTGTCAGACTGCCTTTCCCCTCACTATGTCTATGGGCTGCATCTTCCTCTGGGGGTTCTGGGACCCACTGCTAGTGGACGGGACCATTTTAAATGAAGGTGTCATTTTGCTTCCACCGTCATTTTCAACTAGGGCTGAATTTAAGGTGGCGATGCCAAGGAAGGTCTGCAGCCACATGGCATCTTGTAAAACCCAAAAGGGGGACTCACATCTGATAGGTCATTCCTAAAACCCTTTGGTGACCTTCCAGTGTTTCTTAGGACAAAGACTAAGCTCCTTCTCAAGGCCTTCCAAGCCTTCAGATCAGGCCCTTACTCCTCTCTCCATCCTCCCTGCTCCCCACACTCCAGCCACCCTGACCTTCTGCCAATTTCTTGAGCACGCTATCTCCTCCGCCAAGAATAGGCCCCTCTCCCAGCTCCTCACCGCCTAACCCCTTCAGACCTCAGTGGAAATGGCATTTTCTTAAGGAAGATTTACTGAACCTCCAAACCGGATTAGGTTCCCTGATCTCATGGAGACCTCTGCTTTTTTCCATAGATAGCATATTGTTATTAACTCATCATTTGTGTGATTCCATTTAATGCCTACCACTTCTAGACATTAAGTTTCATGAGAGCAGTGACCCCGCTGTCCTTTCTCATGGCTGAAGCAGTCCCTGGAGCTTAGCAGGGCTGGGCATAGAAACTAGCTTCATAAATATTTGTTGAATGGATAAGTGGAGTAATGGGTGGATAGACACTGTTTTAGTCTAGTGGCGCCCAGTTTGGATCTCTGCAAGTTCCCTCTGGGGAATGTGGGTCACTCTGAGAGACAGATGGGCCATAAACAGCAGTACTCTGAAGAGTAGAGGGCAAATAATGTGTGCTGACGGAAGGCCTCCTCACCGCATTCACAGGGTTCGCGAGTTCTTAGGCAACCCCATCAACAGAGGACACACATGCACAGCCAGTGGCGTGTGCGTGGACTTCTGTCCTCACCCAAGAGGCTAACGCTGCCCTGTCCAGTGCGAAATAGCCATTAGCCACATGTGGCCCTTGAAATGTGGCCAAAGTGACCAAGGAGCTGAGTTTTAAGTGTTATTTCATTCTATAATTGACATTAAACTTTAAAAACTGATACTCAATTCAGTTATTAGGGAAAAATCTAAGTGTGTTAAGAACAACTTGGGTAGGCAAAACTACTTTTTCAACTGTAAATTTTAGGAAGGCTAAACATGGATTGAGTATTTCTTCAAGAAAATCGTCCAGCTGGTATGGCTCAGTGGTTGAGCATCGTCCCATGCACCAAGAGGTCGCCAGTTCGATTCCCAGTCAGGACACACGCCCAGGTTGTGGGCCAAATCCCCAGTAGGGGGCATGCAGGAGGCGGCCAATAGATGTTCTCTCTCATGGATGTTTCTATCTCTTTCTCCCTCTCACTTCCTCTCTCTGTAAAATCAATAAAGGACAAAAAAGAATTTTTTAAAAGAAGAAAATTTAGCATCCCATTCGAAGTGTGATTGATGTATGCTAAATTTCAAAGACAGTACCCCCAAATGGCAACATTTCTCATTCATAATTTTAATATTAATTACTTATTGAAAAACTATTTTAGAAATAATAGATTAAATAAAATGCATTATTAAAATTAGTTTTATCTGATTCTTTTTCTCTTTTCAATGTGGCCAGTAAAACTTTTTTAATGGTGTATGTGGCCCACAGTATATTTCTTTCAGACATTTTCTACAGACTGCTGATTTAGAGAAAAATAAAATGAAAAAAAAAAAAACCATATTCCTTTCAAACCAGAGCCTGTAACTTTTAAAAAGACATCACCATCTTCCATACTGAGAAGGAGGAGACAATTGAAAGCAGAATTTTTCTTCTTTACGTGAAAAATGATTATATTAAAACCTGAAATGGTATGCACCCGAGTAATGTCAAGGGTTGTGAAAAAGAAACACAATTTATCTTCTTGCACAGCTGTGACGGTCCTCCCCGCAGCATTTTCAACAAGGACAGAGTTGAAGAGGCTTCCTTTGGACTGAGTTGCCTGGCACATCAGGGGAACCGGTAATGAAATGATGATAGTGACTATAAATTACTTTGTTCTTCTGAAGTACCTTTCCTCCATAGATCTTGCAAGCTTTCACAAATGCTAATTACATCTTTCACAATAGCCTGCAAGGTCAAAAGCTCACCTCTTTTTGGCTGGTGAGGAGGCAGAGACACGGTGATTTGCCTAAAGCCACAGAGCAGAGCCAGGAAGACTGAGAAGGCCAGCTGCGCAGCCACTTAGCTGGGCTGCTCCCCCAGGTTGCTTCTCTGAAGACACCAGCCAATCACAGAAGGACTCTTGCTTCCCGGAGTGCCAGCCTTCACCACCTTTGAAATAGTCCCTTGTTCAAGAGGAGTGATATTCTTTGGTGAAGTGGCAAAAAACTGATGTTACCAAGTACTTCAATGGCGAGCAGATGGTTAGAAAACAGCGTTTTGGCTGGCACGTTTTACTGTTTCTCTGTAGACAGTATGGTTTGATGTCTTGCAACTCAAAATGCAGTCCACTGGTCAGCAGCGTGGACATCATCTGGCATCCTGCTGGAGATGCAGAATCGCAGGCCTCACTCCAGACCTACCGCATCAGAAGGGGCATTTTCACAAGCTCCCCCCAGATTCCTGTGCACATTAGTTTGAGAAGCACCAATGGGGAGACTTGGGTTAACCCCAACTTCCTTACTGTAAGTCACTGAAGGAAACTCACTTGCCCTCTCCTCTGAACATCTGGCCCCTTCCCAAGCTCTTTTTCTTTCTCTTTCTTTTTAAAAAGTTTCTGCAGACCTGCTTATTTGTAAGGCTCTCAGTTTCTCCTCCCCAGTGACACCAGGTTGCCCATAGATATAGGTCCCGCGGTGCCCATTCTCTGATTTTATGCAACCATTTGACTGAGAGAATAGCGCAGACTCCGCTGCCACCGAGGCCAGGCGGGCGACGCGGTAGTGTGAGAGCCCCGAATGTTTCCAAAAGGAACCGTAATTTGTGTTTCTTCCGCACAGACACGTTTGGTTTGCATATTGTAAGCCACTAAAATAATCATTACTTTCACAAAGTAATATGCTCATTCTCCGTTTTCATTAAACAAGGTCTTTTGATTAAAAAAAAAAGTGCAAGAAATGTTTCATATCAGCACAGCGGCCGCACCAGCCGGCCGGCCTCCCGGGGAGTGGCAGGGCCAACAGAGCTGGAGGGCACGCTGCTGGGAGGGTCACGGGGTCTCCACTCCAGCCATTGTCTCCAGGCGGGAATTTGGGTCCATTTTACCGAATCCTCCCATTTCTTAAAGAGAAGCCGGAAATCTGGATTTTTATGTGAAATCTCCCATTTTTTAATGTTGGCCATTAATTCAATTTCTTTAAACATTGTACAGGCCAAACAAAACATATCTGCAAGCCAAAATCTACACCCTCTGGACTGTGGTTTCTATGTCTTTTAGAGCAAAGCCTCAGAGACAGCGTGTTTCTGTTCTAATTCAGGGTAGACATCCACCATGGTCCTATCAAGTGGGGTCAGGGTGTGGAATCACCTGAGCGAAGCATAACCTACCCCTGTCTCAGCAGGGGCCAGGGGGCAGGGAGCCATTCTGAAGAAGCAGTTATTGGCTCACCACCTCAATATGTATGTTATATTGACAAACATAAAACTAGGATATTCTGAAAGATAATAAACCACACGCTTTATTAAAAGTTGGGCTTGTTGCCCTGGCCGGTTTGGCTCAGCGGTTAGAGCATCGGACCGCAGACCAAAGAGTCCCGGGTTCGATTCCGGTCAAGGGCACATACCTCGGTTGGGTCCCCAGCCCCGGTCAGGGTCGTGCAGGAGGCAACCAATGGATGTGTCTTTCTCACATTGATGTTTCTCTCTGTCTCTCTCTCTCCCTCCCTCCCACTCTATCTGAAGATAAATGGAAAAATACCCTCAACAAAAAATAAAAGCTGGGCTTCTTGGGGTGTAAGTTCACCCTTTTTAGTGCAGGGCTCTATGAGTTTTGACATATGCACACAGTCATGTAATGACGGCCACATCAAGACTGGAACAATTCCATCACCCTCAAAATTTCCCACATGCCCCTTTGCAGATAGCTCCAGCCCCTACCCCTGGCCACCACTAATCGGTTCTCTGTCCCTATAGATGTGCCTTTTTCAGAATGTCATATAAACGGAATCATACTGCTTATAGTCTTTTGAGTCTGGCCTCTTTCACGTAACAAAATGCATCTGAGATTTAATCATGTTATTACCTGCATCAGCAGTTCGTTTCTCTTTATTGCTGAGTAACTCTCCGTTGTAGGATGACCCACAATTTGTTTACCCGCTCACCCATTAAAGAATACTTTGTGATTGTGAATAAAGCGACTATAAACATTTACGTAGAGGTTTTAGTATGAAAATAGTTTTAATTTCTCGTGGGTAACTATTTGGGGGTGGGATGCCTGAATCCTGTGGGAAGCAAAAAGAAATTGCAAAACTGTTTTCCAAATCTGGCATTCTCAGCACCAGATACGAGAGCTCTCACTGCTCCTTCTCCTCGCCAGCACTTGTCAGCATTTTGTTTTTGTTTTAGTTTGTTTTTTTGTGGCCCTTCTAACAGGTATGTAGTACACCCATTCTTTAAAGAACAATTCTTTTTTTAAAAAAAATTTTTTAATTGGCCCAGCTAGTGTGGCTCAATGGTTGAGCGTCGACCCATGCACCAAGAGGTCACCGGTTCGGTTCCTGGTCAGGGCACATGCCCAGGTTGTGGGCCAAATCCCCAGTAGGGGGGCATGCAGGAGGTGGCCAATCAATGTTCTTTTTCATCAATGTTTCTCTCTCTCTCTCTCTCTCTCTCTCTCTCTCTCTCTCTCCCTTCCTCTCTCTCTAAAATCAATAAAGAAAAAAAATTTTAATTGATTTTTTAGAGAGAGGAAGGGGGAAAGAAAGAGAGAGAAACATCAATTGGTTGTTCCACTTATTGATACATTCATTGGTTGATTCTTGTATGTGCTCTGACCGAAGATTGAACCCACAACCTTGGCAATTCTGGATGATGCTCTAACCAACTGAGCAACTCGGCCAGGGCTACACACCCATTTTTGATGAATTATGCCAAGCATGAAGATCATCCTCCAAATCTAGGGTATCCGCAAAATAAATTCAATATTATTTCCAATAGACAGTGATGTCTTATCCTTGTACAGACTGACCCATCCATCCTCGGGGCATTCTCATGTGTAATAAGATAAGTGATTCTTAATTCCACCAGATCCAAACCCCCCTGACGTGATTTACTGCCATTCTGCTACTGAACCTTGAGACATTATGGGTACGTGCCAAGAAAAAAAGATGACTTTAAACTGCTCTTTCACCAGTTAAAAATAATACTGAAACCAAATGTAAACACAAAAGAAGTGGTCAGATTCGGGTTACATATTAACGGTGTTTGGTCAGGCTGGCGCGGAGGCCAGCTGCAGAAAACACCTTTCACTTATCACTGTTTCCAAACCTCCCTACCTGGACCTGACTGGACTGGATTTACAAGAGAGCTTTTGAAAAGATGCAGAGAAGGCAAGCAACACACATTTCCTGGCAATAAATTTAAAAGGTTGCTAAAACATTCCAGAGATTTTCACTCAGCATTCCTTGGGCCAACACATCTGCAATCTGCCAATCCTTAAAAATTGGTGTTTTTGCATCTTAATCTCACAAATATCTTTGAAAATACCTTTCCTCTCTGCCTCCATGTCAAGCAAATCCAACTTTTTCCATTTTCTGAAACCGCAGAGCTGTAGTGCTGTTTAATTCATGCAAGACTGAGTTAACTGGAGTTAAAATAAATTTTCAGAGAGTTTGGCTCTCTCTTCCCTACTAGATGATTCCATCTTGAAATGGCCCCGTGATTACACTCTCTCGTTACAGAGGTGTCCAGCAAAATAAAGGAGCCGAGTTCTGAAATTATATAAAACCAAAACTACGACTCTAAAAATATGAGCTGCAGCCTTGGCTGATGTGGGTCACTTGGTTGACTGTTGTCCTGTGCTCCGAAAGGTGGCTGGTTCCATTCCGGGTCAGGGCACATAACCAGATTTCTGGTTTGATCCCTGGTCAGAGTGCGTGCAGGAGGCAACCAACTGATGTTTCTCTCACATCGATATCTCTCTCTCTCCCTCTCCCTTCCTCTCTCTAATATCAATTTATATATGAGCTGTAATAGATTGTGTCATTGACCACAATTCTTTACCCCTCCCTATATCTATATGCCTTTTGCCATGTTCTTCCCAGAGTGTCTTCCCACTGACTTTGGGTTCAGCCACATGATTTGCAGCGGCCTGTAGTATGAAGCAGAAGTGATAGTGTACTCGAACAGAGCCTAGGCCATAAGAGTCCTTGTGTGTTTCTCCTCGTCCTCTTGAACCCCTGGCATCACCATGAGATGCGCATGCCCCAAGAAGATGATGAGACGGGCATGGAGCAGACCCTGGCCAGCTGCTGCAGCCCCAGGTGACATAGACCTACAATGAGAAGCAGAGCTGCCCCATCAGGTCCAGTTGAACCCCAGCCAAACCAATGCATGAGCCATAATAAATGTTTTTTTAGCCACCAACCTCTGGACCAAATTGTTAAGTAGCAAAAGCCAACTGATATAAGCACATTCCTGAATTATTAGTTTTACCCAAAGAAAAATAATACCAGCTACTTAGTATTTTCAACTCTGCCTGCTTTCCATATGGAGTAAATTCGTAAAAGGAGAGACTTAGGAGAGGTCCCAGGGTCAGTTGGAAAAATCTTTCATAGCTCCATGTTGCCCCATTCAGCAAGTGAGCCAACACTTGATCCTCATCGTTGCTGATGGATGAGGACAGGAGCTGAAGTCACTACAGCGCCAGGGACCTTCCATCTCCAACTCTTTCTCTTGCATCTTTTCTCGTCTTTTAAAGGCAGTAGTTCTCAACGTGGGTGATTGTGCTCTGCAAGGGTCATTTGACAATGTCTGGAAATAATTTTGGTTGTCACAACTGGGTAGGGGAGAAGGTGTCACTGGCATCTAGTGGGTAGAAGGCAGGGTGGCTGCTAAACCCTACAATGCACATAACAGCCCCCAATAACAAAGAATAATCGAGCCCAAAATGTTAATAATGCCAAGGTTTAACAGCTCTGTTTCATTATTTGAAATTATTTTTTCTCTTCTTTTTTTTTTTTTTATCCTTACCTGAGGACATTTTTCCATTTTTTGTTCAAATAGAGTGGGAGGGAAAGAGAGGAAGAGAGAGAGAGAGAGAGAGAGAGAGAGAGAGAGAGAGAGAGAGAGAGAGAGAGAGAGAGAGAGAAACATCAACATGAAAGGGACACATCGAGTGGCTGCCTCCCGCACGGCCCTGACCCAACCAGGGCAGGGGACAAACTGCAACCGAGGTATGTGCCCTTAGCGGGAACCAAACCCGGGTCTCTCTAGACCACAGGCCAACGCTCTAACCACTGAGCCAAACCAGCCAGGGCTTCTCTTCTTATAAGAGTGTGTAAGTTTCAGTATGAGAAATTGCATGATACAAATTTATTAAACATATGAAACATTTTTTTAAATTCAAACCAACTTTCTGTATATAATGTGCAATATATATGTATGCATGCTTTTTTTAAAGTATAAATGGCTCTTTTCCATAAATGTCCTGAGCATGTAATAGTTGATCAAAGAAAACCTTTGTTTCAATATTTCTGTACATCTAGAAATAATTACTAGTACCTCAAATTGGCTGTCAGAAATCCCACTTCATTCCAAATATTTTTGATAAACAAAAAACAAATAAGTAAAGTCATTCATTCCTGAGTGGGCCCTGTGCCTACTCCCTGCCCCAAGAGCACTAGAACTTTAAAATGTGGCTGTCACAATGGTCTTGGGCATGGGGCCATTTTGAGTGAAATTGCTATATTATGACAATATCCTTTAGTGTTTCAGTAATTAAATCCTCTTAATGACATCCTAGGGAGACCAGGTTAATATTGAATTCTAGCCTCAATGTTTTTGGATCTGTGCCAAGAAAAATAACCATATCCCCAGAATCACTGAGAATTGATGGGGGTCGTCAGGCTGGTGAGTCAACTGTCGTTGAAATATGTGGCTATTTCTGATGAAAGGTTGTATTTGGCTAGGATGTCTAAAGTAATAGAGCTGATAAAACTGGAAGAGACTCCTGAGATTCAGTGAATAAAGGGTTTTAATGCACTGATGTGTCTGGTAGGTTCTATGAAGGCATTTTGAAAGATATAAAGAACTTTAAAATAGACTGGGACTTCAACAAAAGGGAGGACCCAGGATGTTCTGCTCAAGATTTGAGAGGAGAAAAAGAAAATAAGTCTGCTGGAATAGCATTCTAAATCATGGACAAAGGATAAGGTTACAGAGAGGGACCCATAAATCCAGAATTAACGGAAGGGCCCCAAAGGGAAAGGTGAGATCAGGGAATTACCACGACCAGGATCCAGGGGACCTGTGGTTGGCATGGTCATTCCTCAGCCATGTTCTGTGGGAGGACAACAAAGTTAGCAGATTGGTTTGAAAAATCAAGACCACAGGAGTAGCCCAACTTAAAATTGAGGCTGAACACTGGGCAATATTATTTTAAGAACCTAATTATTATTAACCTATGCCAAGCTTAAATAAATACTGTATTACTAACCTAACTTTACTAAGGAGCAAGAGTATTTGTGCTATAAAGTAACAACACATTAAATCAATGGTAGCATATGTTCTGACAGCAGATTTAAATCTACGTTCAACAAAGCCATGGGGATCAATAGAACTCCCCACCCCCACTTCAAAGCCATAAAGATCAATAGAGCTCCCCACCCCTACTTCAACCAGGAGAAGCTCCACTTTATCTGTTTTAAATATCGGAGCCTCTAACTTTTTATCTGAAAAAATAGATTCTGCTGCAGAAAAAGTTTGAAAAACAATATGCTAAGAGTCAGTGGTCCTGGCGGGGAGGAATATTGCTGGAGAAATGAAAGTCAGATCATGACCCCAGGGCCAAGAGT
This sequence comes from Tadarida brasiliensis, assembly GCA_030848825.1. Lineage (NCBI taxonomy): Eukaryota > Metazoa > Chordata > Mammalia > Chiroptera > Molossidae > Tadarida > Tadarida brasiliensis. Next base: position 33,337,864 of record CM061271.1, read on the forward strand.
CTTATAGACAGAAGCACTGGAAATTTTCTGAGCAAAGCAACAATACAAAAAGGGAAGTAGGCCTGTCTGTTGGAAGGCTCCTCCCCGATTTCATTCATGTTGGGGGCGAGGGAGGTATATAATTTATTATCCTAACTGAAACATTTATTGGTTGGGACAAGAAGCATAATAAACTATGACTTCCCCAGGCAAACCAAAATGGTTGATCACCCTAATTAAAGTAGGTAGTGGCCATGTTGACACATGATTTAGTAGGAAAAATAGACCCATTTCTACGATCGACATCAGTCATGTTATACTGATTAAAGGAGATGGTTCCAACAGGGAGGTTAACTTATGCAAATGGATTAACCATGCATATCAAGGCCTTTTTTTGTCCACTAACTTTCTATCATATCAATGTCATACTTTTATATTATAGGCCCTCCTCTCCTCTGAAGTTGAAAACAGAGAGAGTAGGCTGTTCGGAACTATCCAGTTGAAGGCACTAAAATGACAGGGAACTATAGTTTGTGTGCTATGGCTCATGGATAGTGCCCAGGAATAGATTGGGTCACGCCAGTGATTTTCAACCTTTTTCATTCATGGCACACATAAATTAATTACTAAAATTCTGCGGCACACCAAAAAAAAAATATATTGTGTTTGCTGATCTGACCAAAAGAATAGCTATAATGTTGATTCATTCACACCAGATGGCTATGGCTGTGTTGGCTGTTGTCACCTTTTTATTTGACAACCTAAGGGAAAAGAGGTCAGTGCCCCCGACTAAAGAGTCAAGAATTGCATGTGTTAAAAATTCTTGCGGCACACCAGTGTGTCGTGGCACACCAGCTGAAAATTGCTGGGTTGTGCCATCAACCAATGCCCAAGCCCACGAAACGCTGCTCTGACTGCACTCCCCTCTTCACCACTGTTGGCCACCCCAGCATCCCCAACCCCAAAGCAGTTCAGGTTCTGTTTGGGTGATAGTTAACACGTCTAACCACTTCACCAAAAGACCAACAAGAGGAAACCACCAGTGAGAGAGAAAGTTAGCTTATTACGAGTTCTGGCCACCTCACACCTTGTGTTTGTTCATTGAGTTTGCCAGAAAGTTCCCTTCTGACAGCCTAATTTACAACTTTCCTTGGGCTGCCAAATCATCGCCCAGTAGATTTCTCCTATTACTCCTACTCTGCTACCATCTATGGCCTTCTCATAGAGCATTAAACAAAAACTCTCAGACCAAGCAAGAGTATGACCCACATCAGGCACAAATAATCTACCTGTCACTCACTGGCCACACTTGGCAATTGGCAATAATGATGTGGGCGGCCAAATAATTACAGCAGGGAAGTTGGAAGAAGAAATTTATGAGTTTCAATCTAAATGCTTGGCATGCTGGATCACTGGAAAACGGAGCTCCCGAAAGTCAAGAACAGAGAGCTGTAAAAAGTGTGGAGATTAAGGGCTCTGAATTACATATCAAGGGTCTCATCATTGTTTAAACAAAATATTATTAACTAGGTATTCACAGCTCCTTGCCCTCTAATGGTTCCTGGATCTCTCCCTGAGGAATATGCAAACAGGAGCACTGAACTCCAATGCAAACATCACTGCCAACAATGCTTGCGTGGTGGCCATCTCCATGTGGTAGCATTTGGATTGGTCTTTATTTCCTTCCTGCTGGCTTTCTGTGTTTTCTATATTTTCTACTGTAAACACATATGCGTTTTATAATTAGAAAAATAGAAATGTTGATAAAAAAAATGTTGTGGAACTAGGATTCAAATGGAAGTCTGTCTGATGACAAAGCCCATGCTCTTCCTACTACACTTCAGTGCTTCTAACCCTTGTCCATCTTGTATACACTATGTATTTTATTTTTATTTAATAAACAAGTAAATAGAGTTGAATGTGTGCCAGATGCCTTTCTAAGCATTTTAAATTTATTAATTTGCTTAAGTCTTACATCAACCCTAGGATGTGAGTACTGTTCATATTCTCTTTCTACAAATGGGAAAACAAAAGAACAGAAAGTTTAGGTAACTTGCCCAAGGTGGCCCAGCTGGTGAGCAGCAAAGCTGAGATTCTTCCCCAGGCAGTCTGGCTCCAGAGTCTGTGCTCTTAATTGCTCTGCTAAGCTGCCTTGACCTCCGTCTTAAAATAAATCCTCTCTGGCCCTCATATCCTTTTCCAACCTAGCCAGACCCCCACCCCCTCACCTATGTTAGTGTTAGAGGGAGGCTGTCAAGCTAAAGGAGCATTAAAAAAATTTTTTTTTCTTTATTGATTTTAGAGAGAGATGAAGGGAGAAGTAGGGAGAGATAGAAACATCAATGAGAGAGAACATCGATTGGCCGCCTCCTGCATGCCCCCCACTGAGGATTTGGCCCACAACCTGGGCATGTGCCCTGACCAGGAATTGAACCAGCTACCTCTTGGTGCACGGGTCTACGCTCAACCACTGAGCCACACTGGCCAGACTAAAGGAGCATTTTTTTTTTTTTTATCCTCACCCGAGGACATTTTTTTTGCATTTATCTTCAGATAGAGCGGGAGGGAGAGAGGGAGAAAGAGAGAGAGAGAAACATCAACGTGAGAGAGACACATCAAGTGGTAGCCACCCACACGACCCCAACTGGGGCCGGGAACAAACTGCAACCAAGGTACATGCCCCTAGCGGGACTCGAACCCCGGACTCTCTGGTCTGCAGGCCAACGCTCTAACCACTGAGCTAAACCGGTCAGGGCTAAAGGAGCATTTTTAATAAGAAAATGACATCAGCAGATTACTAACAGAATCGGCTCTAGCCTCAAAGCCTCAAGATGAAAAGGTTCAGGTGAAATCAACTCCAGTCAACATCCATGTCAATGAGCAAGACCCTCATTCCTGAAAAAATAATCACATTTCTCTCATCTCATCTAACACAGATTTGGATTAAGTTCCTTGACAATGTTTTTGCCTCCTTGATTTGTCCCCGTTTTCTATTTTTCTTAAATTTTACCTTCTCAGCCAACCCTGACCCCATCACACACATGTCATCAACATCCCTCTCTACAAAAGGATTCATCCACACTGAGCCAGACTCTTGATGTCCCTGGATCCCAGATTTTTCTTCTGTAAATTCAAGGGTTGGAATTCAGGATCTTCAATTGGGATGACACCTGACACTTACATAGTTTGTAAGCTACTTCCTTGTCCATTGTCGCATTTTATCTTCCCCATGACCCTGGATAGTGGACACAACAGGTAGATTATCCTCAGTTTCCAGGTGAAGACACTGAAATTCTCCTATAGCAGAGAAGAAAACCCAGATGTGCTGATTAGAAGCTCAGAGCTCCTTCCTCGTTACCTCCCCACATCTCTAAGGGCTCTTTCCAGCTCACAGTCAGTGCTTCTGTCCTGCCTTCAAGGCCCCTGTCCCCCATTAGGTCGGAGCTCTCTAAAGTTGAAGCTGGCTGCTGCAGCGTCCTGGCTCCTAGAGACATTGGAGAGGCTCACTTGGTACCTAAGGGCCACAGTGATGAAAGTTCTCCCTTCGATTTTTATCCTCATGAGTCCGGAACATCAGAGCTAGCCATCGAACCACGAACAGATGTCAAACTTGGCCTGGGTTTTCTGGGAGTTGCAGCTGGTTGGCCTTTCCCCAGCCTCTTAACTTCCCTCCACAGCTGGTTGTCATGGAGCCTGCAGGCCTGCCTGCCCCAGAGGGTGTGTGGGTGGGGGTGGGGGAGCTGAAGGATTATCTGGACCCTGGGTTGGCTCACACTCTGGCTTTCATTTGTCTGGTTATGTATATCAGACGTGTTATTTACATGTGCACTGTGCTATGCATTTTAACCTCCTCCCAGAAGGTCCTAGCCTACATAATGAGAGTCACTGGCCAACGAGGGAAAGAACTGACATATTCAAAATGCAAGGAAGCCAGGTAAGCATGAGGCTTATAACTCGCACAGAGCTTGGGGACAAATGTGTGTACCCTAATGAGGATAAAAATGTACCCCACTTGCCCGAAACAGTCCTAATTTGTACCTACTATCCAGTTGTAATTTTTCATAGCACCCTTTTCAATCTCAAAAGTTTCCTAGTTTGGTACTAGCCTCACCAGGGTATGTAATCACTTTGTAAGGTATATAAATGTCTGATCACTATGTTACACACCCAAAGGTGATATACTAGTGTATGTCACCTGTAACTGAAAAAAAATTTTAATTACTTACTTTTCTTTAATTTAAAAAATAAAATTAACCTTTAAAAAAAAAAGTTTCCTAGTTTGGACAATAAATTATATGAATACCTATCCATGAGGTGAGATCAAAAACTACCCCATTTCCAACTCTCTAAGCTGAAAGGCATGTCAGAGACCATCAGCGTCCTGTCCGGGGCTCCGAAGCCCTTGTAGACATCCAGCGGAATCTAAGCTCCATTAAACAGCACATTTGTGTCCACAGTTTTATAAAGATTTGTAAGCCACTTCCCATGTCTGTGTTGTCTCACTAGCTCGTCATATTGGAAGACATCACAAACATTCATGAAGGAGAGAACGATGCAGAGTGACTGGGTCGCACGTGATGCAGAGACACTTAGTGGAAAGAATGTTAGTACCCACTACGTGCCGTACGCGGGGATCAGGTGTTTTGTCTCCGTTATCTCCATGTTGGGAGCGATGTCGAGAGACTGGCATTATCTCCCCTCTTACAAGTGAGAAAGCTGAAGCACAGAGAGGTTAAACCAATCGCTCAGGATCCCACGAGCTGACGTTGGCAAGACTGGGATTTGAACGTCTCTCTTTCTGATCTCAAAGCCCAGGAGTGTTGCCCCTGCTGGAGCTGTGGCCTCCCCTCCCCACTTCCTTTCTCCACTGGTGTTTCAGGTGGGAAAGAAAACATGCGGTAGATGGCTCTCACCCCTTAATTCAGGCACCCCTCCCACAACCTGTCAAACTCCTGAAGAACACACTTCCTGAGTGAAGGGCACTGAAGAAATCCTCTGACAACCTAGCTCCAACTCACAGGTATCAGCCTCTGTCCTAGCCCAGCCCTAACGTGAAGTGACAGCGAATGGTGAACGAAGTTAAGTCATTTTCGTGTTCTCTTTCCTTGTGAGGGCAGGGCAGGGGCTGAGAGATGGAGGAGAAGGGGAATCGGAGCAGCTCTGCACTCTGGAGTGACACCGCCGTGGCCCCCTTCCTGCCTGTGATATCACTTCAGAGACTCCCAGAGGCAGATGCTCTTGTGAGTATCGAAAGGCCTGGGCAGAATTACGAAGCAGTTCTCGTGCCTTGGGTATTGGGAAGTGCTTCGCAGCCCTGTGGCAGAGATGACTGGGCACAGCAGCCGGGGAGCTGCCCCAAGGGAGGAGGCAGAGGAAGCAGCGAGCCCGGGGCTGGCCGATCCCAGCAGACCAGCTGCACGGGCAGCGACGTTTCACAGGTGACACCAAAGGGTGGGTGATGAAACACCAACAGCACCCCCTTAAATCAAGTCTGAGGAAAACATGAGGAGGGACGTCAAGAGTGAACGGAGCCCTGGCTGGTTTGGCTCAGCGGTTAGAGCGTCGGCCTGCGGTCCAGAGAGACCCGGGTTTGGTTCCCTCTAAGGGCATGTACTTCGGTTGCAGTTTGTCCCCAGCCCTGGTTGGTCGTGTGGGTGGCAGCCACTCAATGTGTCCCTTTCACGTCGATGTTTCTCTCTCTCTCTCTCTCTCTCTCTCTCTCTCTCTCTCTCTCTCTCTCCCTCTCTCTCCCTCCCACTCTATCTGAACAAAAAATGAAAAAGTGTCCTCGGGTGAGGATAAAAAAAAAAAAAAGAGTGAACGGAAACACTGACAGCCACTAACTTGAAATTCAGATGTGGGTGTGAGAGGTTGCGTGTGTGCACATGGGCTTGCGTGTCTGTGTTCTATGTCGATTCCACGAACGATTGCAGAGTGCCTGCCAGACGGTGGTGAGCAACACAGGCTTGGTTCCTGTCCTGATGGACTCTGTCCGTTCTATTTCGAGGCCTGGTATTTTGCAGGGATGTGGCCTGGAGGAAAGAGACAGCAGAGCTCAGTGACCTTCCTCACGGCCTTCCACCTATCAGGGTCTCCAGTAGGATTTCCCAAAGTGCAGTCCTTGTAGTAATGTGTAATGAAGGTGCTTTGCTTTAATTGTTTTGTAAGTGTAAGTATCACATCAGTATTTTCATGGATTTTATGGCTTAAGACAAGGCTAAGTAAAAATAGTGTCAATTTTTTTTAATTAAGTCAAATAATATTAGAGGTGGTACAAACAAACAGCACAGATCATGAAAAGACATCTCAAAGAACTGACGTTTCCGAATCACTGAGATAATGAGAGTGAAAATAAAAATGCACGTGATCCATAGAAATAGAAGGGATTCTAATTACCCCTCAGTGAGCATTTGCTCCCTCGTTCACCCCAACAATAATGAATTAAGCAACTGTCGTGTAAATAGCACTGCTCTGACTGCATGTGCCCTTGCTGACAGCTCGGCCACCATTCAGAAGGCACTAAGTGAGTGTTGATGCCACGGGGAACCTAGACCCTGATCTAAAGAGAGTATAATTTAGTGGGAAAGAAAAGACCAGCACGCAAATGACTGTAAAATGGGATAAGCTCCGAAGAGGAGGTACAAAGTCCCCATAGAAGGTGCTCAAAGGAGGGATAAGTCACGCCTGCTGGGCGAGGTCAAGAAAGACTTCATGGAGATTTGAGATGGCATTTAAGATAAGCCGGGGAAAGATGGGTAGAATTTCAAGGACCCAAAAAGAGGGAGTGGGGGATGGGAGACATTCCAGAGAAGGGGGAATGCTTGAGCAACATGCAGAGATCGGGAAGTGAGGTAGAAAGTCCCTCTGTCTATCTAGCTGAGATATAGGATGCATGCAGACAATTAGGTGGGATTATAGTATAACTGGCCTTGGGGACAGACTAAGAATATCTTATTGATGTAGTGGAAATGGGGCGGGAGCAATGAAGAGTTTAAAACAGGATTGGAGCTGCACTGGAGAAAACTAAGCTGCAAATGGGCTGGAAGTAGAGACTAAGGGAATGAAAGAATGAATTTAGAGAATCAAAATGATGACTTTACAGACAAAATCTCTAGGACCTGGGAACTAATTAAAGGTGGGAGATATGGATAGAAGATTCAAGGATAGCTAGACAACTAGATCCCGCCTATTCCTCTGATATATATCAATAATAATTATTGCTATAATAATTATTAATATCAATAATATTAATTACATAGAATCATTATATATAATGTATTAATATATAAAGTACGTTCCATAATATAACACAAATATTATCTATTGCACATAATGAACCATTGCCATTTGGTAAATTTCTTCTTGATTTTTTGCTATGCTTAGATTTGCATGTGTAAATATACAGATAGGAAGCCAAGTATTTTCTCTTCTAAAATAAGGATCATCCTCTTGATCTGTTCTTTTCATTTACCCTGGTCTTTTCTCCTGACACATTCTTCTCTCAAAGCGAATGTGAACCCCTAGGTATTTATATTTATATTACACTACTTATAAGTGTTTGCCTTGGCCTGTAACTTCAGCATATATATTTGTTTAAAAGATATATAATTATATATGTGTATACATCTATATATATACACACACACACACATTTTTAGACAAACTTGGCAGATGTGATTAAAGTTACAGACCCTGAAAAGGGAGGATTATCCTGGATCATCTGGTGGGCCTAACCTGATCACATGACTCCTTAAAAGTGGAAAACCACTTCTTTTTCCTAGCTGGGGTCAGAGAGAGAGACTGATGATGGAAGAAGGATCACGGAGAGGTGCTGTTGCTGGCTTTGCAGATGGAAGAAGAGGGCCACAAGCCAAGAACTGTGGGCAGCCTCTAGACATTGGAAAAAGCAAGGGAACAAATTTTCCCCTAGAGCCTCCAGAAGGCACACAGCCAGAAGACACACAAAAACCACGTTCCCTACCTTCTCCACTCACGAGCTGTATGGCTAATGGCTTGAGAAAGTCACTTAAACTCTCTGAGCCTCCTTGGACTCAACTAAAATGAGGATGATGCCTTGCCACGGAGGCTCAGGATGCTCGATGAAATCTCAAATCCATTATCCTTTGGTTCTCATGCATAGACCACTCAGGAGGAAGTGCCAATGCCTCTGCGAAAGAGCGAATTCAACATTACTTTATCAGATCAAGTCCCTTCTCTGCTCAAAACCTTCCAGAGGCTCCCCTTCTTAGTCATAGAACAACTTAGACGACTTCCCCTGTTCTCAAGGCCCTCATTATATAGTCTAACCCCGTTTTATCTCTGACTGTATCTCCTTTTACTCTCCCCCTTGCTGACTGTGCTCCAGCAATACTGACAGCTTTGCTCTTCCTGGGGCAGCTTCCAACTTCAGGACACGTGCCCTTGCTCTCTTCTCTGTCTAGAATTCTCCTCCCCCATGTCCACATGGCTTCTTCCCTCAACCCCTTCAGATCCTTCCTTCCTTTCTGAGGCCTTTCCTAACAACCCTACTTAAAATGGCAGCACCCCCAAACACTCCTCATCCCTCTCTTGTACTTGAGTTACCTCCACAGCAATTTCACCTTCTAACACAATACATAATTTATTTACTTTGTTTCCTCCATTGGAATGCAAACTCTATGAGGACTCTTCACAGAGGACGTATAATATGTATGTGATAAATATTTGTTGGATGAATAAATAAATCAGTGTGTGCGCAAATCTAGAATCAGAAAATAAATATAAGCATTGTCTCCCATTAAAGACATAGCTTTTCAGTTATAGATGGAGAATGGAGTCAAAAGAACAGTAACGGACCTGTCATTGAACAACAATGCTGCAGCTAAGATCAACTCTGTTACTGATCTTGCTCAAACCCCCCCCCCCCCGCCCCAGATTGAAGGAGGAGTGGAAATATGGCCAAGGGTCCCAAGAGCCAGCCCTTGTCTCCTAGACAGAGAGAACCCAGAGAGAGCCGGCTTTCTGATTTCCTGTCCTTCCTGGTTTCGGCCAGCCTCTAAAAACCATAAGAACAGTTTGTCTCAGTATTTCAGTACTTCCGTTTCCAGGCCCAGGAAAGAGCAGGAAGTGTGAGGGCGTGTGAAAATTGAGAGAAAAGAAGAATTAAACCCACTACATGTAAAGGGCTCAAAGACTTCCTCTGCAGCCTGTCACAGTACATGGGTTTTAATGTGCTTTCCCTGTAAGCCTAGGGGGACCATTTTCAGGCAGAAATCCAAAACCCAAAATGCTAGTGTTGGTACTCATTCATCCAATACAGATTTATTTGGGGACAACTGTGTGCCCTACAGAAGACAGATGTGGTCCTTACCCATGTGAGCTTACATTTCATGGTGGTGTAACATTAGAATGATAAACTCAGTTCCAGTTCTACCTGCCCAATATCCATGCTGAACAGGCTGAGTTTCCAGGCAGGTCCCCAAGAGGTGTCTTGGACTATGAGGAATTATATGTCGGGTTAAGGTAAGCTTTGTCTTTTTTGTTGTTGTTAATCCTCACCCAAGGATATTTTTCCATTGATTTTTTTTTTTTTGATAGAGTGGAAGGGAGGGAGGGAGGGAGAGAGAGAGAAGCATTGATGTGAGAGAGACACATCAATTGGCTGCATCCCGCACGACCATGATGGTGACCAGGGCCAGGGATCGAACCTGCAACCCTTCATCAACGGGCTGATGCTCTTCACCACCACTGAACCAAACTGGCCAGAGCGAGGTAAGCTTAGAATCAGGCCAACAGAAGTTCTAGTCTTGGCTATGCCACACTTATTAACTAACTGTAAAGTTCCTAAAGAAAGGACTGTGTTTATCCCCAGCACTTAGCACAGTGCCCAATACTTTCAACAAATACTTGTTGCCTAAAAAATTTAAACTCTCAGAGTCTCTATTTCCTCCCTTGTATAATGGGATTATAAAACCCGCCTCATGACATTGTGTGAGGATAACATGAAATCGAGTAAACGAACTGCCATGTAGGTGGCAATGGTGGCGACTTGACAGTGGAGGAGGTGTCATCAGCTCTGGGTAAATTATGGTACATCCCTAGCCCTAATGATTTGTTCAATCTGGAATTTTGGATTAAGCGTGGGCTCGATGAGTTGGATGTCAGAGTGATCCATTTCTCTTAGAAAAGTCCTGTTCAGCTTCGTCAGAAACTCTGGAAAGGGGAAGGACATGTTCTACATCTCAGCTACTGGGGCAACGCAGCAGAACCGAAACAGCATGACTAAGCACCGCCTATGGTGTTTTATTGCATGGTGGGGCTGAGGTCCCTCCCTCTCTGCTGCAGGGGACTGGAGAACGAAAGGGTACCGGGCTTAATTGCATCTGATACATGATTGTGAAGAGGAAGGGCAGGCAATTGGCACATTTCCTCGGCCTTTCCTCTGTTAGGTTTTCAACACTTAAAAAAAAAAATGTTAAATGTCCTTTCCCTAGCTACATATCTTCATGTGAGGCCCAGAGAAGTTTCCCTTGAAGTTTACTAGCCCATTTCCTCAGTAGATTTACAGGACCACCTGCCAATGTACAGGGGTTAAATAAAGAGCTAAGGCCTCTCTAGAAGCTAAGAACCCTAGGAATCCCTTAAAGCTTTGGAGGGTCAGCTCAGAATCTACTTGGTTAAGAGGTATGATGGGTCTCACGGCCTCAAATTACACTGTACTTTTTAGAATACTGTGGTCTGTGTAATATTTCTCACTGTGGTAATAATATAAATGAGATCTCTTCCAGAAACAAAAGCCAAGAGCCTCAAGCCCGATGCCACGGATGTTTGTGACAGAGGTCTGCAAGAAGAGGACATGAGCAGCCCTGTCCACAGTAATCATTTCAGAAGTGCTTGCAGCACAGGTGGGTTTTCTGTCAGCAATCATGGTGGAAATGGGGGAACGTCTTCTCAAAGAAACAGAAAACGCAGTGACTCAAATGACTTCAAGTAATTGTCACTATTCCTGGATTTAGTCATTTGTTACCTGTTTCTCCTTTAGACACCTAGCTTTAAGTTAAGTGTGCCAATAAACAGCAGCAGTCTGGCTAGTAATGGGTAATGGGTTCTTCTATTTTTATTTTTTTAATTTTTAAGGACCATGTGGTAGAGAAGACTCCTGATTTCTACTTCTCTAAATAACCAGCGAGTCCTCACTGCCCTTCTGTAAAGCCGCCAAAGCTGTGGGGGAAGAGAGACGTTTCAGGAACAGCTCAGAGCAAAGCGCTCATTGAAAATCTCCTTTGATCAAGGACCTACTATGTGTTACTCCCTGTGCTGGGTAGTGGGATATGGGGCTGAGTGAGGAATGGGGCCCTGCCGCTGACGAGCTCACAGACTGGTGGAGGACCCATGGAAGAGGCCTCCATGTAAGCAGACAAATGCAATAAAATACCATAAGTGTGGGGACCAGAGCATGTGAAAAGTGGTGAGGCTGTGGAATTCAGGGCCCGCTCTTTGGAACGTAACATTCAGATGCACTTCAAGGATGACTAGGAGTCTACCAGTCCAAGAGCAGCAGGCCAGAGACTCAGGCTCTACCTCATGTGGGGTGGAGAGGGGGTTTTGCTTTATGAAGAAAAGCTGCCTGAGCCACATAGGGAAACCCACAATTTCCTTCCAAAGGGTACAGTGATAGACCTCATCCTGAGGTCTTTACTTTTGCTTCTAGAGCTAGAGATAATTTTCCTCGGATGTCCCTCAGGTAATCCTTCCAATCAGCTACATCTGAGGCCATCAGTGCTGCAAGCGGACTAAAAGAAAGAAGGGTGACAGCATTGCTGTAAGCAAGGTGACTTCACCCCCTCCCACCTTAGGTTTGAAATTGAGAAACCCAGAGATGACCACAACCCCAGGCCACTGCATGCAAAAATGGGAAATGTCACTCACCAGGTCCTCCCTTGTGTCCAACCAGAATCATCAGCCTATAGATTGGGGAACTAAGTGGCTTGACCATGTTGCACGTAAGCCATATGCATTGGTCCAAAGGAGACTAGTGAGCAACAATTCAATTTAGAGTTCACTGAACCCGCTGGTTTGGGAAGGAAATTGCTGGTAATCAATTGCAGCAAGCACACAGGCTCAGGGCCAGGAAGAGAAAAATCACTTTAATGGGCAAAGCAGATGTTGCTAAACTCATTGCAAAAGTGAGATGGGCACGGAGCCAGGCCTTGCATGAGAGATGCTGATCTGTTCTTCTGAATGAAGAAAACAGAGACACTTCAAAAGCGGGGTTCTACGAGGGAAGCCAGAGGTCTGTGTCCCCTTTAGATGGAATCAAAGACAATGCACCGGGCTGTTCAGGTCTCCCATTCCACCACAGGACTTACAGCTGTTAACATCTCATAAGGGTTTTAAGCGAATCCAGAATGCTAGATAAAAACGATCTGGAGAGTCTTCGTTCTGTTCCAAAGGAGACTAGGTGGTATAGTGGAAAGAACATGGGCTTTGGCATCAGACCCGTTTCTTCTCATCAGTTAGTTGGTTTTATCATCAGGAATTTTTATGACCTTGGACAAAATTCTTCATCTCTCGCAGTCTGAGTTGTCTCCGCTGCGAAATGGGTCTAATCTCACCATATGAGAGCAGTTGTGAGGATTAATGATAATGGCTGTAAAGTACGGTAGAAAAATGCATGTAAGCAATAACCTGTCTGCGGAGCCGACAAGACTCGTGCCAGTAGGATGGGGAGAATGGCTCAGGAGGTGGGGAGAGGGTGACTATCTGGTCCCATATCACCCAGTTTTGCCACTGCCTCTGAGTGGTGTATTGCTTCACAAGCCCCCCCCCCTTTTTTTTTGTATGTTTAGGTGGATGAAATCTCTCTCAAGCATATGAGTTCAGAGAGACAATATCAAGGCCCAAGGCAGGTCATCCCTTGTACTAAGAATTTTTTCATGAAGTAGCTTCTATTGCAAGCTCCCTATAGACAAAGTTGATTCTGATTCCCCAAATCCAAAACGTTTCTTACTTACCTAATCCCTATCTAGAGGAGGGCAAACCAGGGGCCCTCCCCTAAGAATCATCACAGATCCCTCTAGACCTCACAGTCTCTGCCTGTTCATACGTTCCCCCATATGAGTTTTTATCAGCTGTCTTAAGTTCTTTCTGGGACAAGAAAGGTTCAATGTTAAATGTATTCATTCAAAACGTTGTGTTAACCTGCTCAATTCTTTGCTCCGTAATAGTGAATTGTCTTTCATTGCTCTTAACCCGAATCATGTGGGTCTCTCTCTCTCCTAATATTTTGTAACTTCCTGGAGCTCAGATATTGATCTTGAACTAGTTAAAATCTGCAAGCCAGAAGGCAGAAACCAGAGGGCTTCCTTACTTAACTAGTTGTGTGAACTGGAGCCGTTTTCTTACCCTTCCTAAACTTTAGTTCCCCCATCTGTAGATCGCAGATAACGGGAGTGTCTTCCTCCCAGGGCTGTGTGAGGGTTATGTGAGATCAGTCCCATAAAGTGCTCAGCACTACCATGGAACTGAGTAGTAACAGTCACTCCCCTGGAAGCCTTTCCGCCCAGGGGCCAGCCCCTGCCCACGCACCTAGAATGTCACATTGCATTCAAATCCCCGAAGATTTCCAAACCTCAGGCCATTTCCATAAAGTGGCTAGGATTCTGAAAGCTATGTCCCATTGAAAGTTTGTTTCCACGTTGCCATCAGCTTTAGAATGTTCCTGATAAGTAAGCAAAGCCACCGAGGGACTTTGGCAGAGAATGTCTGGGGGCTGGTGCGAGGAGGATGTTTACCAGAGTGCAAAGGCCAGGTCCTGAGCAGAGAACATTTTGGCCCAGAGAGATCCCGGAGAAGGCATTTTTGCCAAGCACAGACTCCATTCTCAGGTCCTGAAGTCAGTGTTAGAAACTAAACAAACCTTCCCGGTTCACATTTGTTTACTTTTGGCAAAATGCAACTTCCTGTTTGAAAGGAAAGGGCAGTAAAGCTTTCTATAGCCTTCTTGGACATAAAATCTCTCCTTAAAACAATTGATTTGTTAAGCCTAAATGAATAAAATGTACACAATGGGGATCTCCCTTCCCCTCAAAATGTTCACGTTTTAATAAGGAAAGCAAAACAAATATTTTTTTCAACTGTTGGCCCGTGAGGATTGTTTAGGCCATTTCTTCTTCTGAGAGCAAGAAAAACAGACATCAGGAGGGAGCCAAGTTACTTGTGCTGTGTCAGAGAAGTCACTTCGACACACTTGGGGGTTGAGATTTCTGTTACACAGAAAGTCGGAAAGTTTAGGTTCCCACAGCCACTCAAACCACATTCCCCAGCATGAATAAAGAACAACTGGGTCTTTCATTACATGACTACGTCCCCGGCCATGCCCATCAGGATGCTGAATTCCCGTGGATGGTCCCATGCCCTGCACTCAGGTTTGAAAACTGACCGACAACCACGCACAAATCTACCACAAATAAGCCTTTTACAAAGACCCTCGATAAGTTACTCAGCTGTTGGGGGTGGGGGTGGGGGTGTGGAAGCAGTTTCTGTCATTTTTAAGCATCTAGCAACGTTAGCATAGAATTTGGGTTTATTTGTAATCCAAATGCCCTCTATAAATCTTGGATCTTTTTGTCATAAAATATTACATTTGTAAAGGACCTTAAAAAGCATCTGGTCAGCCCAGCCGGTGTGGCTCAGTGATTGAGTGTCGACCCATGCACCAAGAAGTCGCCAGTTCAATTCCTGGGCAGGGCACATGCCCAGGTTGTGGGCCAAATCCCCAGTGGGGTGCATGCAGGAGGCAGCCAGTTGATGTTCTCTCTCATCGATGTTTCTCTCTCTCTCCCTCTCCCTTCTTCTCTCTCTAAAATCAATAAAGAAAAAAAAATTTTTTTTAATCATCTGGTCAACACTTCTGAACCTACCTATACATAGACACATACAGAATATAAATGAAGAATATAGAGAAGTTTCCTCCCTAGATTATAAACTTCTTGCTCCTTAGGGCAAGAACTATTTTAAGGATCCTTGCATGCTCCAGTATAGTACCTCGAACACAGTAAGGACTCAGAAAGAAAGTGTTGAATGAACAGATTAAAGACCTGTCCTAGTTTGCAAAGTCAGGAACAGCACATAGGCATCCTGACTCGTGGTAGTGTGTGCTCCTACAACCCTGCCTCTTGTGTATCCAAGAGATTGTAAGCTCCCTGGGGGCTGAGGAAGTGACATACTGTTCTTTTTTACCATCCTATCCGTGGCATTGAACTTTGCAAGCATGCAATAAAAATATTATGAATAAGTAAGGAAATTAATGAATGCTGAGTAGATAAAAAACAATTACATAAATGAGATAGCTAAATGTCTTTCTTCAGTGATTTCAATAGTAGTCTGCCTAAAAGAGGACATTCTTTCCTTCTCTAGGGTGTTGGATCTAAGGAGAAGTAGATTTGGGCATATTCCACACACTCCTTTGACCCTTCCCTTTGTCTAACTGGACAATTATAAAATGAGAACGGCAACTATGACAGGAGATGTCCCTCCCCTACCCCGCTACAATGCTGCCAGTTCTCTACCTACAAATCAAAGCTAACTCCTACTTAGACCGGTAATAAAAATGGGTTCATCTTGGCCCATCTGGCTCCAGCTTACCTATCCAACTTATCTGTAGCCTTTCCACCAAGTGAACTTCTCTTAGTTTTTGGATTTAGTGAGCTATTTCGTGACTTTGTGCTCATGGGCATGCTGTGGTCTCTGTCTGGCATATATTTCATTATCACTATGATTACCATAACCACTACCATTACCACAGCCACCTCAACACTACTGCTATCATCATTTTCATCACCACCACCATTACCCACCACCACTTCCATTCAAAACCAACGTCACCACCACCACCATCACGGCCCCTCCACCACCATTACTGTCCAGTAACCACCACTTCACCACTACCCCTTCAAACTTGAAAAACGTCTTCCTCCCTTAAAAGCCAGCTCAAATGGAACTTCCTAAATCCCTCCAGAATTTAGTGCCAAGCCCCTTTCTGAGCTCCAACAGTCACTAATTTTCTCTAGTTATTATTCCCTTATACACACAAACTACCCACTCTAGAATATGAGTTTCGTGAAATTAGGTATGTTTTTTGTCTTTTACACCCCTATATCCCAAAGATATGGCATATAGCAATTGCAAATCAAATACGAATGAATATATGCATGGATGGATGATCAGGGTTTGGCCTTCTAGACCAAGGTTACACTTTCCTCCCACAACCTACGCCCTTATAGTGGGACATCAGCACTTCATGCCAAAGACCGTTGTAGGAAATCTCGAGAATCAACCAATGCCATGACTGTGGGTCAGCATGTAGCCAGGGTTTCACACCTACTTCCTCTTTATTTCACCCCAGCAGCCACCATGAGCTCATTCTAGCTCTGGGAACACTCTGTCCTTTCCAGCTTCTAATATAAGCCCTTGGTGTTTCTGGTCAAAGCTACCCTCTCCACTCAAACCCTGACTCAATGAACTTCTTAGATTCTGAACCATCCTTTCTTTAATCTGTCTGGCTTTTACTAGGCCCTATGAGCTACAGCCAATTAGTACTCTTAAAATTACTCCTAAAAAGTCTTCCCTTTGGTTAAATTACTCCTAAAAAGTCTTCCCTTTGGTCAGATAATGTATTTCATTCTGGTGTTCAATGAACCTTTCAACCTGGGATTGAGCACACTTTCCAATTTTTTATTTTTCCAAAACAGCTTCCTTTTTATGAACACCATCTTTTTTCTGTGACCACAATGAACACAGATCATCATTGCCAAGTATTATGGTCATGTGGTATGGGGAACTGCAGAGGACAGACATATTCCCAGTCCCCAGAGACCAGAGGTCTCATCACAGAGAGAAAGTGGCCAACACACAAAAAGAGAACTAACCCCCCAAAGCAGGATACAGAAAGTGCCAGATGGGTGGCATATAACACCTATGTGCCATGCAAAAGTGAGATGGGTCCAGGGAGCCCACTTTATTGATGATACTTTGCCCTGTGGTTCTCCCCACTGGCTATTCCTTCTAGTCCATTTTACAGCAGTTATTCCCCTCCTTGCCTCTTAACTTTTGGCATGCTCTGGGTTTGGTTTAGCCCTGGGCCTTTTACTCTTCCATTTCTACACTTTCCTGCTCTGGTAAGTCTCATCCATTTACATGACTTTAAATACTATCTCTATGATGACAACTGCCGGATTTCTGTCTCTGTTTCAGACTTCTTTAAAGACAGGGTGGTATAATCAACTATTTAGTGAATATACCGCAAAGATGTCTGTAAAACATCTCAAGCTTAACATATCCAAAACTGAAGTATTGGACTCTCTCTCAGTCTGTCTCTCTCTTTCTCTTTCACACACGCACACACACATACATATACAAACATATGCACATACTGATACACACAACCCCCATTTAAAATATGTTCCTCATCCAGGTTTCCATGTAAATAGTTGTTCAGGGAAACAATAAAACTAAAATCATCTTTGATTCTTCTTTCGTGCTTCCCCTACATCCAATCAAGGTATCCTAAATGGAATAGCTTGTATCAGCTCAGTTACAGTTGTACATGACTTTGGACAAAGCATTTAACCTCCTCGTGCTTCAGTCTCTTCATCTTTAGTATGGGGATCACCTACTGTACTGGATGCAGGGAAAATGAAATTATGTCACATACACAAAAATACCTAGCATACAATAAGAAATACAGCAACAGCTTACATTTCCTAGCTTCTTATTCCACGCCAGGGACTGTGCTACATGCCTGGACACATTCCATCATTCTGTCTGCCCACAGACCTTTGAGATAGGTGGGGTTTTTTTTAATTGTCTAATATTATTCCCATTTTGCAGATGGGAAACTGAGGTGTAATGAAGTTCAGTAATTTTTTTTTTTCAATTTCATGCAGAATTTGGGTTGGAACCCAAGTAGTCAGATTCATGAGGCTGTGCTATACAATGAGTAACAGTTTACAACAACAATACTGATGGTAGCTTTCCTGTAAAGCTTTGGCTCATTTAATCCTTATGTCAATCCAATAGGGCAAGTACCACTTTACAGATTGGGACACTGAGAAGCAGAGGCTCTAAGTGCTGTCATATCTCTGCTTTAAGTTGACTGCTTAGAACTGACTTCAGCTTCTCAGGTAGTTTCTCTAATGGACATTAGGAGCCTATACAATTAATGGTCTAAATTGATCCTTCTGCAAACATGGAAAAAGAATTATCCTCTAAAAGGAGAACTCCTGGGGGCAGGGAGTTGTGGGGCATGTTAATTCAGGATTTACTGCAGCAAAGGCCAGTCATCCAAACTCCTTTCTCTCCCACTCTCCATCTTCATTCAGCCACAGGTCTTGCAGCTCCCCTCCTGAATATTTCCCTAATTCACCCCTTCCTCTCCATCCTACCTTGACTGCTCTAGTTTGGGCCATTTGTCTCCCAATAGCTTCCCACCTTGTCTCCCTGCTCCAATCCCAACCTCTCCTCTTGTCCTCTTGAACCCACCCACTAAAATGCCTCCACCATGGCCTGCAGAATCAAGTCCATACTGTCACATTTGTCTCCAGCTCGTTTCCTAGTTTAAATCATATATTCTAACATCAGCAAATCCCTCACAGGGCCTCTCACCTGTACCGTCGTTTTCCACCTTGGTGTCTTTTACATGGTCTCTCTACATGGAAATCCTCCTGCATTCTTCGGCATTTAACTGGCTTCTGCTCTTCCTTCCTTGCATAGCCAGGTTAATCATGGTACCTCTCTCCAGACTCCTAAATAACCCTGCATTCTTAGCACATTAAGTTGAAGGTCTCTGTTTCTAGGTCTCTCTACCCACCACACCATACATTTCCTGAGGATTTTATTCTTATCTGTATCCATGACCCTTTGTACAGTGTGTGACATATAGTAAGCACTCATGAATATTTGTTAAAGAATTGAACCAAAGTCAGGGGACTAGAAATTGTAATGGGCAGTTATAAATGTGTATTACGTTGTTAGTTGTAATTAACACTCAGTGAATTCTTCCAAGTTTGAATAATTCTGTTAAGCAGCTAATTTGAACCATGTGCTTTTCTAAGCACTTTACCTCATTTAATCTTCACCTGTGAGTTAGGTGCTGTTACTGTCCCCACATTACAGATGCAAAAACTGAGAAAAATTAAGCAATTTTCCCAGGGTCACAGACTCAGTAAGTAGTAGGGCTGTGGTTTGAATCTGACTCCAGGGTCAAGTTCTTAACCATTATCCACAAGACTATAATGCCAACTGAAAAGCTTATATCCTAAACTCAAGGCAGAAGCTGCCAGTGCTGAGTACACAGGGGCAAAAATAAGGGCACAACGTCTGTGTGAGGATAACCAAGAGTGATTTGTCCAGGCGTGGCTGGCATCAAGAAAAGCTAGTCACCTGGCACACGCATCTACAAAATGAGGAGTCGATGCTAGGTCATGTCCTCTCAGGCCACTGTTTAGCAGTTAAAGGCAAAGGCCTTAGGTTCAAACAGACCTAGGTTTGACTCTCAATTCCATTCACTTCAGCGGCAAGCGACCCTCTCCAAGCCTCACTATCTGCCTCTGTAAACTAGAGCTAATGATATTTAGCTGGTTTTGAGAATGAAAGGAAATAATGTAAGTTAAATATCTAGTGATGTGCCAGACACATAGGAGGCACTCAAAATAGCTGCTGTTGTTATTGTGATTTGACTATTATCATGCATGCATGAAGTCAGAACTCACTCCAGGAAATGAGTGGGCACACACATACATGGGTGCTGGAAACCCATGCCTCCTTCTAGGGGTGGGGTCCATCATGATCAGGGAAGGGGCCCCACAAGCTGTCCTGGAGCAGAGACTGCTGATAGCACATTCTTTACACGTGGTAAGAATAGGTCAGCAGTATTCGTGACACGTTCTGAGAAAAAGACCCTGGAAGCTTCCAGTTTCATATTTCTCTCTCTCTTTTTTTTTTCTTTATTGATTTTAGAGAGAGAGTAAGGGAGAAAGAGAGAGCAATAAAAACATTGATGAGAGTCAACATGGATTGGCCGCCTCCTGCATGCCCCCCACTGGGGATCGGGCCCACAACCTGGGCATGTGCCCTGACCGGGAATCGAACCGACGACCTTTTGGTGCATGGGTCAATGCTCAACCACTAAGCCACACCAGCAGAGCCAGTTTCACACTTCTTTCTATTGAATTTTAAAACCTAATGGATCAGAAACATAAGGATGGATCAGAAAAAGAGACCTTTCTGGAGTTTCCAGCTCTGTCCTGTGTTCAGAACATCCTTGAAGAATATTTTGCTGTCTAGTACCCCACGAAAAGTGATGTTTGCATCCCCTGAAATCCCATTGTTGATATTTATTTGATCAACTGCTGGCAAAGTTGACCTTTGCAAAGAGTTTCCCTGCTAGCCAGGCGTTGCCGGTGGTGGATTAGGGAGCTGATGAAAAGCCTTATTCGTGAAAGACTACCAAAGAGTCTCCTTTAAAAGGCTTGTGATTTAACTAGACCAGGATTGGAATAAGTTAAACAACTGACAGGAAAAGCCCGAAGAAGGTTGTCCAGCCATCAACCTCCGGTGGTGCTGGAAGGAGTCCCCTCCACCTCCACCTTGTTCTTCCACATCTAACACAACGGGTCCTTCTGCGCCAACAAAGCAACCCCACCCTGCTCCTCAGTCCACCCACCCCGCCTGTCCTTCTGTCTGTCCACAGCCAGAAACACCATGCTGTGTGAATAGAGGCCAGGATAATAGAAAAGTATGTCGTGAATCACTAAACTCATCTCACTCCCTGCTTTACCATACTTTTTATGAGAAAACTTTTGATCTGTTCAAGAATGCAGCATTTGAGTATGTGAAAGAGTATTTGTACACCTTGTTCAACTGTACTAATAAAAAAAAATAGCTAATATTTCTTGAGTGCTTACTGTGTTCCAGGATCTGTGTTGAGAGCTTCTAACATATATTATTTTATTGCTTTAATACTCAAGATAACTTTATGAGGTAAGTACAATTATTATCCCATTTTATAACTGAGGAAACAGAACATGAGCTACAATAAGTAACTCATCCGAAGTCACGCAGCCAGTAAAAGAAGAAAGTGGTTAGCCCAGCTGGTGTGGCTCAGTGGACTGAGCATCGTCCCATGGACAGAGAGGACCCTGTTCGATTCCCAGTCAGGGCACATGCCCGGGTTTCAGGCTCGATTCCCAGTCGGGGGCTTGCAGGAGGCAGCCGATAGATGGTTCTCTCTCACATCGATGTTTCTATCTCTTATCTCTCTCTTTCCCTTCCTCTCTCTCTAAAAATTCAATAAAATTATTTTTTTAAAGAAGAAAGTGGTTTTTAAACCTAAGTGTGATAAAGTCTGTACCAATGCTCTAGCCCAGAACCTTCTACTATACTCTAATGCAAACTGTTCACTGACTTTCCCATAACAAGTCTGCTCAAGGGTTTTTCGACATTAAATTATGTAACCGTATCTGAGAGTTCCTACATATTTGAGACAGATTCAGAAAAGCAAACTTGTCCCAGGCAGCCCTTCCCCTTACAAAACCTGCAGCCACAGCCTAAAACGTGCAAGAGGAACAGGGACAAACACCCCAGTGGCTGCCCCGCCCTGGGCGGGGAGTCTGTACTGCTCTGCAGATGGTCTCCAGGCTGCCTAGACCTTGACCTCTTTAGACCATCCCCAGCCTGTGCAGGCAAAGTGAAAGTCCAAAGCTGCCCCCTGAAGTTCTGTGACGTGCCACGATGAAGAGTTACTGGACGTGAGGTCCTTTCCCGGCACCGTGTTTGGGATTTAGTTTGAGGGCATCAGCCTGGGCGTAGCAACACCGTTTTAGAAATGTACCTTGCCAGGACATCTGCCAGGGCTCTGAACTATAACCAGCACTGCCTGTCACCTAGCTGCGGGCACCTAGACCTCTGAATAATGAATGAAAGTGCTGGTAAGTTTCACTCTCAATAAGCCTATGTGCTCTTTCCTAGAAGAAAAAATACAATAGTAGGTTCTGCTTAGTTCATAATCAGCATGTGCCAGGGCACTGAACACGCATTCTTTCATTTAACCCTCTCTATGAGGTCGATACAGACATGGAAACTGAGATCTGGAGGAGGTAAGCAACTTTCTCAGTTTCTCGTGACTAGTTAATAACAGGATTTCACCTCGGGTCGTCTGCCACGCTTACTCTGTACTATGTACCTTCATGCCACACAACACGAGAAAATGAGGTGGCCAACATCTAGGGCCTCACCATGGCCCAGTGCAGCCATTTTCTTCAAAGACTCACAGTGCCCCAGATGGGTGCTCTAGCTAACTCGTTTCAGTTATAATTTCCCCCTGCCTGTTGTGGTTCAGCGTTTACCTTTTTTAAAGCAGTCCTTTGCTGGAGGAAGACCCACAAACACCACTGAATAGTGGCAGTGGTGGCCATCCACGATTAGCTACTGGAGATTTTTTTAGTTGACAGTCTCCCCATTTTGAATAGTGGTGTGGCCCTGGATTACTCCCAGAAAGAATGATCCTTTCCAGGACTGGACAGGTAATAAGGAAAGGGACAGAGAACAGAAACCGACAGTAGAGCACTTTAGTGTTTCCACGTGGGAAAGCCTTCCCAGCATATCTCGAGAAATGAAGATGGTTTTTCTGAATTTTCAAGTCCCAAGAAAAGCTGGTCAAGAAATTGAGAAAATGGGGGAAATTATTATAATTACACCATGAGCACTAAAGCCTAGCAATCAGCATAGAAACATTACTGGTTTGAAGGCATCTACTGACGTGAAGCAGAAAGCCAAAGCAGGACAGCTGCCATGTACAGCCGAGGGCCAGCACCAGCACTTTAGGGAAGGGAGGCGGGCACCCGGAGGGGCTGCCCAGGCCAATCCATCCGTCTTGCCTGTGGCTGCTGTCGTGTTAGAAGTGTGCGCTCGTGGTCCTGTTTGCTGTCGATGGTGACTCATTTTTGAAAAAAAAAGAAATTAATATTAATAAGTTTATATGCATATATACTTTATAAATAAAATCCTATTTGTGGTATACCAAGAAACAAAGTTTTGGAAGTCAAACCAGTCCTTAAATTGACCGTTTCAATGTGAGATGCTGTGTTATGCTGTTAACCTTGCTTGGAGATCCAATGTTACATTGTTCAAATACTACCCAGAAATGTTTGCTGGCATTTTCAAGCATCGGAATATTTGCGATAGGCTACAGTTCTTTGCAAATACGACTAAATTGAATGGGTTTTATTTATTAAATACATTTTCTTAGATATCCATGGTAATAAGTAAAGACTCTGAAAAACGTTGAAGTTTTTTAAGAATAACTCAGGACTGGGGAAATTCTTAAGAATTCTTGGGAGGTCTGATTTCTCATTCTTGAATCCCAAAGATTAATGTCCATTGGAAATTTGGAAATATCACAATTCTTAAATGAGATGACTGGAGTGGAAAAGGTAGAACATCTTTTTGCATACAGAAGCAACTATTCTTTTTTTTTTTTACTTTATTTTTATTGTTTACACTATTACAAATGTCCCCATTCCCCCTTGTCCACCTCCTCCATCTTTTTTTTTTTTATTATTCTTAGAAGCACATATTTTTTTTTTATTAATTTTTAGATAGAGAGGAAGAGAGAGGGAGAGAGAGATAGAAACATTGATGAGAGAGAACATTGATTGGCCGCCTCCTGCATGCCCCCCACTGGGGATCGGGCACACAACCTGGGCATGTGCCCTGACCAGGAATCGAACCAGCGACCTCTTGGTGCATGGGTCAACGCTCAACCACTGAGCCACAGCAGCCGAACAGAAGCACCTATTTTTTATAGCTTTCAGAAGCAAAAGCATCCAAGTCAGCCCACCAGCAGGTTGCTACCATGTCACGGCTGGCGTGGGCTCTCAGGCAGGAGACTTGGGGCCGGCGAAGAACTCCAGCTGTGTGCACACTACAGTGCGCAGAATTCAGCCTGCTGTCTACGAAGCAACGTCGTCCTGTTGGATCGTTCATCTCTACGTTGCAGGTGGCACTTCAAGGACCAGTAAAATGATAAAGCCAAACTTAAATCCAAAGGAAAGAATAACAAGCTCTATTTTCCAGAGACCACATGTGGATCTTAGACAAAATTTTCCACTCAAATTTGTGCAGCAAAGATCTGGAGAAAAATCTACTGGGATAGGTTTGAGGAAGGAGTCAGAACCTACCATGAGCTATAACATTGGAGGAAACGGAGACCCCAAACAATAGTCCACAGTTACTGAGCACTAAAGGCGCCCTGCAAACACCTCCCCTGACATTTCTGCTCTTCTCCCTTTTTTTTTTTGGTACCTCATACCTGTTTGTGGCAAACACTGAGATCTAGAACACCTTGTCATCACCCTACTCCTCTGTACAGGAAGTGCCTGTTCTTTGAGAAAGGCGATTACTCCATTGTGTTTTCTATCTGAATTTCCCTTATGCATCTTTTGTACCCTTTTCCCCACTGGGCTTGGGCAGGCCACCCAATCACAAGTGTACCTGTATATAGAAGTAAAAATGTAGGTAGGTAGTTAGATAGATAGATAGATAGATAGATAGATAGATAGATAGATAGATAGATATAAATATTGCAAAAAAAATTTTTTTATCAAGAAAGGGTCACTGTTTTAGAAGGCTTTTGCCTGTGCATGGACATTTGCCAAGAGTTCTCATTTGCACATGTACCCCACTCCGAGAGCTGACTGGCTTAAGTTCTCCATGCAGCTACTATTCCAAAATGGAACTTTCGAAAAGCAGGCTATCTTTGTGCAAGTTTCTCAATAGATTCCGTGTAAATGTATGTGCCACCAAATGTGATCTTACGCAGTTTTCATTTTATTTTACTCCATTTTATTAATAAATTCAAGCATTTCTCTAGGACAGATGTGGTGGCAGCACTTTTTAAAAAGGAACAAGCAACATCCTTCACAAGACAATCCCCAACTGCAATAGCAAGCAAGGACTCAGTTAGGTCCCAGACCCTTCCCACCAAGAGTGGCATGCAGGATGGCCTGGCATGTACCATCTAGGGAGAAGAATTTGGTCTTTAGTCTGTGGAAAACAAAAAAAATCCTTGAAAGATGGATATAACATGCCCAATGCAATATTTTTGGAAGATAAATTTGTCTCCTGAAGGGGACCATACAGTCACCTGTCAGCCAACAGTTGGTCCAGTCTCAAAAGTACTTGTCTACAAACCTCTTCTATGCTTTTAGTCAATGTCTGCACATGGAGAAAGAGGCTGCAATACACTGTTGTATGGATTGCAAGGAGGAGGTATAAACCTTGGTGGAAGCAAAAGACAGTGAATGAATGGCTGAGTGGGCAAGTCACTGAAGCTCTCTGGGCCCCAGTTTTCTCATCTGTAAATTGAAAGTGAAACACCTGCCGCATGAGCTTGGGTGTAAATGCTCAGCAGGGTGCCTGTCATATAACCCTTAGCTCTCCAAATGTTAGGCAATATCACCATCATCACGACCACCACTACCACCAGGACCACCAGCATCCATCACCAGCAGCTACCAGCAGCAGCTTTGCATGCTGCCCAATTCAGGTCTCCAGGGTAAGCCTGCCCAGAATTTCTTGAAATTCACTCCACAGGCCTTCCTCATTGCTCAACCAATCCTCAAGGTGCTCTTCCTCAGCATGGAGAACATTCAATCAGGAGCAGGGTCTGAGGAAATAATTAAGAAGGCTGAAGGCATTGACCAGGGAAACAAATTACGTGTTAATTCAAGCACAATGACCAATCCCCAGAAAATGTGAATTGGTTGGACACCTTTGTGTTATTCAAGCGTTCCTTATAGATGCTAATCCACCCCATTGGGACCCCTTTACACATGGCAGCTGCCAGCAAATACCCTTGGTTAAATCCACCCGAAAAGAATTATTCAGAAATTGGCCTGCCCTGTGCTCCTCCAAGGACCAAGTTAAGATCATTTGTTCCCCATTCAATTCATCTTTTAGCCCCAGACGCTTTCTCTGGGAGCAATATTCCCCTTTAGAAGTTCCTCTCTTGGGTTTCAGAGAACTTTTTGGCTTGAGCTCTTTCTAAAATTAAAGCCAACTGCTGTTGCTCTCAGATGCAGTGATATTTCACTCTGGCCGGAGCTGACTATCACAGAAACATCCCAAACCACATAAGTTCTTATTGTTTAAACTGTCTTAAGCAGCTGTTAAAACATACCCGAAGATATCAAAGCCACTCTAATTAACTTCCTGCTTCTCTGGGACTTCAAAGTCTTTAAAAAACTTTTAAATAGGGTTTTTATAGAGAATTTGACCTAATATTTAAAGAAAATTCTGCAAGCTTGCCCAAGAAACTCCAACTTCTTCCCTTTTCCATCTCCCTTCCCTCCCTACCCCATGAAGTCTTAGAATTCTGCAACTAGCGATGAGAATGCAGGAGAACATTTTAAATGTGCCCTAACCACAAAGGTGGGTCTCTTCACGCACACCCATGCTACTTCTCAGGTTGGTAGCTGACATCCTGCCTGAATGACTTTCCATGCCCAAGCCCTTCCCAACCTGGCAACCCTCTCCCAGCCTTCAGGACCGCTCCAGTGCACCTTCTCTGGGAAGTGCCCTTGACTGTCTCAGGCTGAGGGCGCCGCTCCCTCCTCTGGCGCCTGCACAATTCCCACATCTCTGCTTGGCCTTCATCACAATGCATTGGAATGTATCCGTTTATAAGTCTGTCTCCCTGTCTAGACTGTGAGGTCCACAGGGCAGGAACTGTTTTGTATGAAGCTCTGTGCTCCCACAGCCTCACACAGGGTTCTACATACCCATGGTCAGGGCTCAATAGATGTATGATGATTGACTGAATTGCAACTCATTCTAGGAGAAGTAGGGTTGTTTTTTAATTTTTTTTTTTTTTATTCCTCACCCGAGGACACTTTTCTATTTATCATCAGATAGAGTGGGAGGGAGGGAGAGAGAGAGAGAGAGAGAGAAACATCAATGTGATAGAGCCACATCGACTGGTTGCCTCCCACACGACCTGACCAGGGCCGGGGACGAACCGAAACCGAGGTACGTGCCCTTGACTGGAATCGAACCCATGATTCATGGATCTGCAAGCTGACACTCTAACCGCTGAGCCAAACTGGCCAGGGTGTAGGGTTGTTTTTAAAATGATCCTTTCTTTCTTTATTTTGATCTCCCTCCTTAGCCTTTCTACAAACATCTTAACAAAGGCACGGTACCTACTGATCAGCTCTGAGAAATAGTGTCATAAAAATAGCCAAAACTTAGAAATAAGGCAAAAAGAAAAAAATAGGCAGCACAACTTTCCAAGGCCACCCAAAGACCCCTTTCTAGGAAAATATACTTAGTTCATTCCATTATGTATTTTCTATTGACTAAAGGTCCCTAACTTAGGGAGGTTACCCATTATCTTACACATTTTTGTCCAGCAGAGATGCAAATAATTTCTGTCCTGTGGAACAGATAATCTCTAAGATTTATGGCCTGTCAGACATTAACCAGTTTATATCTAACCCAGTAATCTCATCTTAAGATTTCTTTATTAAATTGCCTGTAAATATCCTTGCTTCATAGGTAGTTTCTGAGCAGGCCATCTGTAGCCACTTACTGGTTTGAGGCCTCATTAATTACTAAGTTACATAACATCTTTGACTTGTGTTCCTTTTATATTTCTCTGAGGGTCAAGATTTTATCTTTTTGAAAATTATTTTTTTTAACACCAGGTATAAACCAGATTGACAGTGTGAAATCAAAAGGTCAACAGGATAAGTTCCACGAAGCAGCAGAGAGGCCTGGGCAGGGGTGGCTCTGCCAGGAATTTCCTAAAACCTCTGGAACCTCTCTTTTACTTATCTGTCAAATGGGGACAATATCCTAAGCTCCCTGTCTCCCTTACAGGGTTATTGAGATAATCAAATGGAAAGATTTAGTTAAAGAACTTTGGAAAAGTCTTCAGCACGAGTCCTCTCCACCCCAAGAAGCACTTGCTATAAAAGGAAGGCCAGCTTTTGCCCCAGAGAACAGTGATGGGGAGGGCAAGATATGGAAGTGATACCATTGTAATTAGCTAATTATTAATAATAGAAAAGGAGCAAAAGAAAGGCCAGACAGACATTATTGTCATGTCATTTGGGCAGCTTCACAAGGAAGCTGCAATTTCACACTCCCCAGGGAACCACAGGCCCATTTCCTGCAGAACACTGGGGGAAGGGACTGAACAAAGGAGAGATAGATGCACGCACAGTAAAGTTGGGGTGACTAGGGAAGGTGCTTGTCAGTCAAACCTGGGAACACATTTTTGTCCAGCAGAGATGCAAATAATTTCTGTCCTGTGGAACAAATAATCCCCCAAAGGAGTTTGCTCTCTCTTTCTCAAATGCTTCCTTGCATTTGCCCCTGTTTCCTCCAAGCCATGTGGCCCTGTGGGCCCCACATGCAATGGACCAATGGACTGCAGCTGGGAACACAAGCTAAGCTAGCCTGATCCTGAACTGAACTCTGCTCCAACATGGAAAGAAAACTCTGGACACTGGTTCTGATTCTAGCTCTGTGAAGCCACAGCTACACTTCTTCCTTGGAGGGGACGAAGGGAAATGGGACCTTGGAAACTCAGGAGTTTGATTCCACAGAAATAAAGCTTTCTACAATATCTCATCCTCCTATGCAACTCTCAGAAAATTTCTTTTCTCAGGATATTGCAAAAAGCCCACTCCCACTAACAACCAGTGGAGATGAGGACCTCTCCCCTCTGAAGACAGGAGACTGGAATGAACACAGATAAGAAGGAGCTGTTACCATCTCCAGGTTAAGCCACTGTCACTTCTTGCCTGAACATTAGATAGAGCCTTCTAAAGCTTCCACTTTTGCTGCTGTCCCCAACCATTTTCCACACAGCAGCTGATATTCTTTCAAAACTATAAGAGGGGTCATGTCACACCCCTGCATCAAGCTCTCCAGTGGCTTTCCAACATCTTAGGATAAAATTTAATCTCCATGTTTGGGACTACAAGAGGCTATGTGATCCAGTCCCTTGGCTAACTTTCCAAACTTATCTCACCTTCACTCACTTTCCCACCCTCACTCACTTTGCTCCAGCTCATCTCAGTTTTTGTTAGCTTTCTCAGACATGCTTAGTTTTCTCACCTCAGGGCCTTTGCACTTGCTGTTTCTTCTGCTTAAAACGTCCATTCTCCACCCCACTTTCTCCAAATTACTGGCTTTTTCTTTTGATGTTAACTTAAATTTCACCCTCCCAAAGAGACTACCCCTGCCCACCCTTTCTAAAGTATATTTACCATTCTTCTCTCTGTGTGTACCCTGTTCTTTTTCTTTATAGCACTCCCCAGAACGTGAATATACTTACGTATTTTCTGTCTCCCCAGCCAGACTATAAGTACTACATCAGCAGAGACTGTATCTCTTGTGCTTGCCCTTATGCCTGGCACATAGTAGGTGCTTGGTACGTATTTGTTGAATCGGTGAGGGTAAAGACATGAGAAGTGCAGCTGGTGCCAAGGAGAGGTGCCCTGCATGTCTGTATGCATTTCTGAACCAGAGCAATGCAAGTCCCTCACCCTTGAGCAAAAGTTTCAAAAGACTGTAGCCAAGAAGAAGAATTCCAAGCTCACAGGGCACTGACTCAGAGCCACTTTCAAGAACAGCACTCCCCAGAAACGCTGTGCCTCGGGATCTAGTAATAACAGATCTCCTCACCAGGCACTTCATTTCATGACTCCAAAGATATGGAATCTCTTCAGGAGGAGAGAATAGCCCTTCCTTCCAAGAATTAGATGTTACCCAGAAACTCTACTGCATCTGTACCCAAGGGCTGGGTTTGCAGCAGATGAAAGAAACAACCAATTGGAATTCAAGAATATTTCAACAGCGTGGGGAGAGAAAACTCCCAGAGGCCTCACAGACTCCGCCCCGTTGGCTTCAGGGTATCAGATTACATGGCTCCCTCTAAACTAGCTTGTTTCTTAATCAGAGCCCAAGGATACATACAGCTCCATTTCCTAGGGTTTAGGGTTTTACAAATTCTGTGATTGCTCTTTCCAGGGCACTCCAACTACTTCTGCAAAATGCCCTAGTCAGTCACCTTCAAGATTCTCCCATAGGCCCCCCTGAGTTGTGCTGGTTCGGCTCCAGGCCCCCTGTGAAAATGTACCTTCAGCAGGCGATGCTCTTTAAAGGCTGCTGGTTGACGGAGTGCTTGTCTGCTCTCTTATTCTTCACGTCAAGGGTATCAAACGGCACCAAAAGAGATCACGGCAACAAAGTGCTGTTTCCTGGAAAGGTGTCTGGTGGGGTCTACCATGCAGCTGGCCCCCACAGATTTGCCTTCAGATCAGACTGTGCCAGAAACTGGCCCCTGGAAGTGCCCCTAAAATGCACTCGGCCGCCATGGTCAGGTGGCTCAGTTGGGTGGAGCATCACCCCATACACCAAAAGGTTGTAGGTTTGATTCCTGGTCAGGGCACATACCTAGGTTGCAAGTTTGATACCCAGTCTGGACAAATACTGGAGGCAACCGATTGATGTTTCTTTCACATCAATGTTTCTCCCTCTCCCTCTAAAAAAATTTAATTAATTAAATAAAAAGCACATGGCCAACTATAGCACTGAGGCAGGGTACGAATTACCTTACAATCCGAGAAAGGTTTACGAAGGGCAGAGAACATCTGTCTTCACGATTTTCCTTTTTCAGGTGCGAAAGGCATTATTCTCCACATGAGTCAATCTGCCTGCCCTCAAAGGCCCAGCTGCAGCCTTCACAGACAGAACCCCTCAACGCCCCCACCCCACACACACACTCATGCAGCCTCTCTGCCCAGAGCCTAACCCAAGGATCTAAATTGAATAGTTCCTCTTGTCACTCCGAGGCCAGTACACTCCAAGAAGCTACTTTTCTTCCCTCATATGCATTAAACTTAAGATTTCTTCAAACTCAGAAAACTACACACATGAACTTGTTACCAATGCCTTGTTAAATTTCTCTTTCCTTAGAAATAGTCTTTTGGCCAGAAATAGAACAGTTTCCATTCTGAGGAAGAAGCAGCATCCATGGGAATTAAAGTAGTGCTCAGGCCTGTGCAGAAGATTCCTGCCAAATGTGCACACGCGTGCACACAAGCCGCTTGCACGTTCTAAAAAGCTGCTTTCTGTAGGTGCAGTGGCAGTCGGGAGCCAACAGTCTGCTGTTTATTTTCGATCCAAGAAAGTTACCAGAAAAGAGCGCTAGGGCACCTCAAGGACGCTTTATAAGAAAAAGCTAACTTAATCTAGTGTAATGATTTTGAAAATGGCCCCATTGTCCACCCCTCCTCCCGCCCACCATCATCCCAGAATTGCTCTCAAGACTCACTTCTCTGAAATTCCAAAGCTTCCCTCAGTACAAAGTTCATGGCCTTTATTCTAGCGAGCCACTGTTGGATGAGGAGCCAGGAGCTCTCTCTAAAGTTATTCCTGCGGTAGAACCAGAAATGGCCAAGTTAGGAAAATCTTCTCAAGCTTCAATACTGAACAATCTGTACAGGTAAAGTCAGACTTGGGCAAAATGTCAGAAAAACAGTAACCCAGAAAATGATGCTACTAGCACAAAATATGGGAGTGTTTTGCTAAAAGTTTATTATTCTCAGCATTTCTATAATCCTCTTTAATGGAGCTTGCAGGGCTACAACAACATTTCCTATGTTTATATTTCAACATGCAACCCATTGTACATCTTCCAGCCCCTTCTAAACAGGGAATGAGTTAGCTATAAGATCTGCCAGGGCTACATTTTTATGTGCAGCTGGTAAGCATTTAGTTGCTGTTGAGAACAATGAAGAGTCCTTTAAAATAACAATCTATTGCTGACACCAAAAGTAGGAAAGACCAGTAAGCCCATGTAGAGAGTCAAGGAGGGGCCAAGAAATGGGAAAATGCATGAGAATGAGGAGGAAAAGAGGAAGCAGGAGGCAGAGAAGAATCAGAATGTTGGACGTTAATTGGTGGAGGGTAAAGGCAAACAGAAGCAGGTTGACTGATGCAAGTTGGAACTTGGAGAGACAAGCATGGCAAGAGAGAGAGAATGGGAGAGGGGAGAAGGGAGAGGGAGAAGGTAAAGGAGAGGGAGAGGGAGAGGGAGGCAGAACTGCCCAGTGGTGAAAGGTCATTAATTCACCAGCTAGGTTATATTGGGCCAGTTGATCACTCAGTCTCAGTTACTTCACTTGTTAAATGGAGATAATAGGATCTCATGGAGACATGTGCAGATTAAATGAGTTAATAGACATATATGATGCTTAGAACACTGCCTGGTGCGGAGTAAACATCTAAAAAATGTTGGCTATTTTAATTGCCGAAAGACAAACATGTTGTATATTTCCATCAGAGAGCATTTGCTTATGAGTTAAACCTCCAGTTATCTTGTCCTTGAATTCCTCGAGTATACACAGGAGCAAAAAAAATTATGAGGGAGGCGGGAGCCCCAGCAAGCGTTGGTGAAATGAAGAGCTGCAGGGTAACAGCCCAGCTGCTAACAAGTACTTGGAACAATGAAGAAGGCCCCTGACATTGAAAAAGAAGAAATTCATAGCTACCAATTACTTACAACCCTTCTTTTCAACTTCTCAAGTTTATTCACTCAACATTGTCCAAGCAATCCTTTAAGCCTGCATGCATTTATCTCACCCCAGCTAATCTTTCTAACATCAACATGAGCCCCTTCCACCAACCTCACCATTTTGTAGCTGCACCTGAGTAATTATTCAATATACATTTCCTATGATCCCCCCTACTTACATTTGCTCAAACTGTTTGCTCAGCCTTTTCCTTCAGTCTAGCAAGATACTAGTCATTCTTCTGGGCCAAATGTTGTGGGGGGTTTTGTGCCTCTTTTTTCTTCTCCCCCACTGTCCAGCAGAACGAATGTCCCTCAGCTCAGCACCCTTGCTGTACACACAGTGATTACATATACTTTGTTATGGGTTGAATTGTGTTTCCCAAAGATGATATGTTGAAGTCCTAACCCACCGTACCTTGTTTAGAAATAGGGTCTTTATAGAGGTAATCAAGTTAAAATGAGGTCATTAGGATGGACTCTAACCAATATTACTGATGTCCTTATAAAAAGGGGAAATTTGCACACAGAGACAGACTTGCACAGAAGGAAAATTATGTGAAGGGACACAGCGAGAAAGCCAATGTGAAGGTGGAGAATTGAAGTGATGTGTCTACAAACCAAAGAATGACAAAGACTGCCAGCAAATCACCAGAAACCAGGAGAGAGTCATGGAGCAGATTCTCCCTCAAGCTCTCAGAGGAGCCAACCCTGCCAAATCATTGATCCTGCACTTCCAGCCTCTAAAACTGTGAGACAATAAATTGCCCACTTTATGGGACTTTGTTATGATAGCCTTAGGAGACCAATCCACACTCCATCACAGCACGTGTTCAATTTCCACGTGTGCTCCTTACAATCAGTGACTGTCTTATTTGACTTTGAATCCTCAAGCCTCTTACAGCATGTGGCAGATAAAGAGGGTCACTAAATTCTAAATTCTTATTATGTAACCCTTTAAGAATCTACAGTCCAAAAGAGAATCTTAAAAGCAGCAAGAGAAAAGCAGTTTGTTACCTACAAAGGAGCTCCCATAAGACTGTCAGCTGATTTCTCAAAAGAAATTTTGCAGGCCAGAAAGGAGTGGCAAGAGATATTCAAGGTGATGAAAAGCAATGACCTACAACCAAGATTACTCTATCCTGCAAAGCTATCATTTAGAATTAATGGACATATCAAGAGTTTCCCAGACAAGAAAAAGCTAAAGGATTTTATCACCACCAATCCAGTAGTATATGACATGTTGATGGGTCTTCTTGAAGGAGAAGAAGAAAAAAAACATGAACAATAAAATGGCAATTAATACCTATCTATCAACAATTGAATCGACAAACAAAATGAGCAAGCAGTACAGAAACGGACTCTTAGATACAGAGAACTTTTTGTTGCTTGCCAGATGGGTGGGAGCTGGGGGGATAGGTGAAAAGATGAAGGAATTAAGAAGTACAAATTGGTTATTAAACTGATGAACCTCAAAGGGAAGCAGGGAGGGAGGGTGGGATGAGATAAACCAAAGAACTTCTATGCATATATGCATAACCAATGGACACTGACAATAGTGTGGGGAAGGCAGGACAGGGGCGGGATTGGGGAGGAGGAGGTCAATGGGGGAGAAAAGGGGGAGACATCTGTAATACATTCAACAATAAAGATAAGTTAAAAAAAAGAATCTACAGTCTAGAACATGGACAGCAAACTATGGCTCATGGGACAGATCCAGCCTGCTGTGTCTTTTGGTAAATAAAGTTTTATAGGAATACAATCACACTTGCTCGCTCATTGGTGTTTTGTCTGTGGTCAATTTCACACTAAAACCACAGCGTTGAGTACTTATAACAGAGACCATGGGGCCCGCAGAAACTCAAATATTTACTCTCTGGCCCTTCACCAAAAAAGTTTACCAACCCTGGTCTAGAAGAAAAGAAACATAAATGAAGCATAGCAGGAGAATAAAATGAATGTTATAATAACACACAGAGTACAGAAAAAGGAATGATGAGTTGTGTCAAAGTCTTCATAGAGAAGGTGCCATTTGAAAAGTGAGACAGATTTACTCAGAAAAGGCAAAATATTTAACTTACTCACTTTCCTGGGCTGCTTTGGCTGATGATTTTTGCACGAGTGGTCGCATAGCAGTTAAGGGTTGGAATTGGAGCTGGTTAGGGGAAAACTGACCCTGGCTTCTGTTTGCTACACATTGAGCTCGACTCACCAGTGGCATATCTAAGAGGAGGTGTTCAACCTCTGGACACCGCCAAGCAATCTAGGTCAGAGACACCGATTTGGGACTTGATATACTAAAGGTGAAGCCATCATGGGAGAAGAGAAGACCACTCCAGAAAAGAGTGGAAAGTGAGGAAAGATGATTGCACATAAAACTCATAGGAGCTTCAGAACTTAGGTGGTAGGCAAAGGAAGAGGAAGAAACCCTGAAGAAT
The DNA here is from genome assembly GCA_030848825.1 of Tadarida brasiliensis. Taxonomy (NCBI): domain Eukaryota; kingdom Metazoa; phylum Chordata; class Mammalia; order Chiroptera; family Molossidae; genus Tadarida; species Tadarida brasiliensis. The sequence goes on from CM061271.1 coordinate 33,372,901, forward strand.
TTGAGCAGAAGCAAAACAGGAAAAAGGAGGGAGTCGTGTCTGTCCATCAGGCCTAGGGAATGTTGCAACAGCCACGAGGACCAATCCATCAGATTTGACAACTGGAAGACCACATAGCCTAGTGACAGTAATTTCAACCACTCAACACTGGCACAAATTATACTTCAAACTAAATGATTAGGAAGAGCACACTTCAGTTATTGTCAAGAGTGTGAGAAAGGCAAAAACATTTAAAAAGAGTTGAGATAAACATCAAAATAGAGATAACTGGGCTGAAATTTATACTTTATCCATAAATCTAAATGTTATACTCTTTCTATATAGAATTCTGTCCTTTATCTAAATTCAAAAGGACTACATGTTAATCAAGTACATAGGATCCATTCCCTTAGACAGCCAAGCCAATTAAACAACTGATTTACAGCATCTTAACAGGTATTAAGGTAATCCCAGCTCTGTGCCAGATGCTGTGCTAGTTGCTTCACACCGATTACCTTGTTTGACCTCCCCTAAAGCTCTATGTAGTGAATGAGTATATAGTAAAGTATAATCTGTACTTTTTTCAGATGAGGATATTGAGGCTCAGAAATGTCACACAACTACACACTTTCCAAGAAGAAGCAAGAGCTGGGGGCATGAAGAGGAAAGGAGATTGGAGCCAGTCTTTATTGAGTGCTTACTCTGAGGAAATATTTATTTAAGCATTTTACATACTTTGGCTCATTTAAACCTCACAACAAATTATGTAGAAGAGGGGATGGTAAGGACATGAACTTAGAGAGGTTCAATACAATGTCAAAGGTCAAAACTAAATAAAAACCTGGTTTTCCAAAGAAGTCCTTCAGAATTCAGAAATAAATTATATGTTGAGCACTTTGAAGGTAAGGACAGTCTAAAATAATTCAAAAGAACTTCAAGTGACTCCTAAGACATTTCTGAAGAGCTCCTCTGACTATGAATGAGGAGTAGCCCTGGCCAGTGTGGCTCAGTTGGTTGGGCGTCATCCCAAGCACTGAAAGGCTGCTGGTTCGATTCCCGTTCAGGGCACATGCCTGGGTTGTGGTTCTGTGCAGGAGGCAGCCGATCCATGTTTCACTCTCACATTGATGTTTCACTGTCTCTCTCCCTCTCCCTTCCTCTCTCTCTAAAAATCAATTTAAAAAATCTTTATAAAAAATAAGACTAACAGAACCTCCAGCTGCTGCTGCCCCAACCCAAGAAGCCAGAAATGCCCTGAAGGAGCAGCTCCTCCTGAAATACATTGTGGGGCCAGATGACCGAAAGTTTCCTTCAGCATTGAAAGTCAACGTTTCCAAGCAGATTATAGAGTCTGGCAGGCAAAGGGTGTTCAGTCATTGTTTATTAAATACGCAATTCAACTGAGATTAAGAAAAACCCTACTACAGAATTTTTGGAAAACCTCTCAAATGTCAAAAATCACTTCCCTGTTTTTTGGAGGACTCTGTTCTGCAAGGTTTTCAGTCACCTGCTTTCCACAGCTCCCAGTGCAGTACCAGGTTGCTGGTCCACACCCTCTCCCAGCCCTCATTCGTGCATCCATTCCACAAACAAAAGAATTCTTCTCTGAAATGTAGGTGGCACATTTTAGTCAACACAAAAGATAATCTTGGAAGAATGGAGCATGCTAAAAAACAAAAGAAAAACCTTTGGTTTAAGAACAATCAATGTTCATGATGCCTGATAGAAGACAAGGACATAGATGACTCGTTCTTTATCATGGTTCTAATTTGAGTTGTTGACTATGGTGAAATAAAACCCTCATTCTCTGGTGGTGGAAGAGCTCACTCACTGCTTCTATAAAATAATCTGGCAATTCTTATCATGAGCTTTAGAGTAAGTCCAGCCCTTTGACCTTTGAATTCTTCTTCTAAGGACATAAACTTAGAAAAACCACCAGAAAAGCAGGCTGAGAGAAGTATATATATATTGCTTAATTCTGGATTTACAGTGCCTGTGTTCTAATGCTCACCAGTTATGGAACATGAGCCACTGAACCTCTCTGTGCCTTGGGGTCTTCATCTGCAAAAAGGTAATGATGATAGTCTCTGCATCATGGAGCTGTTAGTAGGATTAAATGAATTATTAAATGAAACATTCTTCACAAACATTTTCTCAATTATTCCTCATAAAAACTCCATAAGACAAGAAAAATATTGACCTAACCTCATTAATAATAAGCACAAATTAATTGTGGGCTCCTTTTATTACACCATGTACATGATAAAAACACCAAGATGTTCATCACAATATTATTTATGATAGTGAAAACTTGTCAAACGTCAAATGTTCAATAATAAGAGAATGGTTAAATAAATGATATTTCCATATGATAAAATAGGCAATTATTTAAAATGTTTTTAAAAGAAGTTAATGAAATGAGGACAATTCAGCAAATAATGTTAAGTGAAAAGATAGGCTGTGAATTTGTATGTATGGTAGGGTCCCCATTTGACATGACATTGTAATGGATAATGCAGTCTTTGCCCAAATCCCTTCTTTGGAGCGAGTAGCCCTCCCCAGCAGCTGTGAATATCACTGCTGATAGCTCACAGCTGCACCCCTCACTGGGCATTGTTCTCGGCCCTAGGAAACAGACTCATCCCAAATTAGCCCCCTCCAGGAAGCCAATGATTTGCTGATGAGGGGATACAAAGGTCTACCCACTTAACTTTCATTTGGAAGCACTCTGAAAGGCCATCCCAGCTCCAACTCCCCCACATCATCAGCTAAGTCTCAGGGGCAATTGCATTCACAGTCGGATCCCGCCCCCACCTCCCCGCACGGTCCCCTCACTTTCCTAGAGGGTGTCTCCAGACAGAGCTCGCCCAATAAACATTCAGCCTGCAGTTCTGCCCTCGGAGTCTGTTGTCAGCAACCCAATCTAAGATATTTTTACATCAAAATATGACGAGGGAATATCTCCGAGCAACGAAATTCCTGGATTTTCCAAATTCTCTATAATGAGTCTGTACTGCTTATTTTAAATGAATAGAATGGCATTGTTTTAAAAGAGGCAGGGTCCTTCCTAGAGTGTTGGAATTAATCAACCCATGATTTTTCAATGGATAGATTTTTTTTCTTCTTCTTTGTCTCAGACTTGACTTTTCTTTAAAAATATGCTGCGACTTAAAATGTAACTCCTTTGTCTTGGAGAATTGTCTTCGCATACTGTGCTATCCACTAGTCACAGGAAAAAAAAAATCAGCCTTCTTGCTTTATAACAGCACATTGGTGTTTTATTTTTATTAATCTTGTCCATCTGCCCACTCAACCCTCTGTCTACTTGAATGTGATTCTGAAACGCTCAAAAGATCCAATTCTTCCTCAAAGGGTTAAGATGTTTGTCTTCATTGAGGGTATTCAAAAGAGTGTGCCAGAGACTCTGATAGCAATTGCAAAAGAGGAGGCCTTAAAACATGAGTGATGATGCATCGTTAGAGTAAGTGCTCAGCAGCCTAGAGTAGCTCCTCGGAGAGGACACTGCATTGAGTGTATCAGCTTTGGGTGTTTGTTTAAAACAAAACCCACCACATAAATTCTAGTGTCACTTTTATGTTCAACGTAATCCTCTAGTTCTAATGCTACAGGTTGTCTATCAACAGCTTAGGTTAAAAAAATAATAATAAAACTTTAGAAGTAACCGAGTCAGACTTTGTACTTGTAGGTACAGTACATCTCCTCCTGTGGATAAACGCCAAGTGGTTGCAGTGACGCCAGAAAAAGCCATCAAGATCCATAGAAGCTGGAGATGAAAGAAAACAGCTTGTGGAAAACTCCTGAAACTGAAAATGGGTCCGGGCTGCCTGTCACTACCTGAGCCAGTGAAGCAGAGACAAGGTGGAATCGTCTATGAGGGTTTACTGCAATATTGCTGGCAGTATGAGAGAGCATCCAGGTCATCCTGCAAAATTCTGCTCTGCACTCCCTCCATAGCCGTCGCTTATATTGGGTGTTACACGGGGAAGTAGGCAAAAGGAATACCAATAGGCAAAATGGTTGGGGGAGTAGGCAAAGGGAACAACAGTGGGTAAAACAGTTACTGATTACAGGCATGGGGAAGTAATGGGAGCTGGGGAATGGGCTGTCTCCAGTGCATGACTCCGAGACTTAGTCTTTCCATGATAGGAGAGGGGGCTGTTCTCAGGTAAGGAGAATGGACAGCAGTCCCAAGGTGAACTCCCAGGGTGTACAGCTCTCAGCCAGGTCAGAATGGGCTTTCTTTAATCAGAACAAAGCGATCACAATTAACAGAGCAAGGATGTTCAACATTTCTTATAACTATGGCTAGCACCCCACTATGACCAGTTCTCCATTGTTCTCTCTGTCCCTTCCACTCGCAGCCAGTGTATACTACCCGCACATAAGTGTTACTACAACAGCTGATATATGGAGAAGAACAGGCAAAGCTTTTGGCTTTACATTTTTTGTATCATTAATTTGATTATCATGAAGATGTACAGTGTTCCTGCATCAGTAGCAATCTGATTTTCTTTTATCAGAAACCTCAAGAACAGTCTGATATAATATAGATTATTCAGGCAAAAAACAAAGAACAAACAACTTTCCATATTTGGAGGAAAGATACTATGTGGAGTATCTTGTTTTTAAAATGGTAATCTTCCCGGCCGGTGTGGCTCAGTGGTTGAGCATCGACCCATGCACCAAGAGGTCACTGGTTTGATTCCCGGTCAGGGCACATGCCCAAGTTGTGGGTCCGATCCCCAGTGGGGGGCATGCAAGAGGCGGCCAGTCAATGTTCTCTCTCATCGATGTTTCTATTTCTCTCTCCCTCTCCCTTCCTCTCTCTATAAATCAATAAAGAAGAGAATAAATAAATAAAATGGTAGTCTTTCTTGTGATCCCAATTCTGGGAGTCTATCTCAAGAAAATAATGAGCAATGTAGGAAAATCTTCCTGTACAAAGATGTAAAAGGTCTGAGCTGGTGGGAGATCACATCCCCAACGTAAGGCCAGTGTAGAGAAAGGAGCATTTTATCACACCGGGGGGCTGTTACACCGGCGGGCTGGGGGGGTACAGCTTCCCCAAATCCTCAGCCCCGAGCTTCCTTTGTTCTTTGCTTATATAGGCACAAACTACAGAAAAAAAACCTACATTCTCTTGGTGCCGCTTTTGGCACCGTTAAGGGGGCTGATACAGAGAAGGGGGGGAGAGGAGCAGGGTAACTATTAATCTCTTTTTTCTCATGGTTCCTCTGAGTTTCTCAAGGCCATCCTCAACCCCTTATCTGTACAGTTTTCTTTGGGTGTCTCAAGGCCCTTATGTTTACAGAAAAGAAACTGCCAGGGTGTGTACGTGCAGTAACTGAGGGTCAGAATGGAGTTTAGTTTTGTTAAAACATTATTAACCCTTTCATTCCCACCTTATAATGATAAAAAAAAAAAAAAAGGGAAAAGGGGCGAAGTTTCTCTTTGTCTGCTTCCTGCAGGTATGGGGTTGTCGTGGACTCCTAAAAAGCCTATCCCTTGCAATCCCCATTCTGCAGCAGATGTTCTACAGCTCCATGCTGGGGTGTCTTCTAGTTGGGGGCTAATCCCTCCATATGTGACCCAGACATCAGGGACCTTTGTGACCCTGAAGGTCCCCCTTAAGGGGTCACATAGATCAAGGTTGAACACAGATTTTTCTATTCCCTTTGTAGTAACATTTCTTAAGATTTTCCCCAATACTTCATTTCTAAGTTCCCAGTTCCATTGGGGCCCAGGTCTATAAGGATTTTCTTGAACAGTCATAACTAGAAAGATCAAAGTCCCGATAAACGCAAGAGTCTTATCTGGAGAGGCCTGAATTGTCCATTTTGCTTTTTCCTCTCAGCTGGGAACGGTGCTGCCAGATCGGGATGCCATTGACCTTGACAGCCGTTGTTGGTGCAGGCAGGATGACAATGGGTGGTGAACTTCTTTACCCACATCCAGTTCCCGGGCTGGAAAGAGTGCACAGGGTCCGAAGTGGGCACAGGCAGGGCGTCGCAGACGTGTTTATGGACAGCTTTCTAGGTGGACTGCAGGGCCTGCAAGAACTGTAAGAGGGCGAGGGGGAGCAGAGTGGTCCAGCCCTCACCAGTTTCCAAAGCAAACCTGGTTAAGGTTTCCCTCAAGGTCCCGCTCATGTGCTCCATCTGCCCAGAATTCTGTGGGCGGTAGGCACAATTGAGCTTCCAGTTCATATCTAACCCCTTAGAGATATTCTGTGATATCTTTGCTATAAACGCGAGGCTGTTGTCTGATCTAAGGGTCAGGAGTAGCCTAAACCTGTTACTTTTTTATTATATCCTAGACTGTTATTCCATTACCAGGGACAAGCTCTCCCTCTCAGTGTCCCTTTTTTTTTTCCCTTCTTGAGTATTCCTCCAATATCCTGTCTCCTGTAATATGTATATCCCTTTCTTTTATCCTTTCTTATCTTTTTACTTCCTCTGCATAATCCTTCTCTTTTTATTTCTTCCCTTCTCCACAAACTTTCTTCAACTTACACAGACCCTCTATGACTTACACAATCCTTCTTCAACTTACACAGACCCTCTACGACTTTCCTAGTCCCTCCACTGACATGAACCTGAGAGCTTGCTCCATCTATTTGCAGTCTGCATGTTCTCCAATTTTCCCTCTCCACAGGAGGTTTCTGTCCTCCCTGAGATTTCTTAGGATATCTGTGTTATTGATTGACAGGTGTACCGCCCCAGTCAAATTTTCTATCTAGCACTTTTCCCAGAGCAGACCACGCCCAGCTGGGGCAGCTGAGCGCTTGTCGCCAGAAGCAAGAGCCCCTGGGCCTCGCCTTCCTTCCCCTCACCTCACTGGGTCATTGAAAAAACCGATAAGAGTAGTGGTGTTTCAGCGGTGGACCACAAGGGAAGGAGGGGCGCCGGGGGCTTTTGTTAGGAGAGGAAGCAGATTCTTGGAGGAGACAAAGTAAAGAATGAGAGTGGTTGGTGGGGAGAGAAGGAGTAAGGTTAAAGTAGCATGGAGTTTAGATAGAATGTCCCACCCTAATAAGGGAGTGGGGCAGGCTGGTAATGTAAGAAAAAAGAGTGGAGAAAGATATAAAGGCCTAAAGAACAAGTGAGTGTCTGGGTTGCCCTGGGTTGTAATATTTGGCCGTCAATGTCCACAACTGAAACCCCAGAGTGTTGAAGAGGTCCCCTGAACTCGGGGAGGGCAGAGTAGGTTGCCCCGGTATCAATTAAAAATGAAATTGGCCTACCTGCTACCACCAGAGTTACCCGAGGTTCGGGGTTCGAGATGACGGTCAGGGCGTCCGTTCCTGGGCACCTTCAGTCTTCAGCCGCAAGGCCAATCAGATCAAGGCCTGGATTGCCCGATCCGCCAGCCCGAGGAAGGGATGAGGACCGACTCTGCGCAGTCTGTCCGCAGTCCGACTTCCAGTGGGGCCCTCCACATTGAGGACATGGCTTAGGCGGTGGTCGGGGGTTGGGGCACTGTCTCACCCAGTGGCCAATCTGATTGCATTTAAAGCAGGGACCTGGGGGTTCGCTTTGCTGATCCTGGTGGGTGCCCTTCTTCTGTCCCCTGAAGGGGGTTTGCTGACCCCTTTTATTGGTGGGGGCTCTGATGGCAGAGGCAAGCATTTGGAATTCTGCTATTTATTGCTGTTTAGCCTCTTCATCACTATTATTGAACTTAAAGGTTAGATTTAGAAGTTTCTGTTGAGGGGTTTGAGGGCCATTTTCAAGTTTTTGTCCAGGGTTGACTGAGAGTTAAATCTCAGGTTTAAAATGACAGTCCCTTCAGTTCCCGCTGCCTCCCTCCGGAGGCATTCTAAAACGGGGGCTGAGGTAGGGGACGGATAGGGACCAGAGATGGATCCCGATCGTGTGTGAGGGAGTCATTTGCAGAGGTAGAGGTGTCGAAACCGAAGTAGGAGGCTCAGGGTAGGGCGGGGGCCCACAGAAGGGGGCCGGAGGAGGAGACCCTGCCGGAGGGGCTGAGGGAGGAGGTGGTGGAGCGAGATCGGTTGGGTCAAAGGAGGAAACAGGAGAAGTTAGCGCGCTGTCCTCAGAGAGAGGTTTAGGAGGATGAGAGTGCAGCAGGAAGATTTGGGAGGGAGAGTAAGAGTCGCATACAGAGTGTTGTGAGTGCAAAGGGGCCTGGATGTAAGGAACCTCAGACCATTTCCTTGCCTTTGACAGAAATTGTCTGTGTTGGTAGAATGTCGAATGTGCCGTTTCAGGTTATTGTGACCGATTGTACTGAGGTCACGCAGTGTTGCAGTAAAAAATGAGTCGCTTGGGACGTAGGTCCTAAGCGCGCCCTAGGGTCTGTAGACTTTTTAGGGGACATCCTAGGGGTGTTGTCTCATGTTGCGGTGTGAGATGTTGCGGCCTAGCGGTCCGACGGACGGATACACTAGAGGAAGAAGAAGGCGTCCCCGCTTCTCCCCTAGAGTAGAGAGACGTGCAGCTCACCTATACCAGGCGTCCCCAGATATATGGTGAGCTGAGGGAACCTGGTTCCCGAGGAGCATGTCCCGACCAGCGCTGGATTTTCGGAGGGACGATCACACAGTAGTGACTGAGAGCCTGGCTCTCTTGTCCCGGACGGAGGATAACGAGACAGCCCGGAGAATCAGACCGGTAGGCAAATAAACACTCACCCATAAATTAGTGTCCGGTGTTGATGCTGGATCGGCAGGAAAGGTTGGAGGTCCGGTATCCAGCTGAGGATGGATCGATCCCGGTCCGACAGGAGGCCCAGAGGACTCCAGGGGCCCGCGGTTGCCCCCAATGTGGGATCCTCACAGACCTCCCGGGTTTCGGCACCAAATAAAAGGTCTGAGCTGGCGGGAGATCACATCCTCAGCGTAAGGCCAGTGTAGAGAAAGGAGCATTTTATCACACCGGGGGGCTGTTACACCGGCGGGCTGGGGGGGTACAGCTTCCCCAAATCCTCAGCCCCGAGCTTCCTTTGTTCTTTGCTTATATAGGCACAAACTACAGAAAAAAAACCTACATTCTCTTGGTGCCGCTTTTGGCACCGTTAAGGGGGCTGATACAGAGAAGGGGGGGAGAGGAGCAGGGTAACTATTAATCTCTTTTTTCTCATGGTTCCTCTGAGTTTCTCAAGGCCATCCTCAACCCCTTATCTGTACAGTTTTCTTTGGGTGTCTCAAGGCCCTTATGTTTACAGAAAAGAAACTGCCAGGGTGTGTACGTGCAGTAACTGAGGGTCAGAATGGAGTTTAGTTTTGTTAAAACATTATTAACCCTTTCAAGATGTCATCACAATGCTGTTATTTATTTATAACAGCAATGGGAATAAGCTAAATGCTCAGCTCTAGGAAAAGGGTTCAGTAAACTGCCACACTTAATGTTTCTGAAGACTTTATAATAATAAGGGAAAATGCTAATCATAGTGTAGAATGAACAAAGCAGGATATATGGTTTTATGCCTGATGCAATGGTTTTGTTTTTGTTTTAATTTATTGATTTGAGAGAGAGAAACATCAATTTGTTGTTCTACTTATTTATGCATTCATTGGTTCATTCTTGTATGTGCCCTAACTGGAGATTAAACCTACAACCTTAGCATATCGGACAACACTCTAACCAACTGAGCTACCCGGCCAGGGCCTGATGCAATGTTCACTACCAAAAATATACACGAGCGAAGTAAGCAGTAAAAATCAACTAGAAGGAGAATCAACAATATGTCACCAACCAGTGGATGCTTTCGAGTAATGAAATTATACATCCTTTTCCCTTCTAACTTGTCTGCATGTGACTTTCTATACTGAAATAAAAATTATAAACTTATATTATAAAAATGGGAGGAGGAGGAGAAAGAGAGTTGGCTGTCGCTTTACCCTGGTTTCTGAGGTGAAAGGAAAAATAAAGCTGAGAGATCATTCAGGTCAGGCACCAGGCTACTGAGACGGGGGCCAGAAAACAGCAATGAAAGAAATGCCCCTAAAAGAAGACGGTCAAATGAGGGGAAAAGGTTACCACAGTAAGAGCCTGCATTAGGATAATATTTTGAAATGTTCGCCAATGTGATTTTCTTGTCTTTCTTTTCACCAAACCTTTCTGCCGTTCAGTCAAGCTGTGTGCTCTAAACACTTGTTTAGAAAGTAGGAAAAACCACGAGTCTGTTCTTGGCCTCGGTTTTAGAGGCCACAGCCTCTGCGAAGCTGGAAGAATTGGGGGCATGAAGTGAGAGAGGCCTGCTGCTTCCCGAGGTTAGAAAGCATTGCCCAGATTAGGACGAAGGGGAAAGTTGGAGAGGAAGCTAGGAGAGGTTGGACACTGGTGGGTCCCCAGCAGTGGGCCCTGCAGCCCAGCCTCCTGACTGTGCAGGAATGGGAGGGGGGAGGACACGAGACCTACACAGGCTTCAGGGTATATGTGCACCTTTCCCAGGCAGAGCCAGGGAGGCTGCAAGATGCCAGAGCAAGTCAAGTGGCATTGCAGATGCAAACAGCTTAAAGAAGCTGCTGAGTCTCCCCATTCCAACGGGGTACAGAAGAGAGGTTGGGTTCCTGCTTGCTTCTGAGCAGCTCAGGAGGAGTGGATTCTACCCATTGCCCAGATACTCCACAGGACGTGTGGGAGCAGAATACCCTTCACTCCAGAGAGCCCACTGAGTGGCCCAAGGCCTTACCAGCCTCAAAGAGCTTCTGTATCTAGAGAGGTGCACCCCAAGCCCTCTTTTTTAAAAAATTATATTTACTGATTTTTAGACAGAGAGAGAGAAACTCTAACATTGATTTGTTGTTCCACTTGTTTATACATTCATTGATTGATGCTTGTATGTGCCCTGACCGGGGATTGAACCCAAAATATTGGCATATCAGGATAATGTTCTAACCAACTGAGCTACCTGACCAGGGCCCAAGCCCTCTTGGACTAGCACAAAGAGCCATCCAGCTCTGAAAGAGCTCTGAGACGAGAACAAGAAGGACACAGCATGGATCTGTGTGGCCGGATGACAAGGATCCGATGGAATGGACATCTCGTTGGCTGCCAGCACATGTAGGAAATAAAGCACAAATGCTTTGCCCCAGTCTAAATGGTGGCCACAGGTAAACCCCGGGAAATGCAATGCAATCACGGGATGGGGGGCGGGGGTGTTACTGAACTGACTGAAATTTAATTTCTAACCCCCAAAGGAGCTCAAATGAGAAAGTAGCTATTTCATTGATACTAAAAAGCTATCGATTGTAAAATGCATCATTAATTTGTATTACCACTATGAAAGAAAGATGCCAATTAATTTGTAAAACAATGCTTTCTCATCACTTAGAATTTTTATTTTACACTTGCTGAAAAGGCTCTTCTAGACTTATTATATATCACTCTTGTGTATATACAAAAGGGGAAATAAATTAGTTAAGCGATTCCTGAAATTGTATTTACTTTGCAGAGTCTAACTCTTCTGAGTCAATGCTCATATTTTTCTGCACAGTATTGTAATCTGCACTGATGATGACACATTTTTTACAAGTGCCCCCACTATTGGCTCCAGGTTTTCTTTCAAGGTATTGCCACCCATTCTAATGCAGGTGCATTCTTTCTTGGCGTATACTAACAGGCAATGTCTTTTTATATAATTCAGCAACAAAATTGATCTGTTTCATATACTTGTAGTAATCAACCTCCATTGCCCTATATGAGGTACTTCGCAGTCCTTTCTCAAAAAAAAAATAGATTTGCTTTACTAATATTATATTTACATCCCACTGTTCTGTTTCCAAAACTTTGTGTTAACTTGTTGTTTCACTTCAACACTGAAACTCAGGATGATGTTTCTGAAAACATTTCAAACAGCAACTAACCTCGACTTGGGTAATACCAACAATGTATAGAATTCAACTGAAGGGACAATAATATGAACACCTGTGACCAAGTTTGAACATGCACAGGTAACACCAACTATATCAGCACTGTCACCCAACCAATAGCAATTCAAAGATGCCATCCATGGTAAAACCCTGATTTCAGACATGTTAACATACGAAAAGGCGTGTGTTAGAATTACTGAAATACGGTCATTTGAGTTAAAGAAATATATTTAAAGTGCATATGTAGCACACATGAGCTCGTAAAAGAAAGTTATGCCCATCAAACAGGTGTGAGTCCCTCTCCATGCAGCAATGGGGACTACCCTTGTGGTGTCCAGGCATCCAGCTAAGTGGATGGCCACCAGGTAGGGTCCCAAGTCCTGAGTCTAATGTGGCCTCATGATATCTGGCAGGAACTGGTGAAGCAGGAACACAAAGCTGCTGACATAAAGAGGGAGGTTTTATGCCTTCTCAGAGGAAATGACCTAGCATCCATCTTTCTGCCCCTTTGAATAACTGATTTTCAGCCTGGCCCTCAATCGGGCAGTGGAAGCTTCCTGACGAGAGCAGGTTATAACCTTCCCTCCATGGTGTGGTTGTAGGACAGTGTACATAAACAAAAACAAAACTGATGGGTAAAGGGAATAAAACAGAGACGCCTGGTTAATAGCTCGGCCTTGGAGTCCAGCTGACGTGGGTTTGAGTCCCAGATCTGCACTTATTTATTATCTTATAATAATATTTATTATCTTAACCTCTGTGTGGCAGAAACTAGCTAGATGCTCGCTAAAACCATTTTCTCTTCTTCCTGGGTCTATAGCAAGACCCACCCCTTTGCATTTAGATGGGGCCATGTCATTGATTTCTAGCCCATGGAATTTGAGCAGAAGGGGGCTACCACTTTCACTTATCAACTGCCACCAGATCAGGGGACATAAGGTAGCATTCTGACACCCTAGACTCTAGGGCCTAGAGGATGGTAACACCTCCGCATGGAAGGAGCCTGAATCCCTGCGCAACTGTGTGCAGTAAACACCCTTGACCACCAAGCTACCTGACAGTAACATAAGCAAAAAACAAGGCTTTGCATATTGCAGTAGTTGTCCCACTTTATTTAATACATTCTGCATGCCTGAGCTTCCTCATCCATAGCAAAGATTAAATGAGTTACTTAAACGAGTCAGCACAATGTCTGCCATGCTGTATGCACTAAATAAATAGCGGCTATGTTATTGTTATTGTATATAGTGTCATTATTATTGCTGAGGCCAAGAACACAAAAATAGAATTCTAATAGACAGGAGGTGTTTTTGTTTGTGTTTGTTTGTTTTTGCAAAAGATAGTAGAGGGAAGTAAAACTTCTATAAATATCAACTAATACAGGCTGTATTTAAAGTGAAATTTGAGCAATCACATTTTCAGAGACTGAGAATAATGTGCAAATAGTAATAAAGTCCCTGAAACAGGGAAGTGACTGATTTTCGAGCAGGCAGAGTACATTAAGGACCAGTGTCAGGCTCAGAAGGAGGTCAGCAAAAGCCAAGGGAAGAGGAATCTGCCTGAGCCACACTCGACAATGTTTCTCAGCACTTCCTCTGGGAGGAGGAAGCGGTTGTCATCAAAATTCCACCCTCTGAATATGTAATGGCAAAGTCGATGTAGAATAAAATATATGTAGCTCTCTTTTATAGCATGTCAGTCATCCTCACTGATTCCTTCATTGTTTCCCCGAGGTCCTGAGTTAGGAGCCTTTCAGGGACCACAGGGGACACACTCCCACCTGCAGTTTGGAGTCAATTCTGGTCAATTAAGTGGATCTTCCTTGTCAAACATCGCTTTGACAAGCTGCTTTTAGCTGTTAGCATTGGAGACTTTCCCTAGTCCATCTTGTCAATGTTTCTTTCATTCATTCATTCATTCATTCACTCAAGAAACATTTATTGAGCACCTACTTTGTGCCAGGTACCATGTCAGCTACTGGATATACAGCAATAGCAAAACAAATATGACCCCTGCATTTATGGTTCTTGCAGTTCATGGGGGCTGGGGGGATAGAAAGAAACAGGTAAACAAAAAAATATACAATCACACATGTAGAAAATGAAAAGAAAAGAAAAAAGGAAACCATGATGTTCTCTAATGGGAAAGAACAAGAGAGCCTCCCTTTAAAGAGATGATCCAGGAAAACCTGCCTAAGGAGATGATCGTTGCTTTGTCTCCTCAATAGGCTATAAATGCCTTGGAGATGAGGGGATTCCCACAGCATTTGGAAAAGTCCCCATGCATAATAGGTGCTCATTAAATTCATCGATGAGTCTTTCCTCTTCTAGTGAGCATCAGCCTGAATCTGAGTTTTAACCTTTCTCCTTCTGCCCATTTTTTTCTTTCCCTTCCATCGGCAGCACCAGCTTCGAGGAGACGGCCGCATTTTTCACTTGTCTCATTCTTTTTTAAGATTTGCCTCAGTGGCCCCTCAGGCAGGCCCAATCTTCGGGGTTTCAAAAAAGCTGGGGGATGTTTGTGAATCATCTTGATAAATGCCATTTCTCGCACTCTAGTCTTTGATGGTGGCTCAAACATCCTGAGATGGTTTTCAGGACTGTCTCCTTTTAGGAACTCTGTCTATGGCTTAATCTTTCTTCATACACTCTCTTAAAATAAAGAAACACAACAGTCAGAGTCATTATTAAACGGAAAAATCAAACAGTAATAATACTCCAGAGACACTAGAAGTATTATGAAAAGGAAGTGTTTAAGTGGAAAATACCCAGCTTTGGAAATAAAACTGCAGGCAGCAGGACTAAGTATAAAACCCAGTCAAGGGATGTGAGAAATGGTGAAAAGCTCTCTTGCCATTGAGGCAAGTCTCTGGCAAGTGACCCTTGATGAATCTAAGTTTGCGCTGGGATTTGAAATTTTCCATGCTCTTGTATTTCATCAGCTGCTTTGAGTTACTTTTAAAGAAACACATTTTTAATGAGAAATTTTTAACAGAGAATGCAGTGCAGATGTAATTCCTTAGAACAATTATTTCCTTTGTTGATGGCTTTTTTTTTCACAGTACCCATTTGCAATTAAATAAAACTATAATTAAAACTCCAAATTCACTCAATATTACTGTCCCATTGGTCACCTCCAGAGATCCTTCAAATGTCATTGTGGATAGAATGCCTTATCGGCAATGTAATGTGCTAGGACAAAAGGCCTTCGATTTTTCTAATTTGGAGTCATAAATTGGTAATGTACAGGCAAGTTTTAAGTGATCTGAAAATTATCACAATGAAATAAAAATCCAAGGCTATAGACCATAGTATAGCTTAATTCTCTAGAGGGGGAAAAAAAAGACTAGGGTTTTGTTGTATTTTTTTTTTTTTTTTACATTTTTCAACAAATTACAAACACATTGGAGAATTTAGTGACATATACGTTGCAGACATAGACCAACACACTTCCCGCAGTGCAGACATGAAACGTTCGGTCTAATTTAGCCATGACATAAGTGTGTGTATCTTTCTGAGTCTTTCCCTAACTGAGACAGGGTGTGTTAACGCATCAGCTGAGTCTTTGAAGCTTCTCAGAGTGATTCAAGAACGGCTTCTCTTCCCCCATTATTTCCTCCCCTTCCCTACCCCTCCCCCTCCTCTAGCATTCCCCACTTTCCTAAAGGGCTCATCATCCTTACAAATACACAGGCAAGCAGCATCCAAGAGTAACCCAGACGGCTTCTTTTCATGGCCCATCTGAGCCATTCATCTGTAATTTCTTTCTCATTTGCTCCTTCTTGTTCATCTTTCTTTAAAACAACGCTCTTCTCTTATTAGCTTTCACCAGGTCTCCCGACCATCGCTCTCTCTTCACTCCAATCTTTACAACACATTGCTTCCAAGTTAATATTCCTAAGTGCAGCTAATGAATCACTCTCTTGTTAATGAAACTCTGATGCTCACTTTGCCTGCGTAGGGGGCATTGCAGGATTTAGTCTCAGTTTACCTTCCTGTATCCTTAGCAACCCAGTCGAACTGAGTGGTCCTTAGTTTTCTGCATGCATAGCATACGTGACCCTGTCCACATCTTCAGCCATGCTACTTTCCCATAAGGAATGCCATTCCACCTCCAAGCAATGCTGCTCTGTGAACTGGGCCTTGACTGCAGGCTCCATAGGAATCGGAGTGGTTAGAAAATTCCTGGCACGGACTTTTATCACATTCCAGCCTTCTCTTTCTCCACTAGGCTGAAATTAGAAATGTATTTTTAATATGCTCACTCCCTACAATTAATTTTCACCTTTTGTTCTTTTGCTTTTTATTTACCAAAGAAGAGAGTGGCATTGTTACCATGAACAATCCTGGAGGTGTAAATGGTGAAGGTGGGTAAACAGTCCACCCAGCATCATTTGCAAATACTCCCTCTTGACTTGAAAGTGTTAGATGAAACTCCTTGAGGGGACAGAAGGTCATCAGGCCTTGAGGGTTGGAGTGTGATGAGATCTCAGACCTGCCTGTAAACCTTAAATCCTCCAAGCTCTGGACATTTCCAGCCAGCACCACAGATTTTCTATGAGGTAGGCAAATTTGATTCCACTGTCTACCTAAAGGCGGACTTCCCATATTGTCAATGTTTTGGGGCAGGTCCTTTGATTGCAAGAACTTTACGCTAATATATATAAAGGGTGGGTATAATGAGAATACATCGGAATCTCACAAAAACCCAAGAAGAGGAATTATAGTCTATCCTGGTGCCTTGTGAGAACCAGAGCTAAGGAACTATCAGAACCAAGGTCACTTTATTTCTTAGGGTTTCTCTGCTTTTCTTAGCACACTTGTTCTTTGCTTCTCTTTTTGCCATTCATTGTCCTCTGTTTCTTCAAAATCTTTCCTCCTTCATAATTTTGACTTGTACTTGGCTTCTTAAGACCTCTCTTGCCTCAACTTAACCTGTGACCTTCGTGTCCATTCCCTAACTAGCTCAGTCTCTTGGTGCCCCAATTCTGCCTTACTGACAGGGTAATGTGATTCACCCGAAAACACTTGAAGCAAGGTCACTGACTAGCCTTCATTAGGTCCAACCCGGCCTGTTAGGTGTCTGTGTGATGGGGCAGTGGTAATGAGGACCAAACACACTAGCTGGCACCACTGCCTGTGCAAAGCTTCTCCCCTTGGCAGGGAGCTGTGGTTAGCGTGGGCGATGATACCCTTCACGGGCTCAGTAAGTAAAGGTGCCGCAGCATAGGGGTCATCTCAGCTCTCCTTGATCTCCCTTCATTGAGCATGTTCTTAGCTAGTGAGAACACCTTTCACAATTCAGGAATCTCGCCTACAGGCTCATCACTAGGGCCTTCAAATGTGTAGCCTGTACTCTTACCCTGTAGTTCAACACAAAGAAAGGTCTTTACCATCTCATTCTCATGGAAAGATGGCTCACTTCCCATGACTCTATGGAATACTTAAAAAAAAAAATTTCCCCTACACATAATTCATTAGCTTTGTATTCAGTTAGAAAGGTCCAGGATGTACCTTGTGGAAATCATTGTAAGCACAGGAGATAATTGGGCACATTTGCTGAACAAGGCTCACAGGAAAAGCATTTGTCCAGAGCCGTTAGAAATCCTGAGACTTCTAAGAGTTTACCATGAAGGAAATGTGTTAAATATGAATTAAATCATTTCAGAGTTAAATCCCCTACTCAAAAAAACAAGCAAAATGGGGAGGGGGAGCAAAGGCTGCGTTGGAAATCATCTTAATGAGCTCGGCCCCTGCATGCCCGTTTGGCATGGGGCGCTGGCAAGGACAACACCTGTGCTGCCTGCACTTCGTTACTTATTTGGTAAAGAGCCAGGTTCATAATTTCTATCCTGTTGGCTTCATCTCGTTCAGTGACTACAGCATGTACCTGGCACACCCCGGCCAGGAAGCTGACTCTGCGGGCGCCTGTGCTCTTGTTCTCTTCGGGGATGGGTTAAGTTTGGGAAGAGTGATGAAAATCTATTGCCATGACTGAAAAAAACAACTAGAAAAGCAACGTCAGTCCATCCATTTTGCCATCTTCACTGAAAGGAGACATCCTATCACTTGTCAGGGTCCTGATGACCACCCTGCTCTGCAATGACAGAAAACCAAATCGGAAAGAATGATAGTGACCTCTCTCAATTAGGAAATGTATTTACTTCATTAGGTCAAAAGGGAAAACGCTGACCTTCTGAATACTTTAATCAAAAGGAATTTGATTAAAATTCAACATCGAGCCCGGCCGGTGTGGCTCAGTGGTTGAGCATCGACCCATGCACCAAGAGGTCACCAGTTTGATTCCCGGTCAGGGCACATGCCCAGGTTGTGGGCTAGATCCCCAGTGGGGGGCATGCAGGAGGCAGCCAGTCAATGTTCTCTCTCATCGATGTTTCTATCTCTCTCTCCCTCTCCCTTCCTCTCTCTCTAAAATCAATAAAGAAAAAAAAATTTTTTTATATCATAAAAGTAGCATTTCAGATCAATGGGAAAAGAGCAGTCATAATATTATGAAAAATGGGTGTTCATTTGATTAGTACTTTTTACCATACTAAACATAAATTGCAGATCAATTAAAGAACAACATATTTAAAAATAAAATTTAAATTTCAAAAACAAAGTATCTTTTCATAATCTTATTAATGTTTAGTGTGGGACAGAAAACCCGGCAACCAAAAACAAAAACAATGTCATTTGATTGTATAAAATTTTTAAACATGTGTTTACTAATAGATAGAATAAAAATGCTAAAAGACATTCAACAGACTGAGAGAACATACAACCAGCAATAAATTACTTTTCATAATTCGGAAAAAGCAATTACAAATAAGTAGGGAAAAGACAGACAACTCACTTGAAAATAAGCAAAATATTAGAACAAGCAGTCCCATAAGAAGAAATACAAATGAACAAGACTCATGTGAGATTTGCTCAGCCGCACTAGGTGTCAGAACACTGCAACTTAAAAGAATAATTTTTTTTTTCCTAAGATAGAACTAAAAAGATGAATAACATCCAATATCAGCAAAGCTGTAAAGAAAGCTCATGACTGGAAGTAAAATGTTTAAACCATGACAAAACCCTTTTGCAGAGCAATTTGGAAACATGTGAGTAGCATTTGCACAGTTTATGAAAACACAAGGAAGCTTAAATAAAGATATCAACTACTGGAAGTATTCTTTTACTGCAGTTCACTGATTCAATAGGCTCAAGCTTCTTGACTCATGGGCAGTGCTCCCTCCCATTCTTCACTGCTGAAAATGGTTGGAGCTCATCCTAGTCCAGGGAGTCAATTTTTCATCTTCCACTGCTGAGTCCAGGATCTAAGAGGCACAGAAAAGAATAAGAGCAGAACGTACCACCGCATCACTGGCCAGATTCATCAGCAGTTGAAATATTCCAAGGGTCAGATCAGAGGGCCTGTACCAACCAGATGATGGCCTCAACATAAACACGATCGTGACTGGGTGGTCGTGTCAATCTTACTGCCAGTGGATGGCAAGAGATTGGAAAGTGAAGATCTGTACTGTCTATTGAAATTCCTGGCTATGAACGCAGCTCAATCCAACAAGCCTTTACCTAGACCTTACATGGGGACACACGGATGAGTAAGACGTAGTTTGTGACCTCTAGGTATTTATGTCTTGTTTTTTGTTTTCTACTCCATATACTTAGTGATAATTGCGATTCCATGGGCAAAGGTTAGTTACTCCAAATGAGTGGTTCTCAATGTAAGGTCTCGGGAGCAGCAGCGTCAGCATCTCCTAGAAACTTGTCAGAAATGCACATTCTCAGGCCCCACTCCAAACCTACAGAATCAGAATCTCTGGGGCTGGGATGGGTTCACCATGTGATTCTGGTATATACTTAAGTTTGAGAACCAGCACTCACTACTCTAGATTAAGCATTAAGCAATACCTACATTATTTTCCTTGTAAAAATTTTGCTTAAGATCACTTATAAATACAAAAGAAGCAACTATATAATTTGTATATGCCATTTGATTATAGAGTGGTAGGACACATTTTGCACATACGACGTCTAGAAACCCCCCATTGTCACAGAGCTATCCTATACAGAATGCTCCTGTAGCAAAAATATATTCCTTCACTGCTAGATCAATGCATGATCATTTCCTGAGCTCCTATTACTTATCTGACACTGTAACGTAGCAACAAACAAGTCCATGCATATATCTTTTTTTTTCCCTGAAATAATTCCATGGGATACATTTCCAAGCATGGGATAACTGGATGGGGAATAAAAATTAGGAACATCTTTATAGTTCTTGATGCATGTTGCCATGCTGCTTGCCAGATGGGTTTGTCCTCAAATGATGCCAGCTGTCCTGTGAATGTAAGTTTCATCACCAACTTCCCTACACAGGGCATAATCATTCCATTTTTATGTGTTTAAAATGTTGCCCCTAGGCTGCTCTATTCTACTTTCTTTGTTTTCTAATGAGGTCGTAGATTTTTCCCATGTGTTTCTTTAATATCTACATTGCCTCTTGTGTGATTCATCTGTGGATGATTTCTTGGTTTTCAGAGATATTACTTTAGAAAATACTCAAGAAGTTCCTACTAGATTCCATAAACAGAATTGTGTTCTGGGTATGTTTCAAGTGAATGAGAATGTGGAATTAAGCATCCACAAGATAAGAAATCTCTCACCTCAGCCCTTGGTAGAGCTTCTACAAAAGTATCTTTTTGAATTTTTCCAGGCCTCTAGCTAACCCATATGGAATCTGTGTGAATCTGAAAAAAAAAAAAAGAAAGAAAAGATGTCTCTTGTTGGAGTTGCCCTCCCTTGTCCGGACATGGGACTTGAACAGGGAGTTTTGGTCTCCATTCTCTTCCGAGCCCAGGAAACAATAAATCTTCATGACCTTATCCTCCTGCCCCGAGTTGGTCACTCCCAGTTCCTATACAGAACACCTGATTTTCTGAAAACCAGAAGGAAGCGGGAAGAATCCTGCCATTTCCCCATTTCTATGGCCTACGCGTCTCACATGGTAGCTTCAGGTCTGAGGGTGGCCCCACCACTTCTGGTTGTCTTTTCTGCGGTTTGGAAGGAAGCCCTGTGCTTAGGCAGGTTGGAGACCAATAAGGACCCAGGGGTTGCAGGCCATCTCCTGCAAGGGCTCTTGAAGGTGTGTCACTGTGTCCCTTTGACGGAGAAGGGAGAGCATATTGCTCAGGTCATTTCTAGAGTCTAAGGAGCCTGCCTGCAGCTGTGGCGTGTCCAAAGGACTCTCCATCTCTACCGCGTTTGTCCCTGACCACTGACCTCTCACTAACTCTCCTTATTCTTCCAAATGTTGACACTCATTTGTACCATCTGCAGAACAGCTCAAAGCTTTTCCTAGCTTAAAAGAAAAAATCCTTTCTTCCACCCAGCCCCTCCTCTAGCTATGGCCTTTTCTCCTTCCCTTGACAGCTAAGCTTCTAAAGGCATCCTACACAATAGTCTCTACTTCTTCAAGGGCCCATTCACTACTCAGCCAGCACAATCTGGCCTCCAACCCGACAATTCCTCTAGAACTGTTCTCAGCGTGGATGCCTGCTTAACTCTTTAACTGCCAAGCCCAATGGACATTTTTTTTTTTTTTTTAGCTCTTATTTTTATTTGGCCTAGGCAAACTGTTGATCCTGTTTCCTTGATTCCATCACATAAAGATAGGGGTCTGCTTTTCACTAATGTATCTCAAGTGCCTATAACAGGGGCTGGCCTATTGTAAGCTCTAAGTAAATACTTGTTGAATTAATTGCTCTTTTCTGGTTCTCCTCCTGCTTATCTGGACATTCTCAGTGTCCTTCCACCTCAGTATTCAGCTGATATTCAGCTTCAGCTTTGAAAGTCCAAATAACTGAATACCAATGTCATTGTCATTTCTGACATCCCTGGACACATACATACCAATGATCATATCATAGCACAGGTATCCACTGCATCTGATCACATGCCACTGTAATACAGAAAGGCATGTCATTCAGATTTATTGCTAATATTGAAATATTCACTTTCAAATATAAATAAACATTCTAGATATAATTTGGAGTGAAAATCTTGAGTGCTGTATATACAAAAACTCTACCGGTTACTTAAAAAATATATATCCCTACAGGAATAAAATGCTGAAATAATTAGCTATAATTGTGAAAGCTGTCTATTTCGTGAACAAAAACAATTAAAGGCTTTCAGATAGTTAAATAAGGAATTTATGATATAAACATACTTAGCAGACAGTATGTTTGCTAAGTATCTTTAGCAAGAATATGACATCCTTTGAATCACAAAATGTTTATAAAATTTTAAATAATGGTAATACAGGTCAAAATAGTAAAGATAAGATAGTAAGATTTTTATCTTTGTGGCATTTCCTGGTATACCAGGATGCATGATAATAAATAAAATCACTTTGAATAATTATATTTAATGTTCAGCTATTTAATTGCATTAGGCCATGAGTCTTTCAAGATAAAATCCTATTTGGGAATCCTTCCATGCCTAGTGAGGATAAATTAAAAGGTCAACATCACCTTTGCCACCTCCAAGTTTCATAAATAGGGGGTTCTCCAAAATCTGGACACAACAACAATCAGTTACCTTTGTTGCAAACACAATAAAGAATATAAAGAAAAGACGAAAGTATTAGAGAAATATCTTGCTCCTCCACTGACCTCAACTGAAACTGAATAGCAATTCAACATCAATGAGCAGATGCCTGACCACCAGAGAAGTCTGCAAAGACACAGCACCAAGGAAAAATGGTTTCTATGCTGTGATATCATAGTTTTCAAATCTGACTGCTCAATTTTTAAATAACCTAATAGGAAAAATAATTATATTTAAAAATAAGAATTAAAATATATTCTTATATGCCAGAATTTCATTCTGCCAGAGTATATTATTAGTTTTGGTCAACTACTGATTATAACATTAGACCACTCCACAGAATTGTCTATTTATAAACCTTCTTTCTCTGATGACTCATTAAATATTGATGTCTCTATGAGAAATATAGGCAAAAAAGAGAAATGCTAGTAAATCTGCAATCATCAGAAAGCAGACTGTGGGATAAAACAGGTAACCTATTTTCTTTAGCAAATACATGTAATTCTTTTTTTAAAAAAGTGAACCCACAGATTAAGATCTAATAGTTACATCAATTAATTGCAATATAGACACCTTAGGAGGATTATTACTCCCATGAACAAATTGTAAAATAAATAAATATATTTATATCTATATATATATGTATGTGCATACAAAATAGTCAAGGAAATTTGAATGCTGACTGGATAGTTGACTCTATTAAGAAAGTACTATTAACTTTTTAGGTGTGAAAATGGTATAAGTTTTTCATTCTTTTTAGAGATACCCACTGAAACATTTATTAATACAATAACACAATGTTGGGGATTTGCTTCAAAATCATCTAGGCAGGGCAAGTGGCCGGGAGTATGAACAAAACAAGATTGACTATGAGTGTATGTTAGCTAGCCCTAAGGTAGTTGCAATGATCCCCACTTCTTGGTATTCATGCTCTTGAGTAATCTCCTACCGCGTGAAATAGGGTTAACCTTGTGCAACTACGAGATACTGTGGAAATGAAGGTGTCTGACTTCTAAGAATAGGTCGCAAATACAGCTTCTGCCTTGCAATCTGCAAATCACTCACTTTGGAAGACGCCAGCTACGTATCATGAAGACACTTGAACAACTCTATGGAGAGATCTGCGTGAAGAGAAGCTATGATCCCTGCCAACAACCAGCACTAATTTGCCAGGCATTTGAGGGAACCACCTTGGAAGCAAATCTTCAGTCAGACCTTCAGATGACTACAGTTCCAGGCTGAGCCAGATCCACACAGCTAATCCACACCTGGGTTTATGACCCACCGAAGCAATATGCAATAATAAATATTTACTGCATTAAGCTGCTAAGCTTTAGGGTCATTTGTAATGTGCAATAGATAACTAGTAGAAGTGAAATTATTGACGTGTAGTGCTGGGTGCCCAAGGAGTTCATCATACCATTCTCTCAAATGTATACCTGTTTGAAATTTAATAATAAAAATATCTTCAGGCCAATATTTAAAAAACAAAATATTGGTGTTTCATAGAAGTCCTTTATCTATCCACTGGTGAAAGATTAGAAAGCTGGAAACCGACAGGAGTCAAATTATCTCTCTCCCTTCCCCTTCAGCTTCCTGTGATGTTCCTGACAATGTCCCTGGGTCCCACTCTTCTGGAAGACCAACCCTACCATGGTGCTATCCCCTACCACACAGCCCTGGCTCCTGGGCTCTGTTGTAGGGCAGCAGCAGTTTCCTGCTCTTATTAATCCCTAGGTTACCTCACCATCCCCTTTGGCATCTTGGTTTTTCCTTCATCGTGTAATCAATTTCCTATATTAAATTCCATTTGGTTTAGCACATAGAGTGATTTTTTTTTTTTTTATTGAGTTGATCTTTCTTGACTCGTATATACCTCCTCTACATCAAGATCCTCAAAGGCAGGAATCATGTATTCAGCCAGTGCTTAATAAATGTTCACTTAAAGAATGAGTAGAGCCCTATAAAGCTCTGTCTTAAATTAAGTAACAACCACACACATATAACTCTATATATTAGAAAAAAGAAAGAACCGTATCCCCAAAGATATGCGTGGTTCCCCCAGACAGGTGATCAGATGAAAACACACCAATTTGGCCAAGAAAGAAGGGACCTCGTGGAGGCGTCTACAGGCAAAGGCAGAAAATGCTTCCAAACTGACACTGACCTCTGGCCTTCTTCAGTAAGATCAACCAGTATTCCATGAAAAAGTTTCAGCCGCAAAATGAGGCATTCTTTCCTTGTGATTCACATTACCCAGAAGCCTCTGGTTTCCCAGAATCTATGTTAAGTAGTAGCTTTCAAAGAGGATAATATTTGCCAACAGTCCCTGGGGCGCCACTTTACATTTTTATGAAACAAAAAGGGAATTATTTTGTCCATATTTTTCATTTCTACAGGCTTTTGCATATATTAGTTCTTCTTCCTCTGGCATTAAATAGCAATATGTTCTCATTAAATTATGAGAATTATGCTATTGTCTTTTAAACATCAGTTGTCAATTAAGGTTGACAAACAAGCTCCCTGACATTCTCATGAACATCTTACTCAGCATGTGGGTACTAATTTCTCATTCATTTTGAGAAACACTAGTCACAGGCAGGCAGTAGTAAATACTTGAAAATTTTATTTTTACCAACTTCCCATAATCAACCTGCTCAATTCTATAGGCTTGCATCATCGTCCCAAGCAATCATCTTTTGAATTATACAGAAAAAAAAATGATGCTGTGATTATTGTTGATCTAATCAAATCAAATGACTCTTTGTTGACAACTTGTTATTTTTCTTCTCTGGCCTTTCGTCATTCTTTTTCAGATCCCAGGAGTGTGCTTTATCATTCTTCCTCCTGCCCAGGGATTAATATGAGCAGATTATAGTTTTCTCAGAGTTTTGGTTCAACTGCCAACATCTATGAAACTTCTATGGTGCTATCCTGCCCAACATAATCTATCTGTCCTTAATGTAGTCCCTTCTCTACTATCTTATACTGCATTTGTCGACATTACAGCATATGACTTAACTCGCCTACCGCATTACAAGGTCTTTGAGAAAAACATACACATGCCCTTACTACATTATCCTTATAGGACATACCAGAGTATTGGATTTATAGATGATTCTCATTAAGTGTTTGTTGAATGAATACATTTTTCTTGGATATAAATTGCTGTCGTTGCTAAATTGTTGCTTTAGAGATTTTAGTGACTAATTAAGAGAGATTTGGGACAAGGTTTTTATAATTATTAAGCAGTATTTTATGTATATAACATAATCCAAGTTCCACTATTCTTCTGCTCAGAAATTCATCTTCTCTGCCCAGAAAACTCACTCATTACTAGAATGTAAGCTTCATGACGGCAGGGACAAAGTCTATTGTTCCCTCTATGCTCCTATGCCTGGCATGTAATGAGTACCATATATATATATATATATATATATATATATATATATATATATATATATATCTCCTTCAAGGTCCAGCTTGATTTCTTGCAAAAGCTTTTTCTAACCAACCCCAGATTCATTCATGCCTGATGCTAATATATTTATATAAGTGTAATATACATATATTCATAAACACATACATATGTGTGTTTATACAAGGTGGGGCAAAAGTAGATTTACAATTGTGAGTACATGAAACACAGAGT
The DNA here is from genome assembly GCA_030848825.1 of Tadarida brasiliensis. Taxonomy (NCBI): domain Eukaryota; kingdom Metazoa; phylum Chordata; class Mammalia; order Chiroptera; family Molossidae; genus Tadarida; species Tadarida brasiliensis. Next base: position 33,399,008 of record CM061271.1, read on the forward strand.
TTATTCGTGTATTATTATTTACTAATTATTGTATTATTTTCCATACAAACAACTGTAAGCCTACTTTTGCCACACCCTTACATATACATTGATGTATATATTCTTTCTTTGAATAATGCAATATAACAATCATCCAAAGAAAGCACCATCCCCTTTCAATAGATGAGAATACTGAGGATCAGAGACCTTTAAATAATCAGATTACAAACTGGTTGCGTGTCAGACCTTGAATTCCAATTCAAATATGCTTGATGCCACAGGGTTCGATTTACCACACCACGGTGTCCCTTATCATTTCAAGAGGCTTGACATTTTCTTCACTTTCCAAAATCAACAGCATAGTAATATAATCTTTCCAGGGTTCGCTTTAATTTTAATATCTATATTCCTTTGAGACCTACTTTTCTTTCTGTTCTTTACTCCATGATCCGCTCTGCCTGGGAAAGCCTTCTGCGTCAGATGAGAGCGCCCGTTCTAGCTCTGAGCTGCGGCGGGTTCCTTTTCTGTATGTGAACTGATCATGTGTTTTTCTTGGATTTCTCTCAATTCTTATAGTTTAATAAAGCTTCCCAAAACACACTAAAGTTTTTGTTTTTAGGGTTTGTTTTTGTTTTTGGTCTCTGTGCACACTTTCTCCTACTGATCACCTCTCTCTTATATGGTGCGTCTTTTTCCTAATAATATTTCATTTTAGCATAAATAGGCTAGGTGTTCCCTTCACTTTTTAATCATATAAGCAATACATCTTCTTTGCAGAAATGTTAGAAAATACATACAAATAAAAAGAAAATATTCATAATTCGAAATCCCACCACCCAGAGAAAACACCGCAGTCTCCACTAGTTTAAGTTTTATCTATATGAATATATTTGTACACATGTATATACATTTCTTAAAATAAAATTATACACGCGAGGTATTTTTAATTAGAAATTTGTCGTTTAGTGTTCCACGGACATTAAAAAGAAGAGTTTTCTGCAAAGAATAAAATTACTGTATATTTAAATAACTCTGTTATGTTTGAGATGCATTTGAGAAAATAGACAAGATTGACACTCTAAAGGGAAATCCGGGATGGAAAAGCACACTGGGAGTCGTTGGGATACAGAGGTTTTAACAACCTGGGGATTAGAGCCCCTTGGGAAAAGCACAGAGAAGAGATGAGACGTGACCAAACGCTCACAGCCAGAGGGACGCCAAGGGTTAGACGTGTTACAGAGACGAGAGAAGAACCTGGAGACCCTGGGGTCTCAGAAGCCAAGAAAGAAGGAAGGTGTTTCGAAAAGGAGTGATTGGTTTTCACTTAAGTGGCAAAATAAAGATATTTCTGCATACTTTTCCTCAGAAATCTCCTCCAATCAACAAGCGGAAGGAAGACAGAAACACAAATTCCAGCTTGAATGAATTCTGGAGACATTTGTCAACCACAAAAATATGAAGCGTGGAAAAGATATAGGAGAGTGGTAACCACCCATCAGAGCAGTAGAAAGTGACTTATATGCTCACAGTGAGAAACACTGATGAGAAGAAGGTCAACTTATTCTGCTAAACCCTGGAAAGCTGCTGGAAGCAGGTGGTCCCGTGTTGCAGAAGCCGTGGGGGTAAAACTGAAAAGGCTTTGGGATCTGGGATCTCACTACTCAATCTGAATGGACAACCAAGCAGGATCTGGAAAGACATCTCCACTAACGTGAACAAAAGATATCCAAACAAACAAACTGTAAAAAGGAACTTAAAGAAGAATAAAACAATGTGAAGAGCAGAAGAAACTGTAACCTGTTTTCAGTGGTACTTATTCCCCTCAGAGTGATGAAGATATGTTGTGCTTATAAATAAGAAGTCACACAAAAGAACAACTCAGAGAACAAGAAAGAGATCCTGGAAGTAAAAATAAAGCTAAAACTCTTTTTTAAAATCAATAGAAGGGTTGGAAGATAAAGTCAAGAAAATGCCCTGAGAGGTAGAACAAGGAGAGAAAAGACTTTTGAAAATTAAAGTATCAATCCAGGAATTCACAGTGACTGGGAGGAGCTCAGAAAGAGAACAGAGAACACAGTGGGAGGGAAATGATCAAATAAACACACACGCACACGCACTTAATCCCCAGGATTAAAAGACATAAAACTATAAATTAAAAGGGTCTACTATCACACAAAATGACACGTGATCCTGGAATTTTAGAGCACCAACATAAAAAGAAGATCCTAAAAGCTGGACTTCGTAGCAGGTACCTCAGAGGTGGTGACAGAGGCTGAATGGTGGGCACCTGAATGCTTGGACTTGAATCCTGACTCTACACTCCACTAGCAATTTGAACTTGCACAGTTAATTAATCTCTCTGTGCCTCAGTTTCTTTGTCTGAAAGATGGCATTAATAACCGTATCTACCTCATTTGGTTGTGATGAGGACTTTTTTTTTGGGGGGGGGGTCTCTGTGAACACTTTCTCCTACTGATCACCTCTCTCACGATGGTGCTAATAATATTTCATTCGAGCATAAATGGGCTAGGTGTTCCCTTCACTTTTTAATTATATAAGCAATTGATCTTCTTTGTAGACATGTTAGAAAATACATATAAATAAAAAGAAAACATTAATAATTTGAAATCCCACCACCCAGAGAGAACACTAGCACTACTGCAGTCTCCATTAGTTTTAGAGTTAACGTTTGTAAAAGTGCTCAGAATCATGTCCAGCACCTAATATTTGCTAATTAAGCATTTTCTAAATAAATTTAAAGAAGGCAAATTAAACAACACTTCAAAATTTTAAGGGAAAATTAGTTGAAACCTAGAAGTCAATACCTAACTAAAATTCTTAAGCAAGTATGAGAATTGAAAAAAAAAATCTTTTTGGACACACAAAATCACAAAAAATTTTACTTCCTCCGCACCTTTTCTTGGGAAGCTCCAAAATTATGAGCACTACTAAAACAGGAATTAAACCTAGAAAGAGGAAGACACAGTAGCCAGGAATAGGGAATCTAACATAAGGGAAAGGCCCCAGGATCACAGCAGAATAGCAGGCCTGGGGGGCAAGCGGTGAAGATCAAAGGAACGTGTCCGGAAAATAAATGGAAAGAATAGTTTGCAGCCAGATTCGACCATGCAGAACATTATATTGCAAGGAAGGAGAAAATTTAGCAAAGGATACAGGGTACAAGGAAACGGACAAATGAAAATAAATCGGGCAATTACTGACTACAGGAAAAACAAAAAGTTCTATAAGAAACAATTAATACACAGTTTGGCAAAGCAGAAAGCAATGTTTATTTAATCCAGGGATGCAAATACTTAATAGTAATATAACTACAAACTGTACCAGGAGGTTTGGAAAGGATAAGAATTGGGAGTTGGGGGACATGTGCACTGAACGGCATCTACCAAAATAGGAAGTCAATGTAATCTCTAAAATTAAAAAATGAAGAGATTGAGTATTGACATATTATTCAGAAACATGAAGGTCGATACCAGATCAGATATTTGTCCCAAAGAGTGTACCTGGATTCCCCTTGAGTCTCCTCACTGATCCTGGCCACCCCTTAAACTTCCTCTTAGATCCAGCTGGAGATCTGATGGTATGTGTTCTCATAACCATTCCCAAAGAAGTGTACAGAAGGCTGGAGAGAACTGAGGACGGAGCCTGCCCTGAGGTCAGGTTGGAGCAGGGGCTTACGTGTTTGTTGTTTGGCCTCCATGTTTTCGTCTCTGTCATAGGAAGGCAATTTTCCATGTCTAGTTTGCTGTTTGGCTTGATAGCCACTCTTGGTACATCATTTGGAACACTCTCCCATCCTCTTGCTGAGAAAGTAGGCATTGAACAGGCCCACTCCTATTTGGGAAAGTTCTTATCTGCCTTGATACAAAGCCCTAAGTTACTGAGATAATGGATCGAAGAAAATTCCCAACTTACTTTTTGTTGCTATAAGCTGTGCGTCATATTCTCATTATAGCTACATTTCCCATCTCACTCTTAATCTTGATCACTTTAACTTAGGGGTTCCCAGGATTTCCTCTCTTTTCTGTCACTTCAGTCTGACCCCATTGCACCATACCTAATAGAAATTCTTTTAATTTTGTGGAATGTGGTTGGCGCTGTTTCCTGGTTTCAAAACAAATGAGTTGGGGGTATTTTGTTTTTGTTTCTTTAATGTCTCTTGGCCATTTCCAATTCTGAGAAAAACTTCAGAAATTTATACATAAGCTACCATCTTTCCCAGAAGACTGTGGCAACTGGCAAGGTTCCTTGATTCTCCTAAATATGTTTAATTCATATCTAAATATTCTTGTAAAGTGTATTAAAAATAGACCTTTTTAAATTCACAACCTAAAAAGGACTTCTGTTTTAATGTATACAAGATCACACCACCTGGCCCTATATTGATTCAGGAATCCCAGAAGAATTAAGAGGTGGGTAGGAAAACAGTCAGCCAGATCTGACTTCACTAAAGTCATCAGTGAAGTCCAGGTCACCAGGCAACGGCAACAAGAGGAGCACTGGGTTGTCAAGTCTAACAGCATAAACTTCAGAGGAGATGGAGATGTGTGGGTTCTATGTTGTTGTTTGTATGTGTGTGTGTGTGTTGTTTTGTTTTGTTTTGTTTTATTTGTTGGACAAGAGAGGTAACAATGAGGAACAAGATTTATATCTATTCCATCACCCCACCCCTACCAAATCTTAAGTCATCTGAAACATGGGGGTATAGTCAGCTTCCACTGGAGAAGGCTACAGGGGAAGCAGTGCATTTTGGGGGCAGCCAGATATATTAGTTATTGAGTACTAGTAATAGAATATCATGAAATAGAATAAATCACCCCAGCAGGTTGTTGTTATAAAAGGGAAGAGAGAGAAAGTTAGAATCCTAGAGAACATTGACATCAAAATCCTATGCCTAATTCACAATTATTTTATATTAAAACAACACATGCACCTAATTTTAAACTTCAAATAATACTAAAAGGTTTATAATGACAAAGAACACTTCTCCATGCTCTGGCCCCACACTCCAAAAGCAATGTCTCAAATCCATTCTCAATTACTCTTGTCTTCCTTAGTAGTGTATGTCTTTATGTATTTTAAACTGATAAGAACAGATACTACACTTGATCTTAGCCAAAAGGCCGAGAAGCGATTGTCTTTATATATTTAATTGAATGCTATACTTCTGTCTTTTTAGTCATCAATTTTAGGTTTTCGGTGTTAGCTAGTGACTTCCTATCGTGGTGGATGAGGACTTAGCTCTTCCACAACTTCACCCTTCTCTTCACCTACCACCCACCGAACCAACAGCTCAACAATTTTTGGTAAAACCATTCATCAGTGTTTACATTAAAATAATCTGCTTCCAAGGAGCCAAATAGTTCTTTTCAACCACACACCCTGTCTTGTTCAACTCTTCATTTTTCCTAGTTGATAATTACCCCATTTTTTCATTTGTTTGATTTGCAATGTACCTCTAACACTCTAACATATTATTTCCAAAATGCTGGAACATCTCTGTCACCTACCTATTGATACCATTTTGCATACACTCAAACATTTTGGTTCCATTTTCCCCCTAGAGACCTTTCTCCCTGATGACTCCATGTGTCTGCTTCAATCTGGACTGGTTTTTCTCTAGGCCTGCTACGTAGCTTTTATTTTTAGGACTTCCCTTTCCTGTTCTCCCTCCCCTTTCCCAGATCCCTTGTCTTCCTCTTTCTTAGTTTACTTCTGCATTTTGGTAGAACATATTCTCCCACACCTTCCCAAGAAAGATAGCATAGGAGATAAAGTTTCTGCATCCCTAAATATCTGAGTTTGTATAGTCTACCTTTATACCTGACTGATAATTTGATGAAGTCTAGAATATTTCTAAATTGATATATTGGTTTTTGTATGTGACTTTTGAATGTGCATTTGTAACTAAATCAATATGGTAAATATTAATAGAAAAATGAGTGAATGAAATGTGAGGAAGTAGAGACAAGGGTAGATTTTCTTTTTGAACTTGATTTTGAAAAGGGGAAAGAGCCCTGGCCGGTTTGACTCAGCGGTTAGATCGTCAGCCTGTGGACCAAAGAGTCGCAGGTTCAATTCCGGTCAAGGGCAGGTACCTTGGTTTCGGTTTGGTCCCTGGCCCGCGATAACTAAATAGACTGCAACATAGAGAAGGCTTTCTTTTTTTCCCCTCCCTTTACTAAAAAAAAAAAAAAAAAAAAAAAAAAAGGAAGGAAGGATTTAGAATATTTATAGACCTCAAGAAATGACACAAAAGAGACTAAAATGTTGAAAATAAGAAGAAAAGGAGACCATCCAATTAAACATGGTCCTGGTCCCAGAAAAGAGGAATAAGAGCGTCATAGGAAAGTTAGCCTTATACAAGAGGGTAACGTTTTTTCGTCAAAATTAGAGAGAGGTAGCTTGAAGGAGGTAGGGGGTTGGTTGATGAAGGAGATAAGAGGGGCAGGAAGTTGAGGCAGTCCGTGCAGGCTGATAGCCTTTATGTTCTCTCTGCAGTACAAGGCAAGGGTAGGTTCTCAGAGAGAGAGAACAGAGGAGTGGGGGGGTGGATCCAGCAGGGGAACGGGAGAGAGCTGGACAGAGGAGTATATTAGGATTGCCAAGAAGTTCTGGGTTACAAACATAATCCAGCCCTAAATTTGAGAATCCTAAGAGTCAGATAGTAGCCGTGTGAGATAAACACTTCCCCTTTGCATGCTGCCAGGGTAAGGTTTGCATAGGAAATGCAGAAATAGAGAGAGAGTACCTTAGATTGCTTTGAGCCTTACAGGTCTTTAATGAATATGAAGTTTCCACTTCCCCACAAATGGCCCTCCCACCGGAAGATCAGGTTCCTAAGGGTGTCCGGGCAGGTACAAATCTGCTTTAATCACAGGCAGTGTGGAATTGCTTCAAAACGTGCTGCACAGGCGGTGACGGAGGCAAGGAAGTGAGAACACGTTTAACAACTTGTTCATGGGCAAGGTACTTTTTGAAGGCTTTTGCTGCTGTGTGTAGTTTTCTCTTGCAAGATGTGATTTAGGCTACAGGATTGCCAAATATGTTCAGTAGCATGCCATGCTTCCAGGGAAATCTACTATACTCTATTCAAACTGCACATGCAAACCCCATGTTTTACATATGGAGAAAACGAGGCAGAGAACAGACAAGTAAGGTCACAGAACTAGTAAACAGCAGCATTGAGAATCAAACTGGTCACCAGACCTGGTCCAAAGCCTGAACCATCATCCGTTTTACTTGAAATACACATATATTTGGTACACTCGTTCATTCACTTACTATGTACTGAACAATTCTCTGCTTGAATAAAGGAAGGGAGGAGGGAAAGCCCTCCATGCCCTATAGCAGGCACCCCCCTTGGTCCTTTCCCATACCCACCACTGACCAGTCCTGGGAGCAGAGCTGCTGGAGCCCTAGCATCCATCTGAGCTCAGATTGAGAACACAACACAGACCAAATGCATAGCAAACGGAGCCTTCCATGGCACTGTCTTGTCAGAACTGTGACTTAGGTACTTCCGCTTACGCACATCAAAAGGTAAAATTAGATTTTTATTCAAGTTATTATTCTTTGTTGGAAACTGTTCACTTGAACAGCAATGTCCAGTAGGAATATAACGCAAGCCTTGTATGTAATTTTAAATGTTTCAGACTTTTTTTCTACTAAGTCTTCAAAATCTGGTGTGCAATTTACACTTTCAGTAGCTCTCCATTTGGACTGGTCACATTTCAAGAGCGCAATAGCCAAATGGGGCTAGTGGCTACAGTACTGGACAACACAGAGCTAGAAAGCTACTTTTTGGGAGGCAAACTTGGCCTCTCCAAAATTCCACTCATAACTCTGATTATGTTCCATGGAGTGAGAAAGTACAACTTCATCCCTTTCAGGGTCCTTAGCCTCTTTTAATACTACAGGTATAGAACATAGGTGTAGGATTGAAGTCAACGCCCAGGGTCATCCATTGAGTTGGTGGTAAAGCCACGATGAAAACAGATGTTGCAACTCCTGTGCTATCTATGCTCTTCTCATAAAGCCATGCTACTTTCTCTCACAAGGCAGACTGCTTACATTTGAAAATGTTCTTGGGCTTCTATCTTCAAGGCAAATCCTCTTAGTTTTCCTTCTATGTGCCTCTCAGATCTGCCATTTGCCTAACATAGCGTCAGCATATGGCAGGTAATCTATAAATGGTGTCTAATCAGTTAAAATTTGTGCAGTGTATATAAAGAGCACCTATACAAATTATTAAATTGTCCTTCTGTAGCTATTTGAACATGTCAGTGTGTACACCATGTACACGTGTCACACAATCATATAGGAAGGATGAACTTTGAGATGAGCTAGCCCACATGACATCGGGTAATTGCTGAATTATTTTCTCATGTTCTTAAACTACCTGCTATAGAACATAGTCTTTTTCTGGGAATCAGTGTTAAACATACTGGCCTTTGTTACCCAAAATACATCCCTCTGGAGAATTAAGGCAATCTCTTCTCACTTCCTGTTGTCTGAACTCTCTCCCATTTCCTCTCATTTATCATAGATTCCTGCTAGTGCTTCTGAGATCTCACTCTCAAATTCCTTCAGCACCCTAAAAATTAATTTGTTTGAGCCTTTCAGATAAATGTTCTCTTATTTGCCTATTCTCCATCGAAATTCTTATACCAGTGATCCCCAAAGTGTGGCCTGCAGCCCTTGTGGGACATTGAGACCCTTTCAGGAAAACAACTAACAGTATTTGTTGTTAGTAATAAAATTCTAGCTTTTAAGTAAAAATTAGTATTTGAAAAAACTTGTATCTGCCACTGTGAACTTGACAGCTTCCAAATATTTAAAGACTTTTCTGCTGAGCTCAGGGTGATATTAACAAATGTTAATGTCAACATTTGGAAGATCTACACAAGTTAGTGAACCAATGATTTTCTAAATAACCCGTGCTTAATAATGTTACAAAACCATGAGTGGGTAAAAAAAAAAAAAAAAATTCAAAGAACAAGATAAACCAATGGATTTGAATTAAACAGAGTATAACACGTTCACTAAAGGTTTCCAATTCCATATTGCAACTAACCGTTAAGAAATTATAACTTGATGAGTTGGGTAGTATCACATGAAAGTATCTACAATAGTCTGAAAGGGCTGTTAAAATACCTCTCCCGTTTCTAACCACATATCTGTGAAAGGCTGTGTTTTCTTCATATACTACAACCAAAACAACATGTCACAACAGATCAAATGCAGAAATATGTATGAGAGTCCACCATTTTCTATTAAGCGAAGTGATAGATAAGAAAAAATGTATTTAAGAGAGCTACCTTTACCATTAAAATGTTTGATTTGGAAAGTATAATTATTTTTTATTAAAATGTTATTTATGTTACTATGTAATAAGTGTATTATTGTTATTTCTAATTAATAGATATCTGTCAGGTAATAAGGCATGTCTGTTTTCATTTCTAATGTGGTATAACCCACACAAAGGAAAGCTCTTTGAGGTCCCCAATACATTTTAAGGATGTAAAGGAAAACTGAGGCCAAAAAGCTTGAGAACGGCTTCTTACACCACTGTTGTAGCCTTTCCAGTTTGAAGACTACGCTCTTTAAGGAAAATGGAAGGTTTCGTTAGGTTGTTTCAGGAGGTAATGTGTTAACACAGTAGTCAGTGGCCTAGGTTTGGTAATCTGATTGACCTGGATTTAAGCTCTGGCTGTCCCACTTACTAGTTTTGCTCTGTTCAACAAGTTATTGAACCTCTCTGTACCCCAATTCCTCATGTATCAGCTGGATATAATTGTACTTTCTACCTTATGAGAATTAAATGGCAACACTTGTTAAACTCTTAAATCCAGAATTACCATTGCCACTACAATGATTTGTTATTACCTTTGAAAATTAATATGGTGCTAATATAACAAGGGGGGAGGAGTATGCTAAAGTCTTGAATTTCTCTCCTTTCATCAGAAGGACGTTTCTCCAATCATAAGACCAGTTCAGTTTTGCTCCAAACTCACCTTAATGATTTCTCATAACAGATTTTTATGTATAATACTAGCAGCATTAAATATTGCTTTTTTTTTTTTCCTGTTACAAACTTGAAAAGCTTGTATTGTGCTTACAGGATGGGTTGATTTTCATATGGTATCTCTGGGCCCGATTGCAAAGGTTGAATCAAAGAGTTAACATGAGCAGGCGAGCAAAGCAATTATCAGGCACAGACTGTGAGGATGAGCTTGGCAATTATCTAGTGATAAGTCTGTTATGTTTCAAAATTGCCTTTATTACATGTACACAACGGACCCAATCAGAGAACTTTTCTTTGTCAATGCATACTTCACAGAGTATGGGACACTGCAAATCAGCCTGTATAAAACAACTATAATAGAAAATTCTCATAATCATCATGGTTGGACCTATGATAATTCTAATTTTTTTATGTATTTTTTTTTAACTTTGAGCAGATGACATTTAATTGAAACACAATCAAATAGGAAATTTCCCTTGTTTAAAGATGCAATTACAGTGGTATGCTACCTAATTATAGATGCTAAGTCACTTGCTTTTATTCATTCTATGATAATGCTAATTCTTTACTCAATGTCATTGACAAACAGCAGAAACTTCTTCATAGGTATCTGAGGGAGCCACTTAAATGTACTTGATTCATATCTTATTAAAGTTCCCCAGAGCTAATTACAAATCAAATACATTGTGTTTTTCAAAGCCTCATCCACCTTTAAGACTTTAAAGTCATTAGAATTGGACATTTATTAATTGATCTTCAAATCTGTTGACCCTTTGTCATTTCTATTTTTCTACTGCCCATGCAGTGATTTTTAACTTCAGATGCACTTTTTGCTATAAAATTTCCATGTGGTTCTTTCCATAATTTCTCTTTTTCTGCTGAAAAGTCTACCTTTTCAGTTCAAGTGTGTTTACCTTTATCTCATGGAGCATATTATAATGGCTGCTTTTATGTTTGATAATGCCACGTCTGGGTTATCTGGAGACCTGTATCTCTTGCCTTTTTCCTTCGAATTGGTCACATTTTCCTGGTTCTTCCTAGTTAAGTAATTTTGGATACTAAGGTATATCAATTCTGGGTCCTGTTAAAATTTTCCGGGAAGCATTTTGGGTTTGTTTGTTTAAGCAGACAATCAACCCAGTTAGGCTGAGACTGGAAGCTCTGTCTCATCTTCTCTGAGTGGTGGTTCAGATGTTTCATTTTCTAGGACTTTGCTGTGGTTCCTTGGGTCTGTTCTGTGTATGCCTGCTCAGGAGTGAGCCAGGACTTGTGGGAATCCATGAACAGAGTTACAGGATCCCCTTTCCAACTCTCCGCTCTTCAAGACCCACCCCCCCACCCACCCACCCATTCTCTGGACCACAGGAAACTCTTTTCCTGGTTCTTCTGGTCAGAAACCTGGATTTCTCCCAGAGTTTCAACGACTCATGTTCTCCACCATTGTTAGCTCCACAACTGGGGTGACCCTTGGGGAAGAGTCATAAGAGAAAGGAAAAAAAAATGAGGAACATCCTCATCAAAGTTGCTTTTCCAAGTCTTGACTCTCCTTTATAATCTGCCTGCTTCTGTTTACTTTTCAGAGTTCTTAGGTACTTGCTTTTCGTATTTGGTCCAGAGATTTTTAATTGCATTAGCAAGAGATGGGCTTGAGTAGTTTTATCCCACATTGGCTGGAACCAGAGTTCTCCCGCCTACTTTGGAAATTTTATCTTCCGTCACTCCCTCATCACTATTCTGCTTCCCCCTTTCTCTTTTGGTTTCCTAAATGGCCACATTTGCTCCTACACCAAGCCATTGCCCTTGCTCGCCCCTCTGTGTAAAATCTGCTTGCCCGCTATAAAATGTAAGTGCTATGACCTTTTCCGACCTTTACACTGTGATTCCAATTGGACACAGTAGACAAGCAACAACATACTTGTTGGGAGGCTGGTTGGCCTGCTCAACTGAGAACCAATGACTTAGAACTGAGTATTCAAGTTTGCGCAAAAATAAAGTGCAAGTTTATTCCATGGATTTAACACTAAACTAGCAAATAAAAGAGCTCTCCTGCTTAGTCTTGATACAAAAATATGTGCCAACGTCTTACCATCTTACCTGTCAAAAACGTTGCAAGATAGAGAGTTGTTTTTCTTTTATGGCTCAAGCAATTGTGAAATACTTCTTGGCTTTTTATTTTGCAGGACTTAAACCTTGCACTAAAGTTTGCTTTTCTTCTGTCAGTAATAAAGAATATTGGCATGACTTCATTACCCATTGTTTGGACTCTTGTTTTTTGTTTGCTTTGTAAATTTGCTTGTTTAATCGGTAGCCGCTGCGTTCAAATCCAGTTCCCTACTTACTGGTTGTGAGATCTGGGTAATTTAAGTACTCTGTTTTTGTGCTTAAAATGAGATAAAACCACCTACCGTGAAGGAGGTGGTAAAACATGTGAAATGTCTATCACAGGGTCTAGCATGAACTGCAGGCTTAAAATAATGATGTTTATTATTTTCCTATCCCTCTAGTACTCAGTTATTTGAGTTCTCCCTATGCTGCTTTTCTTGCGTCAGCTTCTTCCTCTGCGCTCCTTTGTTTTGGTCTCCAGGTCGCTGACTTATCACAGAATTCCTATGAATGTTGAAGATGGGTCTTCAGGTTTGCTGAGGTAGAATCATGTTTAATTTCCTTGAGAAAGATTCAAGGTGCTTAAGGTTTTCAAGCACCTCCTAGTCAATGTTACCTCAGTAAATCATGTCCATAGTGATATTTTTGCTTTAACCTTATTGGATTTTTTTTAATAGAAACAATGTACTCAGTCTTCTCAAGGGAAATTTTACCTTATGTCTACTCTACTAAAAACTAAAAGTTATTATTTTCCCTTCCAAACACTTATTGAACATATAGTACTAGTAAGTCATGCAGTATTCCTATGAATTGTGATAACTGCACACAGTAAACAAAGTATTAGCTAATTAATTACTTAAACAACACAGAGTTCCCTTGTGAGAATTAATGATGTAAAATGGTGGGCTTTCTTGACAATGACATCTTCATGGAAATAATGAAACTTAATAAGTTTGCTAATTTTCACATCTACTTGTGAAATTTAAAATACATTTCTCTTCCTTATAGATAAGAATTAGAAAATTAGGAGGTCTTTAATTTTAAAAACATGATTAACATGGAAAAGAGAAGCATAAACATGACTCTCATTTGCATGTCATGTAGTGTTCCAATGTCAGTTAATTGAACTACTTTAGCTCTTTGTTAAAAAATATGCTCTTACTGATTTTGAGAGAGAGAGGGAGGGAGAGAAACATTAATGTGAGGGAGAAACATCACACACTCCCCAGCCTCGGAGGAACTTGGGAAAAACCCAAACCTGGGCATGTGCCCTGGCCTGGAATCCAACCAGCGACCTTTCGGTGCATGGGATGATGCTCAACCAACTGAGCCACACGGGCAGGGCTACTTCAGCTCTCTAAACGTTTTACTACATAGATAGTATTGTCAGTTATTTTGGGGATTATATTTTAGATAAGTCTCACAATGTCTGCAGGTCATATTTAACTGTAAATATTAAATAGAAAAACATAATTAACTAAATTTTTCTAAGTCTCAGGAAACAAGTTATAAATTTCAAAAAGAGTAAACGCTACTGTAAAAACATGGCGTATTTCCTTATAAATTAAGTTTGAGGCTTATTTATCAATGTTTAAAGGAGCAATCACAATATGATTGGAAAATACTCTCAAATTCAATGAGGTAGTTTCAAGAGACATTCTCAGTAAGTGAAGTTTAAGCCTTAGGCCAGGACAAGAGGTATATACGGTATTTTTTCTAAATTTACATGACAATTTTTCTCACATTGGGGAATCCCATTGAGCTATACCTCAAATTCTTTCTAAAGCAAAGTAAAATGAAAGAAATGTAAAAAAAAAAAAAAAAAGCTTCATTAGACTCAGAGTAAAAAGCAAGATGCAGTATTGCCAAGGAAAATGGCTTTAAAATCACTTAGAATCCTAAAGATAAAGAATTAAAAGCCAGTAGTTAACATTTTCTTTCAAAATAGCATGCCCAATTATATGTACCTGCCTTGATGGGAGGAAGAAACATGCCCTGATAAATAGTTGTAAATTTCTACTGTAGTAAATTCAATTAATTCAATTATACTACTCTCCCTTGAGCACAAAGTTCAACTTCTTGGATCTTAAAATGGAGTAGAAAGGGGGGTTCTCTTTGTGAAAAAAGTATTTCTTTTACTATTTAGATATTCTTTTCCAGAGGTTTCTGTTTATGAACTAAGAATTAAAAATATAGGCCTAGGTCATAAATTTCACCCGTTTTTCAAGTAACTCAAAATTTATAACTTGTTTCCCATCAATAAATCATAAATGACATTTCCTTTCAGCTTTACAGAAATGTTTAAGGCCATGACAGAACTTTAACTCTACTGAAAGCGGTATCAAAGATTTTCCAAATATAACCACATTTGGTAAGATTGTAAGAAAAATTTTTAAATGAACTCTGAGAATGAGGAGGAACAGATTGTTTTTATAGGTTTTGCCAAACTAGTTTAGAAAAAAATGATTTTAGAACATTGTGACTATCTTGGGTGATACTCTTAAAAATTCTCCCTAGACATACCAATAATCTTAAGTCAGGAATTAATAGAGTTGTAAAAGGTGAGAATAAAACTTTATAGAGGATAATGAGTGCTTCCTGCTGACTGAAAGCATGAAAACATTCTACCACCACCCACCACCGTTTGATAGGTCTGTTCAATTCTCACCTTCCCAGTGAGGCCTATTTCAGACTATCCTACTCAATACAGCAATCTCTCCACCCCTACAAACCCTCTTCCACATTTTCTCCCCCATAGCACTTATTACCTTATATATGGTATGTTAATTATCATTCATTATCTCTTACTAGAATGTAAGCTCCATGAGGGCAGGGATCTGCTGTTCACTCATTCACATCCCAAGCATCTCAGTAACTACTGAGTGACTTTTAACTTAGTTTCTTTATTGCATGATGTTTATAGATGTCACTTTTTTTGCTTTGTTCTCACCTCCCTGTTGGCTGCTCAAGAAATCTGTCCCTGATCCTTCCAAAGCATTAGAACATAATTAATTATGCTATGGTAACAACTTATTCCAGAGTATCAGTGTAAATTAATATAATTGTTTCTTGCTCATGCTAATGTCTAACACATTTGATGTAGGGAAACGATTTGAGGGAATTCTCCAAATAGTCACTCAAGACCCACGCTGACCAGAATATGTTGTCTCTGGTCACCACATTAAGGAAGGAGAGAAACTAGAGGATTGTACAAGAAATTTTATTTTTAATGCCTTTCCTCAGAAATGTCGCATAACTTTCATTGGAATAAACTAGTTATAATAGCCCCATCTAACCTCAAGGAGGTGGAAATTTCAGAAAGCATATGGAATGTTTGGTGATAATTACTGCAACATATGCATCTCATATTTCACAGCATGTATCACAATTTATAATTATTTTTATAAAGTCTTTTTTATCTACTAAAGTGGAAACTCCTCAAGGGCAAGAAAGAGTGTCTGTTTTGGTCACTAATATATTCCAAGCACCTGTTATACATAGCAGGGACTTGATAAATACTTGCTGAATAAAAAAAGTTAAAAACCAATTATTAAAAATAATTATTCTTTTAATTTGTTAAAGAAAAAATACTCTCCATAAGAAAGCATTTCTTTTTTTTTTTTTTTTTTTATGTCCATCAGTAGCCAAATGGAACTTGATATAAACATTTCCAATACACCAACTTTGGTTAAATGCACAACTTTGAAAATAACTCATTAATGCACACATCAAGATGCTACTAACAAACCCATTAATAGCCAAGATTCATTACTGTATGTCAAAGGTCATCCAGGGTTAACATTTTCATTACAATGAACTGTGAACTTCCAGTGAGAACTGTTTGCCTGAATCAAACTATTTTAATTTCTAAAGTTGGAGTCTAGCACTTTCTCTCTCTCTCTCTCTCTCTCTCTCTCTCTCTCACACACACACACACACACACACACACACACACACACACTTACAAACTGCCCGTTAGGGCAATTTAAATAGTAAAAGAAAATAGAAACTGAAAGGGGATTTGTAAATGTGGGATATCATTTGAACAACTGTACAGAGTAGGCAGAAAATCCTAAAGGTGCACATAAATAAAAGCCAATAAATGATAGGCTACAGAAAGCCACACCTAAACATTTTAAGAATTTCACTACAGTAAACAGATTTCACAAACTGAAACGCTAGAGCCACGACTACAAGCCTTGCTCTATTCCAGAAACAAAATCTCTGACCATTTTAAGGACAGATGAAAATCCACATGCAACAAAAGAGAAATAAATTATTTTTAATTAAAAAATATATAAATCCTTCTTTAACACTTCATGAAAAATATGCAGCTTTATTTTAAAATGTGGTAATGCTCAAAGATGGCAGTTGACTTCACTTATGTAAAAATGTTCTTAAAATATCAAAACATTGGCTTATAAGTTATGTACTGCCCTCCAGCTAAATTGTTTTTCACCAAAATTCTCAAATAACTGTCAAGAGTTGTATGTTCTGGTATAGGCCCACCATTATACTAAACATGTTCCAGAGTAAAAAGTGAAACTTTCATGAACTATTGTTTTTGATGTGATGGAAGTCACATGAGCACACAGATTTAGACAACAGAGTGATAAACCAGCAGTAGCTCTATTGCTTTTTTAAAAAGGTGTTAAAATAACTCACTCTAGATTAAGCAACTGTTTGAGAATTATAAAACTGAAAATTTCATCCTTCTTTTCTCGCATATAAGGGAAATAGAAAGGTGAAGATAACTACTAATAGTGTTTCACATATTCTTGTTAATCTATTTAACATAATTCCAAAATGCAAATGTTTAAAATGGTGTTTAGTGAGAAATATCTACAGTGTTAAGCTTGTGTATGTTAAGTAAATGTGACTGTTTTATTTACTTAGACATTTATCATCCTGATGCCAACAATATTTAAACACTCATGATTAACTCACTTAATTGGAAAGGGCTCTCAATAACTGCACATAACCTGCATCTGTAGCATGAGAGAATCAAGCCACTGTCCATTTCCTGATGTAAGCGCACATTCTACAAATCCATGAAATACTCAATTTAAATACTTTGAGAATATGCACAGTACAAATTTCATTTTTAAAGAAAATATATATGAATATACAGAAGAAAATGATTGTACAGTCACTAAAGTATTACTGATGGCAATGTCTCCAGGCGGTGGGATTGTGATTATTTTGTTATAGTTATGGGAAAGGATTCTCAAAATAACTAAGAACCAAATGTTTTACCACCAACAAAACTATTTTGACCTCTCCTGTTTTCACATTACAAACTTTTAAAGCTACCAACCAATGTGAATCTGTCAGAGTGACTACCTACGTTCCGATATACTTGTAAGACCTCTTGAAAGATGGAAAAATAGCAACATCACAGTCATAAAATAAATTTGCTCTAAAATTGAAAACAACTGACAAGCAACTAATCATTAGACTTACTACATTTCATCTTTAAAAGTTTTAAAATATTTTTCTCTATTATCTTTTTTGTCAATTTTTAGGTACTGTCCTTATACCAGTTCAGACTGAATACTTATTGTTTCCATCGATAAACATTTCTCTCTGTAGTAGTGACAGCACTGCTAATCAAAACTTATACTTAAGCTATTTAAGTTTTAGATGTGTGGTTAATGGTCTGGCAAGAGTAAAAGAAAAATGTCTCACGTTAGCAGCAAATCAACTAGATTTAAGGGTCTTGATTTTTTGTAAGCCTTTGGAAGCCTGCATGTTAAACACTGGTGATTTTTTAATTCTCAATGGAAATGGTGATGGCATTCACTTAACTAAGCTAGCTCAAATTACACTGTAGTAGGAGCACAAATAAAAACGAAACTGCCAGTAAATTCCTATTTTTCAGAAATCACCAAGATCTTATAAATCAGAATAATTTCAGACTCCAGTATAGTTTTCAACCATACTTAAAAAGGGGGGAAAAAATGTGTATACACACACTTTCATACTTCTTTATATTATACATTATTCACATTTACTTTTAAAAAGTCACATGGAGAAAATGTAAACATGAAAAACATTAAATTCCACTGTTACATAAATGGTCTACTTTATTTTCAAAACATTTGTACAGCCACACTTACTTATTACCTTACTATGCTTTGTTGAAAGGATATGCCCTAGTCTTTAAGCTTTGAAGAATATTAGAAATAACAAGATTGAATTCAAGTACACCAAGTTCTTTAAACTCTTCTGGAATATCAATTTTTAAATGGCACTAGTCACAATGAGTAGATGAAGCTTCCCATATGTTGATGGCAGACTACAGAATCATAAAGAAGGAAAAAGCCACAAATTGAAATCTAAAGTATCAAATCTGTTCTGGGGAATTATCTGTAGACATCTGGCTTAGTTAAAAAAATTTAAAAAGCACAATTTTTCAAGAATCTTAAAGTTTTTCAAGATTATAATGTTATGTAATGTAATGTGCTTGAAACAATTTATTAAGTGTTGACTAAAACCCTAAAAAGTGCCTTTCTCAAACATGAGTACACTGATACTCTACTCCCAAGCTGACAATGCCCATGTTTTAATAATTGTAGTCTGTGAAGGACAGCAGGGAAAAAAAATTATAGAAAACTTACTAATCACATTGGCTGCCCATTATTTAAAATTTCAACAAATTTAAGCCATTTAAATTATGCTCTGATTTAATAAAACACCCACACAATGACAAGAATGAGACTTTAATCAGTTTTAAGTGGAGTTTATAACACTAAAGATAAAGGGTTGTTAACAAACACAATAACAAATGGACATCGGATTGGTATGAGGCATTATTCTGTACACGTTTTTGTGTATCCTCAGTGCATAGCATTTACACACAGAGCCACTGCTGCACAGCACAAGAGTATCTGAAGAGGCTGAATCAGAGTAAGGCTGTTTAACAGACTGAAATTTTTTAGTATATATATTCTATATGAAAACAGATTGAACTTTTGAACTGGCAGGGTAGAAGGCAACTCTGCCAAACACTGCAGTTAAAGCCCCCACTTTAGTGCACAGTTCCACCCCTTCCATCTGCATGCATGACACATTAACAGTATTTAAAGGTAAACGAGGCACTTTGTGGCAACCACAGCCATCGTTATAAACATATTGCACAAATTTTCTAGAACTAAACATGTAACTTGTACCCTACTTTTATTTTTTTAAAGCTGAAACATTTGATGCTGCCGGTAAACTCCACTTAAGTTTATAACCTGTGCCACAGCAAAGAATGGTGATGCTATGTATTCAACTACTCTTTAATAATTATGGCAAAAAATGTTCAAGAGGAGCTACAGAGAACTTGGGATGGTACAGGGCCCAATTGTAAGCTTTCTTAAAAGTGATGCCTTCAAGTAACTTCAGACATGTAAGCAGCTGCACATCCAAAAAGTCTATGAAAACATTCCAGAAACTCAGAGATTACCTACAGAATGCATTTCAGGCTAATTATGAATACTGTCATAAATAAAGTTTTAATTAGGACTCGAAAACTTTCAGTCATAGCAATTCTTGTCAAATTCTATGGGGATGGTAACTGAAATAAAGGAGAGTAGTATGTATAATATATATTTATATATATATAATATATATATAAAATGCCATTTTTCCATTTCCAATGACTACACCATAAAATGTAAGCAAGGCTTCTCAAAAACATTGAAACATTCAAAATCAAAACCCTCATTCAGACCTTCACATTCCAAAGGAAAAATAATAACAGTGCAAAAGCCCATTATAATGTCATTATTTATGACCTGGCCCTCCATGTTACATATTGGAACAATACAAGTTATGTTTTAATATACTGTGCCCAAAACTGTAACAAATAACAGTATTAATAACGATCTTCAAAACATCAATGGTTGATTTTAACTTAGTCAACAATTTTCAGCTTTTAGGAAAGATAAGGTGGCATATAAATTTCAATGTGGGATCTTAGGAAGAGTTGTCTCTAACCTTACCAATTTAATTTATGAGCAATCAATTCTCTATGTATCAATGTGTAAATATAAATGTGTAAATCCTAAGAGTTTTGTTAAAAATTTAAAAATTTTATTTGTTGAATGAAACTGACGAGGTATGGAAAACATGTCAACATTATTTACTAAGAATATTTTAGATGAAGTTCTGCCTAATCTATTTACCATCAAACCCTATAAATGCTGCTTTAATAGGTCCTATGCAATCTGTATTCGTAAATTAACTAGGTCAGACCACAGCTAGTGAACAATTTCAGCACCAATAAGTTATTGAAAATGAGATTTTACACCATTAAGAAATAAGTTGGCTGGATATTCAAATGTTTCAAGGTCAAAGTACTATTTGAAAGACATCAAATTTCTGGGAAAAAAATTCTTTTTAATATCTTCACATTAGCTTTACAATAGTAGTTGTACTCTGCTTAAAATCATATGCAGTCTGGGCATATCAAATATATGATATTTAAGAAGTGAAAAAGAAGCCCTAGTCCTAACTCTAGCACTATGAAGAAATAACTCAACACTGCACATTAAAAAAAAAAAAATCTATTCTGTCAATAGCAAATCGTTAAAAGCATTATGTGGGACAATTTCTACTGAAAAAGTAAATGCCTTATTATTTGTGCAGTGTTGAAATTTACTGCAACTCTAATTTCCTTTTTAACACAAATAATGTCCTTTTAAATATAAACATTATATGTATTCAGTATTCAAGTAAAATTCCCTAACAGTTAATGACATTTAAAAAATGTGCAAAACTGCAAAACTCATTGTAATAGAATGTGTAAGGTCAAAAGGGTGGAACGGCTGACGGCTATTGGATTGAGTAAGTGCATCATAAAACCCTTAAAGAAAAAAAAAAAACTGCTTACTGTAGAATCTCAAATTGAAATTTCCTGTGCAGCATTACAAAATATTTTATATTTAATGAGAAAAAAGAAGCTTGCAGGCAGCACATGAAGCATCCACAGCAGGTATATGATTGAAAACTAATAAAATATGTGTAAGTTGTTGACTGATGTAGGTAATAGCATCTGACTTTTAGCACTGGCCTTGATTACACAGGAGATGGAGCAGTCGTTACAATTGAGAAAACATATTTAATAAATCATTGTCAATTTTTATAATGTTTCAAGCCCATTCTTTGTTGATAGCCTCCACATTTATATGGTTAAGTCATTGTTGCTGTGTTTCTTATCTATAACCACATTATTTTTATATCCCTTCATTTGTGGATTCTTAAGATGTCGTGGAAGGTTCATTCCTGTACCCCAATACAGATTCACTCCCTCTAGCTGCCTTTTCTAGCACCAATATGCTTTAAAAAAAATAATAAAATGCACAAACAACAAGCAGTGACAGCGGCCAATTCCTCAAATATCCAGATTAATAACTGTAGCATGCTAAAGAAAGGTGCGTGTAAATAGCTGGAGATGTTATATGGTCCGGAGTCCAGCATAAAATATATTCCTTTCTGAGCATTCCCTCCATTCCCCTAACCCAAATACATGCATTAGAATGTAGCAAAACCCTTTAGAAACTCCTCCAGCCAACTGCAAACGTATCTGTTGCCACAAGTGCAAAGGGGTAGGATGTGAACCTGTATATCATCACAAAGCTCTTTAGCCACTTCAGTTGGTGACAGAACACAAAATGAGAAATTCCTACGTATACACATCAGTCTGTCTCCACTTTTTATAAAACTGGAATAAAATGGGAAAGTGCCATCTTTATTTATTCTAATTGAATTTTAAATGTCCTTTTGACACAAAAAGGTATATACATGACACAGCTACACAACCTTTTTTCAACTGGACAACAAAGTGTCAAAACCCTGTGGATGTATAGGGTAAAATAAGATTGGTCAGGAAAAGAGAATTGTTCCTATAACTGGTAATCTGACACAATGTCCTATTGCCATTAAAAAAAAAAAAAAAAAAAAAGGTCCATTTTCAGTTTATTCAAGTTTGTTTTCATTGTATTTTATCCCTCTTGATAAAAAAAAATTCAGACTTTTGTAATCTGTGTATGCTGATCTTCATCAAAAGGTTCGTTCTCTGGATCAGAGTCAGTGGTGTCAGAATACCTATAATGATCAGGTTCATTGTCACTAACATCTGGTGTTACAGAAGTTGAACTGCTAGCCTCTGGATTTGATGGCTCCTCTACTGTTTTTGTGAAGTACAGCTTCACCTAGAGAAAAAAGAGAAAGTTTACATGGAAAATCCATAAATCTGACTAATCTTAAATTACTTAGTACATAGATATCTATTTTTATCAGATTTTTTGTTGTTGTTAATCCTCAACCGAGGATATTTTTTCTACTGATTTTAGAGAGAGTAGAAGGACGGAAGGGAGGGGGACAGAGGGAGAGAGAAACATTGATGTGAGAGAGACACAGCAATTGGTTGCCTCCAGCACAACCCCCACCAGGGCTGGGAACCAAACCTGCAACCCAAGTATGTGCCCTTGCCAGGAATCAAACCCACAACTCTTCGCCTGAGAGCCGACCCTCTAATCACTGAGCCACGACAGCCAGGGTAGCAGATTTATTTTTAAGTACTATGACAAACATAATCTTTAAAAGGCAGCTGCCTTTTAAATGACCCCCTTCTTACAATGTCCTACATTGTGTTTCTTATATGCTGAAAAGATAAACTGGGATGTTAATATATTTTTTAATAAGCATAAACTTCAAGCATTAACTAAATATACAAAAGAAATACACTGAGACTGAAGTTCATCAGTGGTTTACAAAATATATTTTCAATCATAAAATTCAATTCACTAATAGTTGAGTTCCAAAAGAATGTTTCACTTATTACCTATCTGAAAATCAATGTATTTTCTGATACAAACAATACTAAACAAATACAAATATTACACTATAAAATAATGATCAACAATGATGTTTAAGATCCCATTAGCCCTAAAAAATTCACCTGAAGGCAGGAAGGAGAAGAGAGTTAACAGCATACAGTGGTCTAAATAGATGATTAAGGGCCCTTACAAGTTTAGCTGAAATAATTGTCAAAACAGCTCTACAAGAGAGTCAGTTCCATTTAAAGTAGAAGAAGCTAAGGCCCAGAGAGATTAGGTAACCTACTGAAGACCACATCTCTAGTAGGTAGCGGATGTGGGATTTAAATTAGATCTGACTTAGAATCCTTTGCTCATTCTATTTTACCTACAGCCTCTCCCCACATTATCCACGAGTCATTATCAATGCTTCTGTTACATCCAACATTGACTCCATCAGTAATCCTTTTAGTTCTACCTTTAAAATACCATAAACAGCTGATCCTGAAACAACACAGGGGCTTTTCAACAGCACCAACCCCTGTGCAGTTGAAAAGCATGTATAACTTTTTTTTTTCACTCCTCACCCGAAGACATTTTATGCATTTATCTTCAGATAGAGTGGAAGGGAGAAAGGGGGAAAGAGAGAGAGAGAAACATCGATGTGAGAGAGACACATTGAGTGGCTGCCACCCACACGACCCCAACCAGGACCGGGGACAAACTGCAATCGAGGTACGTGTCCCTTAGCGGGAGGGAACCGAAGCCGGGACTCTCTCGTCGGCGGGCTGATGCTCTAACCGCTGAGCCAAACTGGCCAGGGCACCATGTATAACTTTTAACTCCCCAAAAACTTAACTACAGCGATCCCCCAGTACCCAGCGGGGACTGGTTCCAGGACCCCCTGTGGATACAAAAATCTGTGGATGCTCAAGTCCTTTATATAAAATGGCATAAAACAATGCATACAGTTGGCCCTCTATTGGTTGAATCTCTCGATGCAAAACTCGGGATTATGGAGAGCCAACCATATATTTATTTTTAAAAATCCACATATAGCCCGGCCGGTGTGGATCAGTGGTTGAGCATCGACCCATGCAACAAGAGGTCGCCAGTTTGATTCCCAGTCAGGGCACATGCCCAGGTTGTGGGCCAGATCCCCAGTTGGGGGCATGATGGAGGCAGCCAATCGATGTTCTCGCTCATCAATGTTTCTATCTCTCTTTCTCTCTCCCTTCCGCTCTCTCTAAAATCAATAAAGAAAAAAAAATATTTTTTAAATAATAAAAAAAAAAATCCGCATATAAGTGGATCTGCACAGTTCAAACCCATGTCACTCAGGAGTCAACTGTACACCTAACCTGACAGCTCTCATTACCCCTCACTGCCTCTACTCTAGTCCAAGCAACCACCATTTCTCATCTGAACTAAACCACTGCAACAGCCTTTGAACTAATCTCTCAGCTTCCAATCTTCTCTCCTCTCCCTACTTTCCTCTCCAGTAGACAGAGTGAACTTTTAAAGAAAACATTCAAATTACATCTTTCCTGTGCTGAAAACACTCTGTCTTCACACTTGGGCTAGTGTGTTTTAGTCAAAATGACTTATCTATCAATCCTCAAATATAACAAGCTCATTCTTGTCTCAGGGCCTTTATACCTGCTCTTCCCTCTTTTCTCAGATCTCTGTAGAGCTCACTTGTTTCATTTAGTCCTCTAATTAAATGTCACCTGCTTAGGGAGACCTTCTCTAACCATCCAGCTAATAAACACACCAAGATCATTCTCTATCACATCTCTGCTTTATTTTTTCATAGCACTTACTATCATGTGATATTACATTTGTTTACTGAAAAATCAGTTTTTTATTTGTAATCACAAATATAAAATATCTTGTAATATTAAAACAGAAAACAATAAAACCAGAGGAAGTCATACTTTAAAAGCTAGTGACTGAGAAAAATGCAGACTTAGAGAAAATAAAGTAAATGAAAACCTCTGAGTTCTAAAAGACACTTCTAAACACTTAAAAGAAATATAAGATCTAGAGATACTTAATATTGGATCTATTTTCACTTCAAACATGTAGGCTTCCCCCCTTTAATTTTTATTATGACTAGCAATATTCTTACACTTAAGCTATGGTTAAGTTTTGTTATATTATAAAAACGAAATGAAGCAAAAAAAATAAGAGAATTTTTAAAAAGAGAAAGAGGAGGGTATAATCGAAGGGGAGGAAGTCAAATCAAGTACAAAATAGAAAAGAAAAAATGTCAAACCTCCATTTGGGAACCTGGAGAATTCTTACCTATACATAGAAACAGAAACACACACACACCTCACATCGCAAATAAATGAAATTATAACAAACCAAATAATTCCACAATAAGAGGAAATATGTTTTAAAAGGCGCTAACAGGGGAGGATGATCAGAGGCGGCCTTTCAGGCCCCATAAAATTGAAGACAAGACTAGAATATGAGAAGGGTATGCATGTGAAGGGTAAAGGAAAGGCTGAGGGTGAAGAAGGATAGGGAGAAGGAAAAGAACTGGAAATACCAGAGGCAGAAGAGCTTAGCATTTTGAAGAAATTAAGGGAGACCAATATGGGTGAATCTCAGGGAACAGGGCGAGAATGTGTCTTGAGTTGATGTAGGAGGTAGGCCTGTGCTAAATAATGCAGGTCCTTGTAGGGCATAGCAAGACCACACCATCTTTAAAAAGTGTAAACTGGAGTGACACAATCAAGTCTATTTTTACAGTCACTCTGAGGGACTGGGAATAAACTGGAGGGGTACAAAAGTAAAACCAGTGAGAACATTCCATATGAATCATTCCCAAATGATCTCAAGTTTTCTTTCTCCTTCCATTTCTCCTTTATATCCCACTTAACTCCCTCCCCAATGTCTACCTCAAATTTCACCAAACAAAGAATAAAATAAAGTACAGCTTTCATTCATGACTTTTTGTACATCTTGGGTTTTGCGAGAAACTATCAGATTGCTGCTACATAAATATTACTTCTAAATAATACTTAATTTAATTTAAAAATTAGTTAAGCAAGTCCTTCACTAGCTATATACCTAGAACACACACACAGCCAACCCACAACTCTTCAAAATGTTTTTAACTGACCTTAAAATTTGGAGAAAAGTATCGATTGGCCTTGTCTTTATTTGCTTTGTCGAGATCATTTTTTGTTAAAGTGAGTACTAGATATTCCTTGTCATTATCTGCTCGCTCTATACTGCAAATACTATCAATTTCTTGATCACATAGACTTCCATTTTCTACTTTTTCTGAGGTTTCCTCTGGTCCTGGTATGAAGAATGTATTTACCCAAAAATGAAACATTTTGTCCTAAAAAATAAAAATGACATATTTTTTAAAAGAAAATACGTTACCTATATTCAACATCTGCCACAAGAAGTCAATAAAATAAGCCATGTGTCATTTAATATTTTGAATAAAGGTAAACATGAAGACTAATAATACTCAGCAACCTGTGGGTTATTTGTTGTATCTAATTCACATATGATTTTTCTTCTCTTCAAATTTTAAACCAAAAATGTTTCCACAAGTTCTAAGATACCTTATTTTTGCTTTAAAACCTTAAGTAAAATATCTCCTTTCTAGTCTAATATTAGCCTTTAATGAATATTTTGAGTTTGTATGTATGTATATATTTAAAAATTCAGAAATGGATTTAATTTTCTCTATGTTTCAATAAGCTATCTATCACAAAATTTACTTTAACATAAGTTCTTGAAATATCAGCACAACTTCCCAATGAAGCAAGGCAGAAACATTTTTACTGCTACAGCAATACAAACATTAAGCAGCCCTAGTTTCTTGAAAAAATTCATAATAAAATATGGAGGAGGGGAAAGAGTAAGTACTTCTGACTTTTCTTATGTTATAAAATGCCTGTTTTTAAGGAGTCACTTCTTACTAATCATATGAGGTCTTGTTAATCAAAAACATTAGAAGTATCACTTCAAGCCATTCTTGACTAACAAAGAAAATGTTCTCTTACTTACTAGAATTTGGTCTGCATGGATTATTTGACAAGTAATTATGTACGGCCTTGTGACACCTTATCTGGTGCCTATATTGCCATTTAAATATTTTATTCTAATTTATCTTTAAGTTATTTTCCCCCCAAGGAAGAAGGTAAGACCCTTAATTATCTTATATATTAAATGTCTTTGTATCTTTTAACACTACCTAAGCAATGTCTTTTAAAAAATATTTGTTAATTTTAATTATTTTTAACAAAGTCATTACTTAGAGTCAGAAGAAAATAAGCTAGTAATATTTAAATTTCCGAAAATGTGGATTCCATATATATATATATACACCGATTATACTAAATCTGTTTTTGTTTAAATCACTGCAAACATTTATAACAGGAAGGGAGAAAATCACATAAAATGGGAATGTATGTAAGTAATCCAAGATACACATATATTATAAATATTTAATCTAATTTTCAATTTTACATGTGTTTAATGTAATGCACAGGTGAAAATAACTAAAATAAGAATTAGCACACTCCTGAAGGCATAGGGAAATAGTGATTCAAGTACCTGTTTTTAAAAGCAAAATATAAAATTTTAAGTGTACTTGTCTTACAATGAATAGAAGGGAAAAGAACTACCTTTATTATAGAACATTTGCTAATACTTCTTGGATTATTAAAAAATAATTTTCAAAGTTATTGAGATATATTTATATAGGACAGGTAAGAAATGGGCTTCTGGTGCAAACAAAATCAGTTTAACATTTTGTGATTTCCTAACTACTTAGATTCTAAATAAAGGAAACTATATTAATTCTAATAAGTCAAAGTAGAGTTTAAAATTTTTATAGTAAATGAAACTTCCCCTTATTTTCTTTTTAAAAAAGCTAAAAATCAGGAAAACTAAATCAGTTCTATTACTGAAAATATCTAAAAATTGGCAATATGCTATCAAGTATGTTTAATGAGGCAGTAACAATATACAAAAGCTAGTGTTTTTGTTTATCACCACTTAAAAATTTTGTACATTAGGTTAACCTTAAATGTTCACTTATAATATTTTAAAACAAGATTGTTTGTTTTAAAATGAGCTCTTACATTTTCTAAATATAGCTCAATAAGATACAAACCTCACTTTTCCAAACTTGTATATTTAAATAATACCACATTTTTTTCATTCTTTATTACTTCCTTTTCATACTTATTTCTCTCCTAGCTAAACATCGAAATACTCAGTAAATTGGAGGAAGCTAAATATAAAATGACCTAGTTGTAAGAAACAAACCAAAATGGGGGAAAGTGGTTTGTGTCATTACACAAGACCATGAAACAAATCTTATTTATACAAACAGACCAAATTTATTTGAAACTCATGATCCCATATTAACTTCTTCTCAGGTAATAACTAATCATCCTTCTAAGAGGATTATAACTGATTTCATGGAGTATGTATACAATCTGGAATACTTTTATAAAATTTCTTTGCATAACCCAAATTAAAATTCATCTCAAATTACATATGACTTTAAAAGGTCATATGGCCTTTTCCTTCTAACAGGATTATTTACCATTATAATGGCTCATCAATGCCATAGCACGTGCAAATCTAATAAAAAAACTATTATATTCATTAGATATCAGTTATAAAATAAAATAAACCTTTTAATCTCTCCTTACAGATTGATTTCTGCCTAACCAAATGCTTTACGCAAAAGATCTCAGGTTACTATTCAAGGTATGGTTATTTTGAATATTTTTCCCAATAAAAGTGAAGCGCAAACCTTTTTTAGCTTGTTCTGTTTGTGGAAGAACTCTACTTTGATGTCACCACACACAGGCAACGGCTGAGGGAACTCAAAGTACATGAACTTGTCTTCCCGTCGTGTGGGTCCTGAACTGGAGGAATATATCTTCACCTTTAGCTGGCAGACCACAAAATGAGGATCTGCATGGTTAAATACATATAAGTATCATTTCACAGGAAATACCTTTAACTATCAAACTGTCAAAAACTATTTTAATTATTAATATTAGCAATATATACAATGTAGTAATTCTGCTTCTGTAATCCTGATCTAAAACAAATCAATAAAAATAAATTAGGTCAAAAACTGTAATTAATACAAGATTTTCCCTAATCTGAACCTTTAACATAAGTTTCTATTATTGGTATGAAAGTTAATTCTATTTCATAAATAGTAAGTACCAAGATTAGACTTCTAACACTATAGTAACATAAAAACTTTTAACATTAAAATGATGTTAAAAATCTAATATAAATTATTTTAAGCATTTTCTGGCACATCTATGACCTGCATAAAAGTTAACTTTTAAAAGTTATTTTGCTATAGTATTTTAAAGTCTCTACCATGCAACAAAATCCATAAAATAACATTATTACACATTCAAAAGAGGAAAGAAAATACACTCTATAACAAAGTTATATTAAATTCCATAAACAAAAGTCTCAATACCATCACTCATTTTACCTATAGCTCATATTTTATTTTTAAAGGTATATAAAGCCACCATGATGAGAAACAGGAAGAAAAGGATTTGGAATGTCTGCAAAGAAATGCAACAGACATCAAGTACAAATTATAGTGCACCCCCTCCCTCCAAAACACACTCCATATTCATTAACAAGTATTTGGTTTTGGCCTATGTATGTCTCAAAATGTATCATGCTTGTGTATTAGCAATGCAACTAAAAGGTAGTCAAGGGCGGAAAGGGAAAAATCATATGTTTTATTTTTTAAATCTATTCATAAATACACTTATACTTAATGACATTAATGATGGAAATTAAAGACATGAATGTGAAGATCCTAGGACTTTTGAAACTTTAAATTATCTAAATAATATGACAAAGTATAATTCATTTGTAGTACAATGAGTTAAAAAATGAGTTCCGTAAGCCTGGCCAGTGTGGCTCAGTGGTTGAGCGTTGACCATGCACCAAGAGGTCGCCTGGTCAGGGCACAAGCCCAGGTTGTGGGCCTGATCCCCAGTGGGGGGCATGCAGGAGGCAGCCAATCAGTGTTCTCTCTCATCGATGTTTCTATCTCTCTCCCTCTCTCTAAAATCAATAAAGAAAAAAAAAAAAATGAGTTCCTTAAAAAGAAAGTGATTAGCCTTAGGAGGGTTAGAAGTGGGTTTTGAAGGAAACATGCCAGAACAAGCAAGGAATAAAAGCAAGCTTGCATAAAGTGCATGAGAAAGACATGCATGTATATATACACATATACATGTACATACACACATAGACATAAAATTCTCAGCACCAAAAGGCATTATCCTTAAAAATGGAAAAAAAAAAAAAAAAAAAAGTATCAATAGGACCAACAACTAAGAACAAGGCAAAATGCTTATCCAAGCTAAATGAATTTTCCAGTTTAATAAATATCTACTGGCTCATCTATACAATATCTAAACAATATCAGCAATCACATAATAAACAGTAGGACTGATCAAAGCACGTGGGGTTATTCTAATTTGGATTTGTAAGACATTTATCATGAGAAAAAGGCTCTCTAAAAAGGGGAAATATTACGCTGACAATCTGTCAATAATTTTCACTTTCTTGACTAAGAATTCAAAATATAATGAGCCATTTTATAAGACAAATTTTACTGGGAAGTCTAGCTTGAAGAAACCAACAAACAAGGTGTGATTTCAAAGCTGTGAGTAAAAATCAACCAGAATGAAATGCTTTGTAACCTTATTAACTCTAACTCCACTAATTCAGAATCTGATCATCGTGATCTTAGAACTTTAAAAAGCAAATAACTATGTCAGTCAGATTTCATCTAAAATGTGTATCTTCAAGAATTTATAATTATAAACAATAAGCTAAATACAAATCAGTGTTACTTAGAATTTCCCTCAAAAACTAAGCTAAAAAGTTGTAACAAAAATAAGTGAAAAAGATTTCCTTAAATCACTAAAGAAAATAATTTTCTTTACAATATGAATTTCACATTTTAGATAAGACAAATCCAAAATTAGTATGGTTCCATTGACTTCTAAGACACAATTCTGATATATACTTTTTGATATGACTGTTTTCTAAAGATTGATACCTAGTTAAAAAAAATTAGAATTAAATTTTCTCTGATATATGCATATTGAGATAGTACTGACAGAAAACCACAGTGATCATCTCTTATTAACATTAAAAAAAAATTTTTTTTCTTTACTGATTTTAGAGAGAGGAAGGGAGAGGGAGAGAGAGAGAAACATCAATGAGAGAGAACATCGACTGGCCACCTCCTGCATGCCCCCAACTGGGGATCAGGCCCACAACATGGCCGTGTGCCCTGACCGGGAATGGAACCGGCAACCTCTTGGTGCATGTGTCGACGCTCAACCACTGAGCCACACCAGCCTGGCTCTTATTAACATTTTTAACCCTTTAAGATATACAAAATACAGTAATTTTTCCTTTATTTAGAAACATTAAGACAATAATCAAATAAGAAAAAAAGTTGTTGGCCTGGCCAGTCTGGCTCAGCAGCTGGAGTGTAGGCCCATGGACCAAAGGGTCTGAGGGTTCGATTCTCTGTCAAGGGCAAATACCTGGGTTGCAGGTTCAAGCCCCGGCCTGGTCGGGGTCATGTGGGAGACAACCAATCAATGTGTCTCTCTCACGTCAATGTTTCTCTCTCTCTCTCCTTCTCCCTCCTCCCCTTCCACTCTATCTAAAAATCATGGGAAAATATCATCAGGTGAGGATTAACAAAAAAAAGTTGTTAATCCCTGACAACTTTGCAGAAGACACTTGATTCTCACAAGTTTTGTGTTCTTCACTGAATCCTCTTATTCCTCCTAAAACCAAACTGCTGAAACTCCCCTTGTCTCAGTCCTTACCATTTCCCATCCTATAGCATCACACCACATTTAACTGAAAGGCTTAACTACTATGTCTCTTTACTGATACTTCCCCAAATATCTGATATATCATTCATCTAAAGATCAAACCCACTGAATATCTATCTTCATGAAAACAGCTCACCTTCACTTCAATTAAAGCATGTTTAAAACCAAAAAATCAACATTCATGTCTCCAACTCTCAGATCCACTTTTTTTCCCTCTCTTCTCAGTAAATTACTCACCTGACCAGAATAGAAACTCGTGACAAAATCTTCAAATATAAATGGCAAAAGAAAAAAATAAGCTAAATTCCATTTGAATGCCTCAGTAAAGCACATCTGTCTTAGAGCAAGTCACATAAACTGGTTTTCTTTCCACCATTTTTTCCCTCTTGCTATCATCACTTTTTATACAACTTGTACTTAAAACACCAGTGAAGCTTCCAGCATTATCACTGACACTGTAGTATTTATCATATCAAGTCTGAAATCCCCATTCAGGCTCCTCTACGAGTCAGCCACACATTCCATTCCTATTCTATTCTGTCTCTACATTTCTTGTCCAGCTCATTTCCTTCTGCTGTGCTTCAATTCAAACTATTTCCTACTGCCTGCAATACTTCCTTCAGTTTTAATGCCAATCTAAACTGTGCACTTTCCCCAGTGTTCAATAAGGAGCTGGACTTCCTCCATGAAACTATCTAAAAACCACACAAGACTTTTTCATATCATTTATAATTTATACATACAAACTACCATTTAATTATATATCACTTATATACAGCTTTACTACACAGTACTAAATCAGAGTGCACAGAAAATTAGTCAAGATTAAAAAGATTTCAGTAGTCAGTATGAATGTAAATATTGAGACCAAAACAAAAAATAAAATAAAACAACAGACTATTTAAAGGTAGGCAAGCAGAACAGAACTGATGAGATTTTTTAAAGAGAGGCCAATATGAAAAAAATTACGCAAGATAAGATTACTGAACTGAATATTCTCTTCTTTTCCTTACTATTTCTCTAATGTTTTATACCTTCTTTTGGCTCTTACACTAATATCTATAGGATAGGAAAAGCATGAGTTTTTCTTCCTTTTTTCTTCTCTATGAATCTGTTAAGCTCCTATGTCAATCACCTCTGACAGCTTAGTGCCTTGCATGCAGCAGTTTTTATAATTGTACAGAGATGATAAAAGGATCAAAAAGGTCCCTTAGAAGCCTTTAACATACTATATTAATAAAACTGTGGTCTTTAATAAAGTTGCTTTGCTGTAAGAATACAGGAAATATCTGGTGAAGGTGATCACACCTGTCTGACAAAGATAAACAACATCAAGAAGTTAATGTCCTAGGTATAAATTAATTTAGGGATAGAAATTGTTTTAAAATACGTAAGTATTTTCAAGAATCAAAACTTAAAGCTAAAAACTAAAACCACTAATGAATTGCAAAGCATTACTGAAATTATAAGTATTAAAAGAAATAATGTGGCGGTATCTAATCTAGAAACTATACAATTGCATTCTAAATACCTGAATTGAAATCCAGGTTTTCTCTAATACTCCACACACTTTGATTCAACCCTATTCAATAAATATACTTTAGCCTCTCACCATGTCTCATTACGTTTTCTTTTCCTCTTTACTGTCCTTGTCACCATTACTATCAATATCTAGTCTTCCCGCAAAATATGAAGGAACTGGCCCTGGCCGGTTTGGCTCAGCTGTTAGAGAGTCAGCCCGTGGACCAATGAGTCGAGGGTTCGATTCCGGTCAGGGGCACGTACATCAGTTGCGGTTTGTCCCCAGCCCTGGTCGGGTTGTGTGGGAGGCAACTGGCTGATGTGGCTCTATCACATTGATGTTTCTCTCTGTCTCTCCTTCCTTCCCACTCTGTCTGATGGTAAATGGAAAAGTATCCTCGGGTGAGGAATAAAAAAAAATATGAAGGAGTCGGTCCCTGCCTTAACTCCAGTAAACTGATGAATCCCACTGCTACTCTCATGCTGGATGTGATGGGACAGATTTTTTAGCCATCTAATCAGAATTTAGGCTCCATTTGGTAAATGCAGCACAGAATATTTCTTTTATAAATATAATTTGGCTTCAAAGACATTAAAACACATTGCTCTCGGCTTCCTTAGCCCAATGCACTAAACAACTGACCTAATCAATCAGTATGAATGCTTCAGAAATATATCTACTCCTGCATAAATTTTAAGCATGATAAATTTATCTCCAGATTTTTATATAAACTTCTATAATGTCGAGAAACGTGTTCCAACACATGGAATAATGAGAATTTAGAGAACTTACTGCAGGTTCCGCCACTGAACATTGGAATAGTTTCAAACATCATCTTGTGAAACAACAGTGCCACTGGTCTATAATCCAGATGATTCTTTAACAGGTAGCTATAATAATACACATAGCGCCTCTGACTGGGAATAGTTACTCCCTGGTGGACAGAAAAAGAGAAAAGCCAAATTCAAAAGATAAGTTCCATTACAGTTATTTCACTTAAATTTTTGTGGTAACTGGGCAGTATGTACCCATTGAAGAACATATTTACATTAGAAACTTGACCTTAAATGATTGTTATTTAAATTCAGCTCAAGAACAGAGTATATCAGAGCAATATCAATACAAAGGAAAATATCAGAATAACTTTTCTCCCTTAAAATACAATTACAACATTATAACACCCCCATTTATTCAATGGTCACAACAATGCTCTGACCCATGAACCCAATAAGCAAAGGCCACTACAGACCCAAATTAAATGTCCAAGGCCTCTGCATTACAGCTGTGGCTCTTTATACGTTGGGCTCCCCACAAGGATTTATGGACTCTTATTAAACACACAATTCTTCACAAACTTGGTTACTTATTTTCCAGGCAAAAACATATTCGAATCAGCAAACTAGACAAAGACATACAGCCACCGGGAGGCAAAAATAGCAGCAGCAAAAAGTGATGCTGGCCTTAAAAAACAGTAGTACATAACTGACATAAATGTATGTGATAATCCAGTAACACAGGTACTTAGAGAAGTCCCTGATCTACATACATCTCTTTGTTAAAGAAACCAGGAAATACACAATGTTTTAGAAAATTTAAGTATTACAAATGCATATATATTTATACATTTCATGTGCTACTTAAAAGGTGATCCTGATTTATCTAAAGAAAAAAATCTTATGTGTACAGAAATGCATTCACTAATGATGCTGAATAAATGAGGTATTAGGGCACTTATCTAAGGTTTCTTTTTTTTTTTCTTCTTTTTTAACTTATCTTTATTGTTGAATATATTACAGATGTTCCTCATTTTTCCCTTATTGACCCCCTCCTCCTCACTCCCGCCCCCTCCTGTCTTTCCCTACACTGTTGTCTGTGTCCATTGGTTATGCATATATACATAGAAGTTCTTTGGTTTATTTCTTCCCACCCCCCCCCAACCCTCCTTCCCTTTGAGGTTTGTCAGTCTAACAACCAATTTGTACTCTTAATCCCTTCATCTTTTTCACCCATTCCCCCAACCCCCCTCCCATCTGGCAACCAACAAAATGTTTTCTGTATCCATGAGAATGTTTCTGTTCTGCTTGTTCATTTTGTTTGTAGATTCAATTGTCGATAGATATGTATTCATTGCCATTTTGTTTGTTCATATATTTTTATCTTTTTCTTCAAGAAGACCCTTCAGCATTTCATATAATAATGGTTTGGTGGTGATGAACTCCTTTAGCTTTACCTTGTCTGGGAAACTCTTTATATGGCCATCGATTCTAAATGACAGCTTTGCAGAATAGAGTAATCTTGGTTGTAGGTTCTTGCTTTTCATCACTCTGAATATTTCTTGCCACTCCCTTCTGGCCTGCAAAGTTTCTTTTGAGAAATCAGCTGACAGTCTTATGGGAACGCCCTTGTAGGTAACTAACTGCTTTTCTCTTGCTACTTTTAAGATTCTGTTTGTCTTGAACCTTTTGCATTTTGATGATGATGTGTCTTGGTGCGGGCCTCTTGGGGTTCATCTTGTTTGGAACTCTCTGTGCTTCCTGGACTTGTATGTCTGTTTCCTTCACCAAGTTAGGGAAGTTTTCTGCCATTATTGTTTCAAATAGGTTTTCAATTTCTTGTTCTCTCTCTTCTCCTTCTGGCATCCCCAAGATGCGAATGTTGGCATGCTTGAAGTTGACCCAGAGGCTCCTTATAGTATCCTCATTTTGGGGGATTCTTTTTTCTTTTTGCTGTTCTGATTGGGTGATTTTTGCTTCCTTAATTCCAAATCGATGGTTTGCTTCTTGGCTTTACCTACTCTACTATTGTATCTGTGTAAATTATTCTTTATTTCAGTTAGTGCCTCCTTCATTTCTGACTGTGCATCCCTCATTTCTGACTGGTCCTTTTTTATGCTCTTGAGGCCCTCTCTAAGTTCACTGAGGTTCTCACTAAGTTCATTGAGCATCCTTATAAGCAGTGTTTTGAATTCTGCATCTGTTAGGTTGCTTATCTTCATTTCGCTTAGTTCTTTTCCTGGAGTTTTGTTCTGTTCTTTCATTTGGGACCTGTTTCTTTGTCTTTTCATTTTGGCTGCCTCCCTGTGTTTGTTTCTATGTATTACTTAATGAGAGGTATGGGGCTAGCTGAGACCACGTGCTGCTTGTTAGAAAGAATTTAAGAAAACCTGAAGCAGGATCCAAGACAGGGCAATTCTATGGTAAAGCAACTGACAACAGCTTGGGTGGGCCTGACAGTTGGGTGGGGCAGGGCCTCAGGGAATCACCAGGGCGGGGCAAACAGTGTGAGCCAGGTTGCTGGAGTCCCAGATATGGCAGCTGTCTGCAGCCCCAGGGAAGGGCTCACCAAAGGAACAAAGGCCTCTAACAGCATGTCTGTCCAGGAGAAAGCTGCCTCTCCAGCCCTCGCTCCAATGCCAACTCAGTTCTTCCCCTGTATGTCTCTAGTGCCTTTCAAGCTGCTTCCCCCATGCTGGAGCCTGGAGGGTGCAAGTCCTAGTAAGTCCATGTGCAGGCCCTTTAAAAGGAGCTGCCTGGGGCTCCAGATGCCTCAGCCTCCCTCAGTCTCAGTTCCCACTGGTTTTTCCAGCCAGAAGTTATGGGGAAGCCTGAGCTGGGCGCTGGAACCCTGAGCTGGGTGCCTGGTGTGGGACAGGGACCCCTCATTCCTCAGGGAGGATCTTCCTAGCCGAGGTGTCCCTCCTGATTTTTATCTGCCACACGTGGGTGTGGGACCAGCCCGTCGGGCCTCTGCCCCTCCTACCAGTCTCAATGTGGCTGCTGCTTTAATTTCGTAGTTGTAGGACTTCCATTCAGCTTGATTTCAGGCGGTTTTGAATGATGGTTGTTCTGTAGTTTAGTTGTAACTTTGATGTGGTTGTGGGAGGACCCGATACCGCGTTTACCTATGCTGCCGTCTTGACCAGAAGTCCTAAGGTTTCTTTTCCCATTACACAATGTGACTTCAGAAAAATTTACTGTGATGTCGATGATAATACTGGAGACTTAAACTGTGTTTTAAGTATAGTTGTATAGAAAGTGATGAGAGTAAGAGGAAACCAGTGAGAATACCTCTTACCACTCCCTTGTATGTGCTCTTACTTTTGGCTAAATGGAACTATTTAAATTCCCCCATATTATACTTTCTGGACTTTGTAATAAGCTAACTCTACCAGATTAAGATAGAAGGACTATGCAAGCAGTCACCTAGGAAGTTTTACATATTTTCTAACACCTCAACCAAGTAAGATAATCAGCCAAGTAAGATCATATAATTATTTGAATCTTCCAGGTTTAAGAGCAGCCACCTGAAATGCAATTCAGACTAGGTACTTAAGGGCTCCTACACAATTTTATTCTTGAATGGCCTATTCAGACTTTGTATTTCATCTTGAAGTATTTATAACATTTTCATTGAAAATTGTCTCTTTCCCATTGAAATTTTCAAATTAATTAACACAGACTTGAATATAATTTTCAATTTTACCTCTACACTGTAGTTATATCTCCTTTCTCAAATTCAACATCTACTTTTTGTTTTCCTTCTCTTCACTTTTTCCTTTGATTGGCTTTAGAAGATATAGTGAATTTTACTGGCATTTTCATACAATGTGTTTAGATTATTTAAGATGGTTTACTGTTCACTGTCACATTTATATTTTCATCCTTATTAATTTCTCTCTCCTACTTGTTATTATAATAATCTCTAATATGAATCTGTATTTCTTCAATGACCCAAAAGTATTTAAGTGATTTTAAATTTCAAATGTTTGATTTAGTTGGATTAAACATTTTTTGTTTATAAATCTCTAATTCTACTGAATTGTAATCAAGGAATGGGTATTATATATTTCTACTTGGAAGTGAGATTTTCTTTGCAGTTGGCATAATTAATTATTAATCTTAGTTACTGTTTTAAGGATAACAAAAATGCATTTTATGGGCTATTTTATTATATTGATCAAGCTATTTATACATCTTATTTTGTATATTTTGATCTTAAAGTATATTGAAAAAATGCTACTATAGTTGCTTCTTTTTTTAAAAACTGATGTTAGAGAGAGGAAAGGAGGGGGAAAGGGAGACAGAAACATCAATATTGACGTGAGAGAGAAACATCAATAGGGTGCCTCCTGAAGGCAACCTGCCAACTTTTGGTGTATGGAACAACAACCAACTGAGCCACACCAGCCAGGGCTTCAGATGCTTTCCTACCATTTTTTTCTTCATTTCTTCTAGCCTTTGCTTAATATATTTTGATGTTATGTTTAACACATAAAAGTGTTTAACCTCTAAGTCTTCATTGTGGAGTGCATTCTGTGTTAATATAAAATAGCATTCTTGATCCAGTTTTATACATTTTGGCTATAAGTGTACTTTGATATTGATATTCTGTCATCTGCTTTTGAAATTTACATTTGCCTTATATATTTTAATAAACTATTTTTTTTAACCTGAGTTGTTTTATGTAAATCTCTATATATGATTAATCTCTTAAAAAAAGAGACTTAAAAGTATAGGTTATACACATCTTTCAAATCTAGAATACTACCAGACCAGATTATCACTTAGATACCACAATACAAGATATGCAATGTTTTGTTCATATTCTGTGTATCAATACTCTCAGATCATCTTCTCTATGATGAATTCACAAACTAGATTTCCCAGTTTAAAAAGTAATTTTCTACTTCAGTAAACTTTTTACTGGCACTTCTAAACTCAGAAGTAATGTAGATAATTTAACATATAGTATTTGTTTGTAACCTGGAAAGCTACACTTCAGAATGATCACAATAAGGTTATTACAGGAAAGTAATTCAACAAAGGAATAAATATGGCTCTTACAATGACAACATATAACAGTAGTTATTGTATATTAAACTATGTGCCAAACATTTTACATACATTCCTAATACCACTACAACTTCACCAGACTGATTCTATCACACCTTATTTTAAGAATAAATAAACAATCCCAGTACACAATAATTATTTTGTTCAAAACCTGCATGTGAACCTACATGTGAATCGGATTCTAAAACCTTTTTTTAAAATCCTAACCCATGCATATGTTAACTGATTTGAGAGAGAGAGAGAGAGAGAGAGAGAGAGAGAGAGAGAGAGAGAGAAACATTCATGGGTTGCCTCCTGTACCCAACCAGAATTGAACTCTCAACCTAGGTATGTGCCCCAACTGGAAACTGAACCCACAACCTTTCTGGTGTATGGGACAACACTCCAACCAACTGAGCTTCCTGGTCAGCGCCAATTCTAAAGCTTTTTACTCCCATGTCCTGGGTTTTACTAACAGCATACCTACTAACCTCTCTGAGTTCTTATTTTTCCTGTCTATGAAGAATCTCTGAAGTTTAGAGTATCATAGTGCTTTAATTCTATACAACGAATTAAAGTATAATACATTATCATATAGTAGTGCATGAACTGCAGAATCCTAGAGACAAATATGAAGCAGACACTGCCATTTTTCTCTCCACACAGCATCCTTTCCCCTTTGGGAAGCTATCATTCTCCCTGTGGTTTGGGGCATGGGAGGTGGGCCCTATTCAGCTTCAGATATATGCCCCAAGCCTCTGGCCAGAATGTTTGGTTAAGGAATGGGTACAAAAACTAATCCAGTTAAATCAAAACCTAATCTAGAAATTTTTGCTCAAATTGTACCTCTCTTCCCATTGCAGTTGCTAAAACAGACAGAATGTAAAGCTAAGAGCTACTGGAAGTCATACTTTGCCATTATATTTACAGAGAGCCTGCCTAAAAAAAAAGTATATACAGAGGAAAGGAGAGAGGTGAGAGA
Source organism: Tadarida brasiliensis (assembly GCA_030848825.1). Taxonomy (NCBI): domain Eukaryota; kingdom Metazoa; phylum Chordata; class Mammalia; order Chiroptera; family Molossidae; genus Tadarida; species Tadarida brasiliensis. The sequence goes on from CM061271.1 coordinate 33,439,172, forward strand.
GACTCCTGACATCTGTTAAGCATCTAGGTCCAGGCCAGAGCATTTTTAGGGTTATATAAGCCAATAAATGTCTCCTTTTAAGCTATTTTGAGTTGACTTGAAATTAAAAGAGTTCTAATACATTATTATACAACTGCTTTCTTCTACTTTATTCAGTCTCTATTTCTACTTTGGGGATCAAATTAATAAAGAAAAAGATTTAAACCAGAGAACATAGTACATAGAACATAGTACAGTAGTACAGAAAGAATACTGAATTTCAGTTTAATGGTATAGTTTTGAGTTATTATAAAGAGAGATTAAATGACCCAGGACAGATTGATTTTTGCAGATGTTTTATCACTTATATTAGAATGGAACTGAATTAAATAATTACTAAGGTCCTTCAAGGTATAAAAAAATCTTACAATTTTATGAATATATAGATTGGATAACAAGGCTTACATACTATGTATTAGAAGAACACAATTTAGCCCAGCAGAATTAATGTTAGAAAAAAATAAAAATGTTTTATTAAGAGGTTTTTTCCCTTAATTTTTTAAATTATTGATTTGAGAGAGAGGAAGGGAGAGAAAGAGAAACATCGATTTATTATTCCACTTATGTATGCATTCATTGGTTGATTCCTGTGTGTCCTGACCAGGGATTGAACCTATAGCCTCGGTCTAAAAGTTTTTTAAAAAGCTGAAAAACGGGATAATTATAGCTCATTTTGTTTTAAATAAAGAGAAAATTATAAAATTTCATTAGTTTACTATATGGGAAAATTTAGTAAATAGGAAAAAAAAAAACCCGATTAAACATGATAGGACATAAAAATTCATTCCTCAGAGAAAAAGAAAATTTTAACTTCTTGGGATCACTTAGAATAAAGTTAGTAATTATTATTAGAAAATTTAAGTCTTCATTAAAGATAAGCTAATAAGCTCACTTACTAAGATCATAACATATAGGAACTTTATCTCTAATAATTGCTTTGGGAGAAAAAAATTAAAAGCTTGAATATTTTTCCTAAATGTTTAATCAAAGAAAAGAAATGTTAATGCATTCTTTACCTGCTACCACCTGAAAGGGGAAGGCAAAAGAGAGAGGAATAGCAGAGATTCTAGGTAAATTTGTCATATAATAAATGTTTGTCTCTTTAAATTCAGAAAATTTGGAAATCTTTCCTAAATACATACTTAGCAGCACTTATAGGATGTGTTAACTCTTTATTCATAGCTTACAATAAATGTTGTGAGCTACTGATTACAATTCTGAACTGTGAGTGCAAATGCAGACAGGGTGAGGCACAGGACCACACGGAAAACAACACTAGGCGCTGAATGGGAGATAGGAGTCTTCCCTTCCTCAAGAAGTTATCCCACTCTCAGAAAACATTTTTTTAATAGGAGGGATCAGTTGTACTTTGACTTCTACCAAACATTCAAAACCTGAAATATTATTTGGACATTACTAACACAATGGTACATTTTGTGGTAAGCTAGCCTCCACCACTCTGCTGCCTAATTTGCATTAAGTCAGCTGAGGAAATGGCAAGACTCTGCACCAGATTATTTTGAGAGTCTCTGTACAGTCTATAAATTCGTCACCAAAACATGACAACTGGCTCCTCTTTCTTCGAAACAAGAGAAGGGGAGAAGGAGGGAGGGAGAAGAGAATAAACATTCTGCCCCTATATAAATGTCACCAGAACACAATTTTCTTCAGCCTCCTAATGTTTCAAAACAACTTTAAAGACAGGTCTAATAAACTTACTCAAACACAAACTAAAAATTGGTAAAATGTATGTATCTCCTACAACTGTGGTTCACAATTTAAAAATTGCAAACCTACAGACTCAACCTAAAAGGAGATATTGGCAAGAGAATACATCCATCAGCAGATGTTTCAAGAATAAAACTACTTTGGATAATCAATTATTTTCATTATAAGATACTTCTCTAGAATAATTCCATAGTTATATAACAGCAGCTTATGCTCAGCTAAGTTTTCTTATGATGAAATTAGTTACAGTCTTTAAAGTTTAAAAGTATATTATTTCATTAGGTAAATATGTAATATAGTTGAACGTTTTTAACTACTTAAAGCAGGGGTCATTAAATGCCCTAGCATCTATAAAGAAGGGTATAAACTGAGGAGCCTTTCAAAATAGGCCAATTTCATCAGTATTACATGACCTTTCAGAACAGCTTGACCCTGTACAGAGATTAATTCTGAGCAGCTTCAAAATTCTTTTGCAGTTCCAGGATTTGTGGACTTAATAGTGTAGAAAGAAGGTCAACAGTATGTCGGGGAACTCTAATTTTATTCTGAATGCTGCCATTAACTGGATAATCTTAATCAAATCACTTCATCATTCTGGGCCTCAGTTTTATCATCTATAAAATAAGAAACATTCCTGCAAAAAAAAAAAAAAAAAAAAATCCTATGACTTTTATCCACTGTACCTAGCTCTCTAAATGCTGTTTCAACCTAAAATAAAAATGACATCATTTGTAAGACACAGCCTTGTCAATAATATCTACTCATAAATTTCTCTCTTCCTTTTAAAATACATACAGGGATAAAGGTAGGAGCACATTAGGATACTCCTTTAGAGCCTGTGAAAAACTCATTTAAAAAAATGGTCTTGGTATATTAATCAATCATGAGCTAAGCACAGCAGATCTGAATGATGTGATTCCAAGATGCTAAAAGTGACCGATTCTGGCTAAATTATTCAATCCTGAGTTTTAATATCATGTAACAGCTAAACATAACAATTTTACCGCATATATCCTTAAAAGTATGTACAAACTCCATTTTCTAAGCCCATCACCTTTCACCTGGGGGAGAGTCCAATCTATAAGAAGATGAAGAATATGCTGCAGTTCTGCCGATGCGGGTACTATTACATTCTTACACATGACACTACAAACTTTACATTTTCTTTTCATAAATATTTCTCTGCTATCTTTTCACTATGGCCCCTATTTCATAACCATGTCCCATGGGGCTTGCCATTTCATGAAATCTCTCCTCACCTCTATGAAGAAACAGAATTGACAGTATTACCAGATTGTGATGACTAAAATCGTCTTCTGACAAATTAAAATATGTCCTTACTTTTTGATTATGGAGACTTCTCTTGGATCTAAGTTACACTGGAATCAGAGAAAATAAAGTATAATAAAGCTGAAGTACACTTGGGTTTTACTTTTACCCCTGAACTTGATGAGATAGAGGGCTTCTTCTATGGCTAGTTCTCACTATCAGAAGCCTTCATTCAGTCAACTATCCTGTAGAAGCAGCTACACCAGAAAGGATGTATATGCATATGTGGGGAGTGGGGGGTGCGGGGGTGAAGAGGGAGGGAAGGCGGGGAGAGACTGAACACATGAGAGCACAGTTGAGTTAGAAAAGGTTAGACCATTAAAAAATTTTTATTTGCCTCCCAACTCAAAATCCTTAATCAAAGCATGCTACCAGGCTGCTGGCTGGAAGGCCAAACAAACAAAAAAGTCACATAGTTGAATGTGGTGAAGGCAAATAGCTCAGAAATGATCAAACATATCTGTAGTTTGCAATAGAAAAGACCATTGCAGTATCACTATCAAACAATTTTTATCCATTTAAAAAAAAGGGAAAAAAAGTATACTGTTTTTTCCCCTAAAACAATGGAAACAAGTCATGAAAGGATTGGAATTACCACTTTCCTTCAACATATGACTTCTCAGCTTAGCCAGCTACTAATTTTTATCAAATACATGCATGATGACACAATCAAATAATAATCACTATTTTAGAGTCCTTTTCGGAAACTTCAGGGGACAACAACATTTTCAAAATGGTGAAGTTTTTTTGCCAAAAAAAAAAACTAAAACTAAAAACATTCTCCAAAAGAAATCTCAGTATTCTGTAGACAGATAGTACACCTTAATGCCTGGCAAAACATCTGGTTTCGCTGCTATGGTAAAGACAGGAGTTGTGCATGTCATCGTGACTCACTGCTTTGTTCATCAGAATGCACTGGGGTGCAAGACTCTACCATCAATCCTGAGAGAAACCTTATCTACTGCTGTGAAAGTATTCTACTGCTTCACGAGTGCCAAGCCTTGAATCATAGCCTATGCAAGAGGATTCGTCATGAAAAATCTGCTGCTGTGAAAGTTGCCAAAGTCATAAAAGCCAAGACTTTCAATCAAGGGCTTCAAGTTAAGAGGTTTTGTCAAGAAGTGGGAGCAACTATGTAATTCTTTGCTACACATAAGTTCACTGCCATTAACTGGGTAAAATATAAACTTGCTTACAGTTTAACTCTTCATTCTTAAAACTAAAATGTGTAGTCATAATCTTTTCCTTCCCAATACAGCATTATGTCAGGATCTTGCCAAAAATGATCTTATTAACTAGAAATCAAAGAAAATGATTCAACACGAATTTATCTAAAGAGTCTTAGAGAATTCCTATTTCTTGACACAACAATGTTCTGTCAAAAGAATCTACAGATTTCATTTGCTCTTTCACTCTTTGGTGAGATAGGATTTTCAGCACTTGTTTTGACCAAAAACTGATTGGATATCAAAGATGACACAAAGTCAAAGACAAATGGAATAGTTTGAATATGTTATTTAAAAGCTATTTTAAATAATGGCAGCCCTTTCATTAAAATTTACTATTGAGCAGAACTAAAGCTTAATTTTGGTTCATTTGTACCACTTAGATTTAGTCATCATTCTCAAAAAGTGGTCACTGATTTATTTTTAAATCCTTATCCGATTATATGTTTTTATTGATTTTAGAGAGAGAGGAAGGGAGAGAGAAATATTGATAGGAGAAACATTGATCGGTTGCCTCCTGTAGGCACCCCCACCAAGGATCCAACCCGAAACCAAGGTATGTGTCCTGACCAGGGAGCGAACCCTCAGCCTTTTGGAGTTCAGGACAATGCTCCAACCAACCGACACACCCGACTAGGGCATGGCCACTGATTTTTGCATGGAAAAAAAAAAGGAGACATAATTCTTATGAAGATTTCTTTTACATTCTATGTTAAAAAAATTTTTTTTTCAGTGCAATTAAAAACTGTTAACAACAATTTTATGTTCATGTACAACATGCACATTTTTGGAGAGAATATTTATAACTTTCACAATATTTTTAAAAGGTGTATAACATAGTTTAAGAGTCCCTAGTGTCCTGGCTCCATATTACACAACTTCTTTATTTTTTATTTTAAATTATTTTACCTGATTTCTTTTCCACTATCAAAATGGCTGCTGCCTATTAACCCTGCTTTAAATTTCTACCACTGCTTCTGCAACTGATCCACTTCTATATGGTCTCTTTTCCTGTGCTGCCCTAAATTTATTCACGTCAGTGTAAAACAATTTGCCTTCTATAATTATAATCAGCAAAAGCAAAAGTTTCCTTCTACATGATGAAAGGATGAAACAAAATAAACATCTCAGGTCCTCTGCTCTGGAATTCATTCCAGTGCTATCAACCCAGGGTACACACCACATACAGAAATGTAAGTCTATCATAACCAACCAAAATCATGAACTAATATAAAATTCCATTTTTTAAACTACCACCAATAAACAGTAATTTGGCATCACTAGATATAATTCAAAAAAGTCACAAAGACATATACAACAAGAAAAAGGAAGGAGTAAAAGAATCAGGAATCAAATAACTATCCAGTTGAAAATAATGGATATGATCACTTGTAGCTGTCTTGAAGTTGAATTAAAAAGAAATTAACTTAAACTGGAAGAGAATCTCCCTGATTGTAAAATTATTAAAACTAGAGTAAGTTCTTCATATAAGCTATGATGTCTCCTTCAATAGAGCTCTTTAGAATGAGTTTGCCCATCTATCTTGGAATGGTTTTAGGTTTTTTCTTCTTGGAGACAGAGAAATGTACAAACTTTCTTTGTAAGAAATGTAAACATGTTTTGCCATCCAAACAAAATCTCTTGAAAATCACTGTAAAAGCTCTCCCAAGAGTTCACTTTTTGCTTGCAAATGCACTACACAAATTAAATGTCACTGATTTCCAATATAGTGTTTATAGTCTTCTAAATAAAGAACCTCTGACTAATTTTAACTACTTATATTAATATTCATAAGGAAAAGTCATCTTTATATATCATAAAACTAAAGATCATACATTCCTAGGAAATGGCATCCAGGTTATTATCCAAACTTATTTTATTCTCAATCAAGCTTCAGAAATATTAAGCTTACTTTTGACCAATGTGCGGCTTTTTAGAATGTTTTGTAAGTATTTTGAGACTAACTATGCAATACAGTTCATGGGTAAGATTTGCTAGCATGACATGAAAATGCTAGCATGAAAAGAAAATTCAATCAGTCATTTGCTCACATAAAAGTTGAGGTAGTAACTGATTTATATGTTTAGGAGAAAGATATAAGGTTATCAACTTTCTTTTTAAAAATCTGTTTTCCAATAAATTTTTAGATCTAGGAAGAGGAAAAAAAAAAACATCAAATATAACTTACCTTTTTATCTCTGGTCCTTACTTCCCCATAGAAATCTAGGGCCTCTTGTGCCTTTAAAAATTTACCCCGATGTAACAAATATGCACAAATCATTACACCAGTTCGTCCCTTTCCAGCTTTACAGTGAATTGCTGCAACATGATTGTCGTCTTCACTTAGCCATTGGTCAAGATCTTCACAAAAGGGTTTGATAAGTTCTAGTTGTGGTGGATTATGGTCTTCAAAAGGATACTGTGCAACTGTGGTAAAAAGATAACCTCAGAATAAGAGAAAAATCTCTTCTGAATTGCTTATTAATAGTTAACTTTAGAAATGCTACATATAAGCTCCAAAGATGTTTAAAAGAAAAAGTGAACTCCAGAGAAAAGTAATTTATTGCCTGGTAGTATTCTAATGTTTGAATAGAAATAGTCTCTCATTAACTCTTAAACTTATCCATTAGACAGAGAGGCCAAGTATTTTCCCCACTTTACGAAGGAGGAAACTGCTATGGAGAGGTAGCACAGGTCATAACTTATCAGAGGTGGTGAACTCAAAATGAAATGTCATATAAGCATCTTGTCAGGACTCTGAATTAATTTTCTAACAAAAGAGTAATAATATTTATAATATTGCATCAATACAAAACATATTCAAAAGAAAGATTATTAATAAATCAACAATAGAAAGGATTGCATTTTAAACTTCAAATAATAAAAATGTTAAGTGTGTTATTTCTCGTAAATGTTACTGTTGTATACACTTGTCTTTGAAGGTATTTACAAAAGAAAAGAAAAACTACTTATAAAAAGTATACAACTGTAGTAAAGTTTATCAAATGAAGTTTCAGGTCTTTTCACATGACTTACTAAGAACCCATAACTCCTCTGTACCCTAGTGTTATAGCACAGCTTTTTAAATTTGTCTAAAAGACATATTAAATTTGTCTTATGACTATTAAATTTTATCTGATTGGTCTCTGCCTCGGCTCCACTCTATTAAGATTCTTAAAAATTCTGACATCTAATGTACCTAATTATCCTGTGTCATCTAAATATGTAAAAAGTATGTCTTATATCTTCAATCAAGTCATAATGTAGCACAGGATAAAATCGATTAAGTCCTTTGTTATGACAGGAGAGCTTTTCTGGTAGACGACGACTACCATTACAGCGAGTCATCAGGACAGCTTTCACTTAGTCATCTGCCTAACTACTATCATTCTGTCTTCATTTCCCTGGTGGCACACAAAAACATCTAGGAAAACCTGTTAAATGTCTATTTAAAGCTAGATAAACTTCGACTAAAACACACTATGCCTAGTAAGCAGTAGCCTAAATTCACCAAAAAAAGAAACATTCTTAGTAACTATACTGACTCTCACCATTAGTGCCTCTGAATTCTCAAACCAACTGTTTGAAAGTCCATTCCAGATTTCCAGGAGGCACTGACTGCAAATACATCAATCTGTAGCTCATGGTACTCATTGTCTCCTAACAGCACATGCCAAACTTCTCAATTCTCCAGTTCTTTCATGGCTCAAGGGGTTCCACAAATACAAATGGAAGTTTTTGTGGGCTCTGAGACAGAATTGATTATACCTGAAGACTAACTCATTTAAAGCAGTTCCTTGTTCTCATCTATCAGGTTGCCCTCATCCGTATTTGTTATACCCTTTCCACCTTTTAGATCATGTTCCTTGATGGAGTTAAATTGCTCTGCTTTCTCCGTATAATTTCTTACTATTATACTAAATGTCTCAGAAAGGTAGATATAACCCCCACCTCATTCTATTGTTAGCCTAGAAATTTCTCCTAATTTTTAGTCCATTCTGCAATTTAATTTTCCTAATATTTCTGGCAGGTTTACATGGCACTTGTTTCCTAAAACACAACAGCAGAATTATATTTTTCAAATTTTCTAAGACCATCTTTAAGACAAATATTTACTTCATTTAATAATTGAAATTATTCATTATTGCTATAACAGTAAGATTTAATCTATTGGTTTTAAGTTATTTAACATAATACAGTACATTTATACCTACCTCTGCAGTTAAATTTGGCGGTATCATAATGTCTTTCAGCACATCTAAAAGAGAAGTTTAAATGTGATATGAAGTTATCTTTTACAATTGAGAAAGAAGTGTAATCGTTACAAACATTTTTTGAAACTTTATAATGTACCAGGCATTATGTTAAGTGTTTTATATTAACTATATCTTTTCATCCTGGGAAGTAGGTTCTGTTATTATCCCCATTTTACAATTAAGGAAACAGAAGCTTAAAATGTTAAGTGTATGCAATCAGAACTTATACATTTGCTTAAAAAACTTGTGATGTCACTAATATACAACACTGCAAATTCAGCTGCCTCTACACCTTCAAATTTCCTTTATGGAAATTTTGCATGCTATTGGAGTTTAATAACTATTTTTAATATTATCTTTACTTCACAGCTGAACATACACAGTTTTCTCAAACTATTATTTTAAAAGACATGTTAAAAACAGTAACATTATAAGTGAAAAGGAAAAGTAAAGAAATTAAATGGTGCTAACCTACTCAGACACAACACTTGCTAAACTTTGTTAAAACCATATCTTTCTCTTATCTTTTACAAATACCCTCTCAAGTTACAAACTTTAAAGTCTTAGACTAAAGAAACAGTAATAAGTAAAATCAATACAGAATAGTAAAATGTTGACTTAGCATTACCATATGGCATGCTCAAATTTGTCTTTTTAATAGTAGTGACACGTTCATTATCATGCACTGGGGCTTACTCATGATTAACAGGCCATGTTTATAAACATCAATAGGCTCAGAAAGGAATTCCATATACTAATTTGTGGTCAGTAGCATCCTGGTAACTCCCATTACTAATCAAACCAGATTTTTAAAAAAAATATTTAAATAAAAACTTAGCATTTTAAAACAAATAAAGGTCCACAGACCCTTAATCCACAATTCCAAAATCCCTGAAGTTGGAAACATTTTTTTCTTAAATTTATAGCAAACTTAATTGCAGCATAACCTGATCTGAATTTATGAGATTATATGTAGTCCTTAATTAATACACTTACAGTGAAAAGTCAAACATTTCATTCTAGGTACTGTTCCAAACCCCACTGGGGGTGTTATAATAAATATATGTTTCTGTGTTACCTTTCTGAAAACTGAAAAAATTCTGGATGCCAAAACACAACTGGCCTCAAGAGTTTCAAATAAGTGATAATGGATCTATATTTTACATTTAGAAATCCTGAAAGTATGGTATAGTTCCTCTACTTTAAGCAGTTTTAAACCCATTAACACATTATAAACAACTCACTAGTCGCTAACTGGTCAGATCTGAAATAAATAAACTTTCATATTACTGCTCAAAACAAAGCTTTTCCATTTTAGCATATTATAATGTAGTATATATTGAGTTTTGCTAGAAAGAAAATTTATTCAGTAATGACATATGACATATATGCATCCCTGCTAAATAATTTCACACACACGCATATTAAAAAACATGACAGGTGGAAAAAAGACTGACCATGAAAAAAGTCACATTCTACACTTTCTTTGGTAGATTAAAAAAGCAACATGGTCAATAGTGAAGAATCCATAATGAAATGTTTTATAAAGAGTCATGTCAAGATAGGGCTTAGGAGGTAAGGGGGAAGGTATAGGCTAGAAAACAATTCTAAGAAGCTGGTTTCATGATAGCACAACAAAAGAGAAACATTTTTAGTTTCATATAGATTCAGTTTTATAAAATTCCCATGCTTTCTCAGGAGCTCAAAATGTTTGCTTTGACAAACCGTATGTAAGACTACCTTCATAAACTGATTCTCAAATATCACTGTTAAGAGGAAGAAATGGAGGGAAAGTGGAAATAAACTACTACTGGATGTACACACCTTACTAAGGAGTTTCCATGTTTTTTGACTCATCCTCACAACAATGTGATAACAGTTAATATTATCTCCATTTTACATATGAAAGAGGTAAGATTTAGAAGCACACTAAAAAAAACTTGCCCCATTAAAAAAAAAAAAAAAAAGTGCCCCAAACCATAATATGTAAATGAAAGAGCCAGGACTCAAGCTCAGTACCTCTAATTACAAAAGCCAAACTTTTCCTAGTACTGCTCCATACTTTCACTTATAATAAACAACTAAAAATAGTTGTAAAAACAAAAGCAGTAACAAAATTTAGTCAAAGCCAGTCTTCCTAAAAAAGCAATTATTTGGCACAATACAACCAACAAACAGTGATAATGAAAACATGAAAAAGCTACGAAAATCTCTACAGGTATGGATTGGGAGTATGTGAAAACAAATACTGGGACTGGTAGTGATGAGAGTGATCTGGGGAGGGGTTGGTAGGATAAGAATGAAGACTTTCTTCTCAATTAAAACTTTCTCTGATACTGCATGCACACCCACAAAAAACACACAGTTTCTTTTAAATTTTTTGCAGTATGTTATTAAGTCTCTTAACAAATCAAAATTGAAGACACATAAGAATAAAGCAAATGTGAATTAATGTTAGAATTAATCACTTATACTTCTTTATAATTAAAACTCAACTTAAAAGATGTTTTCTTATCATCACCTCAAACTGTCTTATATGAGACAAGAGAAATGAAGAGGCATAGAGAGTTTTATGAAGTGGTAGACAGAAAGTGAAGAAAGGGATAAGATTAGTAGGAAAAGCTTCCATTGAAGTGAGACTTGACATGGAATCAGCTAGGCATGTAGGTCTCTTCTTTACTGTCTTCAGTGAAGCTATCCCTATCTTACAAAAGAAAACGTAATTGATAAAAATTAGCAGCTAAATATTTACCACAAAATAATGCAGTTTTACCAAAAAATAATGGAGAGTTGTATGTCAAACAGAATATACAATAAAATATAGTATTCAGTGAACATTTACGTTCCTCAAAGGCAAGAACTATATTATATCTTTATTCCCTATCTCCCCCACTCCTCCCCTTACTCCTACCAGAGTACAGATAATACAGAGGAACATACAAAAATAAAATACACACTTGCACAAAAAACTAACTTACTAAGTATCAGTATATCAAAATTTGTTAATGACAGGTTAATTTTGTCCTTTCTTAAAATAATTTATTGAATGCCTAATAGAAGTATGAACAGATACAGTCTGTTTATAAGAACTCTTAATTCTACACTAAGAACTCTTTTCATCCAAATATGTCATAAGTGCCATAAAAAGTTTAATATACTATTTAATACAGGTATGTCCAAGTAAAAATATTTTATTATCTTTCAATTTATATGTTTGTCAAGATACATATCACATGTAATTAATATCCTAAAACTAAAAAAAATAAAATAGAAACATCTGCTGCTTGCCAGACTCACTTACCCAGAGCCAGAAATATAAACAGGGGTAGAAAGCAGGTGAAGAAGACTGAAAAATGACATCAGAAATCAAAACATGCTACAATTGGGTAGTTCTACAAACTTCTGAAGTAAAATTTGGAGAGGTTGAAAAAAAAATGAATAAACAAAATAACCCAAAAAGGGAATACTGGCATAAACAGTGGATGGTCTGCTACTGTATATACCTGTGTGACCTTGTTCAACTCACTTAACATCTCTATGCCTCAGATTCCCCATCTGTAAAATGAGACGGTTGGACTAAATGATCTGTTTCGGGTACTTTCCAGTTCTGAAAGTCTCTGATTCCATTAAATGAAGTGGAGCAAGAGAGTTAAAATATATGCACCAAAAGCTACTCTCAACTAATAACAAGAGAGTTCATTAACTTGGGAGTCCAATGTTTGGAAATACAGAAACAAACAGGCAGTCAAGTTCCCAATGCCAACTTGAACCATAACAATGTACGTGAACTACAATACTGACAGTACAAGCCTAAGTCCTAAGTTGTGGAAGCAGGAAGCCACTGCATACAGGAATGAAAAGAATTTCCTTTCCTATCTCTGAATATAATGTTAAACTTGAATACATTTTTGAAAAAGGCAGAATTTACCTTTAGTCTCTTTCTACCTTCTTTCTGGGACACTCTAAATGCCCAATCCTGAGAATCCAAGCCTGAAGTGACCCATTTAATGGACTCCACCTATAGACTGTTCTTGACCTGGATTTTTTTTTTTTTCTTTTTTAACTTAACTTCTAAATCCAGTTGTTAAAAAGTACAAAGCTTTGTGGTTTTTATTTTCCTGCACAGAAACCCTCTAGCATCTGAAACAAGGACTGTTGTAGGAGAGGTTTATCAGGAAAAGAGGATGATACATGTGCAGATCATTTGTAAGCTGGGGCCCACCTAAATTTGTTTATACAGCATGTTTTACTTTCTTTCATCTTGTCATCTACTTCTACCACAGCCTACACACACACACACACACACACACACACATGCACACAAATGCACATGCACACACACGCGCGCGCACACACACACACAACACACACGCACACTATAATCTGACCACAATTATCTGCCACATTATGCCAACAAGTTTCTTACCTGCCAAAATTCTCTCTGCCTGTAATGCCATCATCTCCCCTCCTACTAGGCCTGCGGGTCAACCTCTACTGAATATTTTCATCCCAGCTCAAACATGATTTTTTGTGAAATCTTCTCTTTTAAGTACAATTACTATTTCCGCTGTTCTCTGGACAGTTCTATACAAGAGTTATCTCTTCTATAATACTTTGTTTACCTTTCATATTACAGTGTAAATTACATAAGGACTAGAACTATATCTTATTCACCTATGAACTGACAACATATTTTATAATGGCTAATGTGGCAAGTACGCAATAAATGCTTCTCTGTGAGTCTAAAGAAATTAGTGAAAACTCACTAGGAAAAACAATATTGGTATGTACTTCACTCTAAGGTCTTATCAGAACAGAAAGATCACTAAATTAAGGATTTAAAAAGCAACAAGCCACAGACACAGAGAATCTTTCATACTTTTTTGGTAAAGATTTAAATGCCCATTGAAGGTAGAAAAGAATCTTGTTCTTACATTTGAAAAATAAACTCTATAGAAACTGTAACAGTAAATTAGTATAAATAAATTTAGATTTAAAAATTTCCTGTTGCATAATTTATATATAAATTTATAAATAAAAGCCAGCGAGAAAAAAATAACACATTTTATATACCATTGTTTAAAAAATAGAAAGTGGTTATAAATTTTGGGAAAGAAAAATAGTCTTCAAGGGCAGAAATGGTTAAATATTTTCTTCCCATTTTTCTTTTGTTCCTTTTTTCCTTTTCACATCTCTAGTCATCAAGTCAAAAGAAAAAAAAACAAAAGGTTAAAGACAAGGTCAGCTAGGTGTATCAATTGGGCAACCCTTACATCCCTGCCCCAAACAAAGGAAACAGACCCAATTCAACAATTTTAGGTAACTAATTTATGTTATATACAATTAGAGAACAACCCAAAGAGCTGTTTCAATAAGTTGACCTAGAGACACAGAATAAACAAAATTATATTCACTGTGGAACATACCTCCATGGAAGATGTCATTAATGCTTTAACAGAAGCTATGCTGTGTTTTACACTTCAAGTTACTACATGGTTATGGGCTCAAAGATGGGCTAGATGCCAAGTCATTTAAAGCACATCAAGTAACATAAATCTGTGCCAACATTGTTTTACCTCATCACTACACTTTCTAAATGACCTAACAATGCTCTCAGACTTCTTGAACTAAGTGCTTTAGGAATACATTATGTTCAAATATATCTTTAACTTTACCTCAATCTAACAAGAAAATAACTTTCATTTAATAGTTATTTTAGAAGTATTTGAAGTATACAAATAAGAAAACATACTTACAGATTGTATATCTTGTAATGGTTTTTATGCTTTGAATCCAAAAACCTTAAAACAAAACAAACAAACAAAAAGCCACCATTAACAAAAATGAGCTAACATTTGAAATTACATTAATAATGTTGAGAAAAACCAAAAGACAGATTCTATTTTTCCTAATCTCTAATACCATTTAAGAAAAATAAATAAACTCTAATAAATATTCCTTTCATGGGTTAAAACTAGTAAATAGGCCATTCTTAAATAATTATTACATTACACAGATTTATACAATCTGAAGTAAAGCCATAGCTTTTCATAGGATGAATATTTTCATAATCTTTTCTCTTTAGCCTAACACAGTGAGGTTGAGTATTAAGAAATAACTTCTTTAAAGGGTAGTATTAGCATTTAGCTAAAGTTACCTAGCTCATGCAGATTTGAGAGAAATAGTCACATGCAATCAAATGATCTTAAAAATAACCCTGAGAGCTATCATTTTCTTTTAAACTAAAAACTTTCGATATTTGAAAGATGTAAGTAGTAACTATTAATTCTGTACAAAGTTTATTAAGCATTTTCACAGATATATATTATCATTTGATGCTCACAAACATCTGAGGTGGAGCTTATTCACAATTTACAGATGAGAGAAGTCAGTATCAAAGAAATTACAGGACTTGCCCGAGGTCATACAGTTAATAAGTCGAAGAATCAAGACCAAAGACCTCTCCCTCAAAATAAATTAGCTGAGAAACTATCAACAACAACCACAGCCAACACAAGAACTTACTATATGCCAGGCACTATGTTAATTAAGTATTTTCTGTATTTAAATTTGTTTAATCCTATGGGGAATTGGAAAAGTGTAAATCTGGGGAAATATTAGAATAAATAGAATAAAAAGACAAATGGAAAAGA
Source organism: Tadarida brasiliensis (assembly GCA_030848825.1). Lineage (NCBI taxonomy): Eukaryota > Metazoa > Chordata > Mammalia > Chiroptera > Molossidae > Tadarida > Tadarida brasiliensis. The sequence continues at coordinate 33,454,403 of CM061271.1, forward strand.
AAAAGTAATATTTCAAAAGATTTAAAGTCCAGGAGGTTCAATATATAAATAGGAGTTCCAGAGGAAAAAATATAGAAATCACAGAAGAAAATTTTATAAACACAGAATTTAAAAAAAAAAAAAGCCAAAACTGAAGGACACGAGTTTCCAAACTGAAGGACACAAAGGGTACCCAGCAAAAAATGATGAAATAGACCCAAATAAAGGCATACATATCTTAGTGAAGTTTCTGAATATTAAAGAGATAAACATAAGTCCTTAGAAGCTGCCTGAGAGGAAACAGATTTCATAAAAAGAATCTGGAATCATGACATCGCCCTTTTTTAATGGCAACACTAGCAGCCAGAAAAAAAAATTGGGCAAACCTTTCCAATTCTGAGGGAAAATTATTCCATACCAAGAGAGACTATAAATCAAGTGTGAATATATAATAAAGGCATTTTTAAATAAACAAAGTCTCAAATAATTTTGCTTCCCATATATTCTCTCTCAGGGAGTTACGAGAAGATATGTTCCACCAAAACAAGGGTGGTGAACCATGAAAGAAGATGGCAAGTCCCAGGAACTGAAGAGTCAAACTCATGACAAGGGAAAAGAATGACGGTGAAGGAAGATCTCAAGCAGACAGCTTTAGCTTTACATCAATCCTAGAGAACAACTAATTCAGATTAGGGCAGACCAGAAGACTCCTCGAGAAAACAAATCGATGTAATACCAAATGTGCTCAAACATGTTAAGAGATTTATACAACTGGCGAACAAATTTAGGATGAATTAAAATTAAGAACATAGAATAAAAGTTAAAAAGAGGAAGAAGGGAGAAAGGGAGGAAAATGAATTGTAATCCAGGGAAAACAAAATATGCAGGAAAAATCAGTCATAATATACATCACTTAACTGTGACTAGTATTATGTAGTCATAATCACATTAAAAAACCCAATATTGATATAACACAAAATTACAATATAACTACTGGAAGAAGGGAGAAAGGGAAGTCTGAAAATATCTATTACTGGGTGAGAGAAAAAAAAAAGTCCATAAACTTGGATGTGAACAAATTATGCTACACAGTAGTAATAAAAGTAGTACTTATAACTTTGTCTCTAAAGGAAATGATAAATTTTCATGTCATGCTACAGTTGTTGCAGATATCAAAATATTATTTATAATCAACACTTCAAAATTAAGTCATTAGACCTGCCAATATATTTTTTAATTTAATGTGTTAGTAACTGTATCTTTTTATCAGATATTTGGTTTTTAAATATTTTCATTACTATAATCAAAACTAATATAAGTATATCTGTAATCCTATGAATTTTATTTTATGGATTTAAAGTCACTCTAAGAAGGGGTCCGTAAGCCTCACCAGACTCCCAAAACGATACATGGCATTAAAAAGAAAAAAATTAAGAACTCTTGCCAAAGGGTAGAAAGAAAGAAACAAAGTAATGACTTTCTTGGTTGTAGTGGTACTTTTTGATTCTTTGTTTTATTTTAAATAATGTTTTTATTTTCAATTACAGTTGGCACACAATATTATATTAATTTCAGTTGTACAAAATAATGATTAGGCATTTATAACTTACAAAGTGATCACCCCAATAAATCTAGTATGCACTGACACCATACATAGTTACTACAATATTACTATGTTCCCTGTGCTGTACTTTATTTACATCCCTATTTTTATAACTGGCAATTTGCACATCTTTTAAAAATTATTTTTTCTTTATTGATTTTCGAGAGAGGAAGGGAGAGGGAGAGAAACATCGATGAGACAGAACATCAATTGGCTGCCTCCTGCATGTCCCCTACTGGGGATCCAGCCCACAACCTGGGCATGTGTCCTGACCAGGAATCAAACATGGGTCAATGCTCAACCACTGAGCCACACCAGCTGGGCCAATTTGCACATCTTAATCACTTCCCCTTTTTCACCCATCTCCCTGAGTCCCCCTCCCATCTGGCAACCATCAAAATGCCCTCAGTGTCTATGAGTTTGTTTTATTCATTCATTTGTTTTTTAGATTCCACATATAAGTGAAATCATATGATATTTCTCCTTGTCTGACTTATTTCATTTAGTGTAATACTCTATAGGTCCCTCCATGTTGTCACAAATGACAAGATTTCATTTTTTTAATGGCCGAGTAATATTCCCTTGTATATATGTACAACTTCTCCTCTAGCCATTCGTCTATTGATGAACACTTAGGTTGCTTCCAAATCTTGGCTATTGTAAATAATGTTGCAGTGAGCATAAAAATGAATGTCTTTTTTAATTCGTATATTGGGGTTCTTCAGATAAATACCCAGAAGTGGAATTATAGGATCCTTCTTTGTCTCTTGTTATACAGCCTTTATTCTGAAGTCTATTTTGTCTGATATAAGTACTGCTACCCCGGCTTTTTATTGTTCTTGTTCCAATCTGCATGAAATATCTTTTTCTATCCTTTACTTTTGGTCTATGTGTGTCTTTCGATCTGAAGTGAGTCTCTTGTAGGCAGCATATGTATGAGTCTTATCTATTTGACCATCCTACATCTTTTAATTGAAGCATTTAATTCATTTACATTTAAAGTAATTACTGGTAAGTATGTAGTTACTGTTATTATTGTTATTTTTAAATATATTTTTATTTATTTTTTTAGACAGAAAGGAAGCGGGGGAGAGAGAGAAAAACATCGATGTGAGAGAGAAACATTGATCAGCTGCCTCTGGCCCGCCCCTCTACTGGGGATCAAGCCCGAAACCCAAGCATGTACCCTGACTGGGAATCGAACTGGGATCTTTCAGTTCATGGGACAACACTCAATCCACTGAGCCGCACAGGCCAGGCTATTTTCTTCTTCTTCTTCTTCTTAAGAAAGTCCCTTTACCATGTTTTATAATACTAGTTTGGTGGTGATGAACTCCTTCAGCTTTTTCTTGTCTGGAAAGCTCTTTATTTCTTCTTCAATTTCAAATGACATCCTTACTGGGTAAAGTAGTCTTGTTTGTAGGTCCTTGCTTCTCATGACTTTGAATATTTCATGCCAATCCCTTCTGATCTGAAATGTTTCTGTTGAAAAGTCAGCTGACAATCTTATGGGAGCTCTCTTGTAGTTAACTGTCTTTCTCTTACTGCTTTTAAGATTCTGTCTTTAACATTTGCCATTGAAATTATGATGTGTCTTGGTGTGGGCTTCTTTGGGTTCATCTTGTTTGGGACTCTCTGCACTTTATGCACTTATATGTCTATTTCCTTCACCAGGTTAGGAAAGTTTCACAACATTATTTCTTTAAATAGGTTCTCAATTCCTTGCTTTCTTTTCCTTCTGGTTCCCCCATGATGCAAATATTGGTACGTTTGATGTTATCCTAGAGACCCTTCAAACTATCCTCAAAATTTTTTAAATTTATTTTCTTTATGTTGTTCTGATTAGGTGTTTTCTGCTACCTTGTCTTCTAAGTTGCTAATTCAGTCCTCTTCTTCATCTAATCTACTGTTGATTCCCTCTAATGGATTCTTTATCTCAGTTCTTGTGTTCTTCATTTCTGACTGGTTCTTTACATTTTCTATCTTCATTTTTATGTTTCCTATCTCTTTGTTAAAGTTCTCACTGAATTCACCTACTCTTCCTCTAATTGAGCATCCTTATAACCAGTGTTTGGAACCCTGCATCTTATAGATTACTTGTCTCCATTTTGTTTAGTCCCTTCTCTGAAGTTTTGTTCTATTCTTTCATTTGGGACGTTTCTTTGTCTCTTCATTTTGGCTGCCTCCCTGTGTTTGCTTGCATGTATCAGGTTGAGCTACTACATCTCCCAATCTTGGTAGAATGCCCTTATGTAGTAGGAGTCCTGTATAGGCCTACTGACAGTCTCCTTGGTCACCTGAGCTGAGCGCTTCAGGTGTGTCTCTTGTGTGAGTTGTGTGTGCCCTCCTGTTGTAATTAAGCTTCGCTTGCTGTTGGTACTTCAATGGGAGGGATTGACCCACAGGCTGACTGGCTATGAGGAATGGCCAGGATTACAGCAGAGGAGCTGTTGTGAAGGGGCTGACTCCATCGAGTACGATCTGCTTCAGCAGGCCTTTAATGTCTGTGGAGTCTGCCCATTGGATGTGTTATCTGTACAGGTATTTGGGTGGTACTCTCGTGTGGTCTGAAGCTGGCCAATATGTGTGTTAGTTCTGGGGCCTCTTGGGAAGGCCTCTGGTGCAGGACAAGGTCAGCTTCTGCTTGTGCTCGACTCACGGCCACCTGGTATGAGCTAGGAAGTGATCTGCAGATGGTTGTCACATGTCCTGGGTTTGGAGGTGCTTGGGAGAGGCTAAGCTGTGAACCGAGGCTGGCTGCCATTAGTACACAGCATGAGGGTGTTTAGCTAGAGGACTGGGCATGCCAAGGCCAGCCACTGCTTGTTTGGGGGTTGTGAACCTTTGAGAGATTTTAGGAATGTCCCCAGCACAAGCTAAGATAGGCCATTTTTATGGAAAAGCCGCTGGAAGAGGCTTGGGTGAGCCTGCAAGATGGGTGGGGCAGGATTCCAAGGAATCACCAGGGTGAACTCAGATCGTTAGCCAGGTTGATGGAGACTCAGACTTGGTGTTCCCAGTGCCCACAGGCAGGGTGGAAGGAAGGCTCAACAAAGTAACAATGTCTACCATCACTTTTGTCTGGAAGAAAGCTGTCTCTCAGCCCTTGCCCAGAAGCAAGACAATGCAGTTCCTCCCTGTATGTCCCTTGCTGCTGCCCCATTGCTGAAGCTCAGAGCGAGGGAGTCTGGCAGTGAGTAAATCTGGGCTCAGGCCATTTAAGAACAATGTCTGAGACTCCAACTTACTCCATCTTACTCAGCCACAATCACCTCTGGTTTTCACAGCCAGAAGTTATGGTAACTTCTCTTCTGACACTGGAACCCTGGGCTGAGAAGCCCGGTGTGGGACCAGGATTCCAAACATCTAAGGGGGGGGCCCTCCGCAAATGAGATATCCCTCCTGTTTCCTAACTGCTACTCCATTCAGAAATAATTTAGTTTACTGAGATTCATTAATAAGATTCCTATTTATAAAGAATCATGAGGCTTTTCTTAATTACATCTTTATCCACACTAAGCCTATCTAAGGACATTTAAAAAAAAAATTATTGGCACACACTATCACAAAATCACAAATCTGACCTCAGTGAGAAATGATAATCAACAAAACAGAAACAATGTGTTAAAATGCTGGAAATGGCCCGACCAGTGTGGCTCAGTGGACTGAGTGTCGTCCCATGGACTGAGAGGTCCCGGTTCGATTCCCAGTCAGGACACATGCCTGGATTGAGGGCTGGATCCCCAGGTAGGGAGGCGTGCAGAAGGCAACCAATCGATGTTTCTCTCTCACATGGATGTTTCTCTCTCAAAAAAAGAAAATCAATAAAACATATTGAAATAAAAAATGCTTGAAACACTATCTTTTTAAATCCCTCCTAGAAGCTCTAGCCATAGAAAGTCCATTCTTTAATTTCATCAAGATACTTTCTATAATGTATATTCAAAGCAAACTTTTTATTCTCTTTGAAATTTTAAATATTATTTATTATATGCACAACTGCTGAGAATTTTTCCTTCCCAATTTTTTATTTTTCTATGTCCCATTTAAGAAGTACTAAAGACTTACTAAATAGTCATTTGACTCCTTATAACATGCATTTTTTAAAAAATCACTTCAGTTCTAGAAAAGAAAATTATCTATTAGGATAATCTTTCATAAAACTAAATATCCTACAAAGTAACAGTGATTGAACCAGTATAAGGAAATACAACAGAGATGGCAAATAAGCATCAAATTGGCGGTGGCTTATTGGGATGCAATATTCAGAATATTAAAACAACATCCAGGTTGGAGACTGGGAAAGAATATCATGACTGATTAGCCGTATCACCCATTAATGAGGGAGAGAGAATAATATAAAAATTTCACTCTATTTATAGAGAAAATCAATATAAATTTATAGGTAAAATTCAATAAAAAGTAAAATTTGAACATTATAAATTATTATATAGTAGCAAAGTCATTTAAACAGATTAAAGTCCTGTTTCTAATAAGCCTTAAATAACTCTATCTTAAAAAATCTTTTTATATTGGTATTCAATCTAAAAAAAAAAAATCATCTCTTAAAATTTTTCTGACAGTAGCATTTATACACTTTTGACCATTATATAGTATTTTCCTCTTGGTACAAGAAATTTCCTCTTGTTATATAAACAACTGTAAAACAGGGCAAAATGTATGAGGCAACCATTTTTAGTCACTGAACAAAAGGCAACACAGGCTTATGATCCTTAAGAAAAGAGAAATAAGAGGTAACACCCATGATTGCCTCGCTTTCAGCTCGGAAGCTCTTTTCTGACACAGCAGAAGGAAATGGAACAAAGGTTTCACTGAGGTAAACAGGCAGAGATTGGACTTCTAGGGTGCTAAGGCAGCCAGAGTTTGTAGAACATAGTAGCAGAGAAAAGGGGACAAACAGAAAGAGGATATCAGAAGTCTGTATGAAAAGTCACCTCAGGACCTTGGTTAAGAGCTGGGCCGTATATATGCAGGATCTGAAAGCATAATGGAGATGACACCAGATATGGCACAATACTGGGAGGAGTCCTACCCGAGCCAGAGTGAAGAAAATTCACTGAGAACTTCAGGTACTCAGTTGGGACCCCAGAAAGGCCACACCTTAGGAGTAAGGACCACGCCTTAAGACAAAAGACAAAACTGAAATAGGCCTGCCTTAACACAGAAAACCACATTTGACAACACCAGAAGATTAACCGTTAATTTAAATGCTTGCTGAAATAAAACTCAGATATTAAAGAAAGCAACAATCCAGACTTCCTACAACATATCATCCACAACATTCAACATATAATTAAAATTTACGAGGCACGCAAAGCAGAGAAACATAACCAATGACCAAGAAAAAAAAAAGCAGTCAAAAGAAACTGACTCCAAGACAAACCAAATGTTAGAATTAGCAGACATGGACTTTAAAGCAGCTGTATAAATACATACAAGGATGTAAAGGAAAATGATTATAGTAAGTGAAAAGCTGAAAAGTCTCGGCAAGGATGTAGAAACTAAAAAAGACAGAAATTCTAGGCCTCAAAAGTACAATATCTGAAAGAAAAAAAAAAAACCTATTGCATGGTCTTAACAGAAGATTGGAGACTAGAAGAAAGATGTGGCAGATTTATTTTCCAAGAATGACTGCATCTCCCATCCCACATGCTCTTCATACAACACAACTTTAACACTTCTCCCATCAAGAGGTAGAGTACTATGGTTTCTCCCCCTTGAATTTGGGTACACCTTTGTGACTGCCTCAATCAAGAGGGTATGGCAGAAGTGACATTAAGTGATTTCTAAGACTAAATCATAAAGATGCCATGCACCTTCTACCTTGGACTCTGGATCTTCACCTTTGGCACCAAGTTGCCATGCTATGAGGAAACCTAAACTAGACTATGTGGAGAGACAACTTGTAAAGGCCAAATACAGGGGTTCTGGCCAACAACCCAAATGAGGATACAGACAACAGCCAGCATTTACCAGACGTGTGAGTGAAAACATCTTCAGATGATTCAGCCCCCAACTTGCTAACTCATCTCGAATCAATGTCTTCCCAACTAAAGCCCCAGACATTGTAAAACAGAGACAAGCCATCTCCACCATGCCTCGTCTGAATTCCTGACACACTGACTGAATATATATGCACATGTATCCTCTAAAACACACACACACACACACACACACACACACACACACACACACACACACAGAGGTACTGCTAAAAATTCAATAGAAGAATTAAAATGGAATACCTAAAAATATTCTATTAACTCCAAAAAGGAAAGAAAAAGAGAAATGAGAGAGAATGAGAGTGAATAAATGAGTTATCAGACAACTAAACATAAACAGAAAGCTGGTAGACTTAAACAAAACATATCAATAATTATATTAAATATAAGTGGACTAAACACTACAATTAAGTAAGTCAGTGATCATACAGCAACTTCAAAATTGACCTTCTTCACAATATTTATTTATGAAATAAGTACGTATGTTTGCATATACTTACTATACAAGTTGGAGTACCCTACAGGCAAATTATTATACTATGCAATATTCAGGTCTAAAGAAGCAAGATTACATTAATCAAATGCTGGCTCTCTATACATTAATATCACACTACTGAACTCACTACTCCAATAGAGGGAAAAGAGTCTGGGTTGCAAGATAAGCTTTATACTGACTCTGAAAAGGCCTAAGAAATTCAGTTATTACTTTGGTGAAGTTACAGTGGTAGTTCAGGGTCTGATCCTCTACCTCTTTAGACCTTATCCTGTCAGCATATTGACTGGTGCTTTTTTTCAGGGACAAATTCTAACTCGTGTCATATGACTGATTTATAAATATCATAATCACCATAATGGAAATATATTAATTTACTTGAAAAACCTAATTGTCACAAGAACTAAATTATTCATATCTGTATGATCAGTTTACTATCTCACCACAAGCAGACTTGTGAGGAGTAAAATCAGAATGCTGCTGAATAAATGTAGAATCAAACAAGAGAAGTTAGTTAAATGAAGCCACTTTTAACAGACTAAGACATTCTGATGTTTCTATATCCACAACAGAAATGGTCTTGTTAAAATATCTGAAGTTCATTAACTAAGGCTTCCTTTTTCTTGGCCATGCTTTTCCCATGTTCTAATAATAACTAATCTTTCTTTCCACCGAAAGGTTTTATGTAGACAAACTAGATATGTTTCACTGGAGTAAATCCAAGTGTTACTGTAAGGCCTGAGAGTCATTCTGTTTCTTAAAGGTCAACTGGTATATCTTTGCTTGGCATCAGTATATAGTGATACTAAAGTTCATATAATTAGAGCATTATATCACTTTCAAGTGCTAGGGGAACTGATAAAAGTTCATCTAACAAATATTTAATGAGCACCTGCTATGTGACAAGTACTGCTGCAGACAGAGTAGTGACAAAACTCCAAGTACTGACAACCACAAACCTAACAACAAATATTCCTAGCAGCTTCAGAGAAACCCAGTAGCAAACCCTCTTTTTAAGGTATCCAGTTTAGAATATAGCCTAAGAACATCAGACAGCTCCTACTAATCCAAAATTAGGTAAGAAAGAAAACTTAACAGCTGAAAAGAAAAAAGCAAAATAATTACTTACCTGCTACATTTTTCTATAGCTACACTATTTGGTAACCATTTATTTCTTCTGCTGTATTCATGTTAAATCAACATTTGCTCTTAGAACCCTAATATACCTATAGTGGCTACTACTACTACTAATACATAAAATTGAATTGTTGTTTTTTCTTTTCAAAACTCAAATAATCTCTGCCTTAATTCCATTAACATAGGCAAGCTCCAAACATTCTGATCCTTAACTATTTTCTTATCTTCAGGTTGTCAGAATTAAAATTAATTATATATCCAATATAAGGAAAGTAAGCATCTTGTTGAAAAATGTACTTTTAACTCTTGCCTGTGCAGTACTGCTTTCTCCTACATTACCTTGAGTTAAAAAAGCAAAAATAGGAGTTGTATATTAAATCCTGCTCAAAGATAATGATCCCCAGTACTAAAAAAAAATCTATTCTCTTTAACGAGATATAAAACTAGAGGGAAAAACAAGTGGCCTATAAACCATCTAAAAAAATGCAGGCTATTAAAAATAACATGAACAAGAAACTGCCAAACATTTCTTCAAAGAAGCTGTATCATTTTGTGCTTTTACCAACACGGGTGAGAGTTCCAATTAATCTACCTCCTTGCCAACCCATTAGACCTTTAAACTTCAGCCCTGGCCGGTTTGGCTCAGCGGTTAGAGCGTCGGACTGCGGTCCAGAGAGACCCGGGTTCGGTTCCCGCTAAGGGCATGTACCTCAGTTGCAGTTTGTCTCCGGCCCTGGTTGGTCGTGCGGGTGGCAGCCACTCGATGTGTCCCTTTCACGTCGATGTTTCTCTCTCTCTCTCTTCCTCTCTCTCCCTCCCACTCTATATGAACAAAAAATGAAAAAGTTTCCTCGGGTGAGGAAAAAAAAAAAAAATGAGAAAGTTCTTTTTAAAAAAATAAATAAATAAATAGATAAATAAACTTCAGCCATCCCAGGAAATATGAAACAGTATCTCATTGTTTTACTTTCTTTGATGACTTATTTTGAATATCTTTTCATATATTTATTGATCATTAATATATCTTCTTTTGTAACACTTCTGTGCACATCTTTTGCCCTTTTCTTCAGGTTGTCCCCATGAATTTGTAAGAGCATCATTACACTGTGTGGAACTCAAGTCCTTTGGTCAGATATGCATTGTGAATAATTCTCTCCCAGACTGTGGTTGCCTTTTTATTTTATTAATGGTGTCTTTCAAAGAAAAGACATTTTAAATGTTGAAGTCCAATCTGTCAATTTTTTCTTATATGCTTAATTTAGTATGTACTGTCTAAGAAATCTTTGACTAACCCAAAGGTCATAAAGATTTTCTTCTGTGTTTTTACCTAAAAATTTTACAGTTTCCCATTTTACTTTTATGTTTCTATCTATAATCCATTTAAGGTAATTTTTGTCTATTATGACAATACCACTATCCAAAAGAACTTTCCACGATGATGAAAATGTTCTGTATCTATGCTGTCCAACACAGTAGCCACTAGCCACGTGTCGCTACTGAGCATCAGAATTGTGACCTAGGACAAATGAAAATGAAATATTTATTTTATTTTAATTAATTTAAATTTTTACATAAATAGCTGCATGTGGCTAGAGGCTACTATACTGGATAGCACAAGTCTAAAATATATATAGGTATGGAAAATCCACTGGAAGACAATATATACGTCTCTCAGTAAAGTAGTAGAAATGGGTATATTCCTGGAAAAGAGCATAAGACTGAAACAGAGGAAAGATACAGTAATAACTGGGGTCTTCACAACTGTCAAAATATCTACTGAAAAAATATTTTTAACTATATGCGGTTTTCTAGATTCTTGATATGCTTAATTAATTTTCTTTTGTCAGTAGATTAATAAAGAAGGGAACTACAACTCTGGACATATTTCTAACTAAGAATGAAGAACAAGTTTGAGTGGAAATGCCAGGAAATGGAGAAAGTGCTCATATAATTTTAGAGTTCGCGTCAGAGAAGGGAGGAAATACTGGCATAGTTAGATATGATACAGATCAGTAAAACGGATTTCAAAAGCTTCATTTAAATAACAGGCTATGAATTCATAACTCAGAATCAAAAAGGAAAGACTATAACTAACATTCTGTATAAACAATTAAAAATGACCCACAAAGAGAAAAAGAAAGTATTTAAGAAGACCAATTAATGTAGCTTCAGAAAATTTACCCACAAAGATCAGATTTAAAAGGTATATATAATAACCAGGAGGAAAAAAGAAAATAATCACAAATGAATATAAAATAGTATATATAAAGGAACATAAAAATTGTAAATACAACAGAAAGGGCTTGGACTTGAGGAAACGTTTAGACCAAAAAAGAACAATAAATAGGGCAGAATTCCACAAGTTAGACAGCTGTATAATGCTACAGGCAGAAAAAAAGCAGGAACTCCTAAATTCCCTTGTCACTTCCATCTTCGCTATCCATGAGAATGTTGCTCTGATTCAATAACTCAAGAGTGGTGAATGTGCAACATTTCTTTAGATTAAAAGCATTTTCTAAATTGCTATTTAAGCAAGGCTATTTTTTTAAAGAATATTTCTTAAACATTTATCAACAGAAAAATCTTTGATATTCCGTGATTATACATATTTGTAAAGAAGATAATAAACAATCAATAATTCAAAATAGAGATAATCCAGACCAAGCTCTTTATCACCAATTCATCTGAACCTTATAAAATTAAAATGGCAAGAGGCAGGGCATTATAAAATCATCTGAAGAAAGAGTACCACTAATTTTCTTATTTTTCAAAGAGATCATAAAAGATCATTAAAGAAAAAAACTTAAAAAAATAAATCAGTTAAAGATACGGTCAGTACACACCTACAAACCAAATTTTTAAAAAAAAATGTAAGGCCAATAAATATCCCAAAGCTGCTTACCCCTCAATTAAAGAAATGTAATAAAAAAGTCAAATTACAACAAACTGCAAAAAGTTTAAATTTGATAATATTCAGTTTGCCAAGGTTGTGAAAGGGGAACAAGTATCCACTACATGCTGGTGAGAACATAAAATGATACCATTTTTTAGGGTAAAAGTTTAAATCACGGACCCACTGGACCCAGTAACTCCACTGCTAAGCATTTACCTTAAAGATATACTTGCAAAAGGACACTGAGATACGCATGTGAAAATGTTTATTAGAGCGCTGTTTTTAACAGCCACATGCTGGAAACAACCCAAATATGTATCAGAGGGGGCTGTTTATTATGGTAATAAAAAATAGCCAATAAAAGAATTAATTATATCTCCTTGTCAACATGGAAAATTCCTAAGTATGTTAAATGATAAAAAGCAAGATGCAGAAGAATATGCAGTATGTTCGTTCCCATTGGTTTATCTTTTTTAAAAATATGTTTTTATTGATTTTTTAAAGAGAGAGGAAGGAAGACAAAGAAACATCAGCTGCCTCCTACTGGGGATCGAGCCCGCAACCCAGGCATGTGCCCTGACTGGGAATCGAACCGGGACTTTTCAGTCCATGGGACGACGTTCAATCCACTGAGCCATACCAGCCAGGTGCATTTGTTTTTCTTAAAAAGTAGGTATACAGTCGTCCCTCGCCGAGAAAGTCGAAGCGTGAAGTGGCGAGGGAGAACTATATAGTACATAAAGAATCCTACTTCTCGGAAATTCATTTATCGCGGTAGAGTCTGGAACTGATTAACCGTGATAAATGCGGGCCGACTGTAAGCCTGGCCGGTGTGGCTCAGTGGTTGAGCATCGACCCAGGCACCAAGAGCTCACCGGGTTGATTCCCGGTCAGGGCACATGCCCAGGTTGTGGGCCTGATCCCTAGTTCAGGGCACGCACGAGGCGGCCAATTGGTGTTCTCTCTCATCAATGTTTCTATCTCTTTCTCTCTCTCTGTCTCTAATAGCAATAAAAAAAAACATTTTAAAAAAAAGGTATAAGATGAAAACAGTTTTTTTAAAGAAGATACAAAACTTTTAACTATAGATATCTTTGGGAAGGGGGGCCTGATGATAGGAGGTATAAAGTAGGAGAAATTTGTAAAGGATATTGTCATTTTTAGGCTACTAAGCATTCAAAACAATTTCAATTTGAAGAATTTCAAGAGATGAGGAGCAAATACTCCCCCATTTTTTTCTCAAGTGTGCAGGCCTAGACCATTTAGATGTTCCTGCTCTGGATACTGAATCCTAGGTAGTGAGAATAAGGTACAGAAAACTCAAGAGATTATTCAGAGATCACCAGAAGATTTGCAAGTTTATGAGCAGTTACCAATAGCTAGTACCTGGGACAGCATGTGTTCAAGCGGCAAAGTCCTAAACAGAGACTACTCTTACTCTATAACCTCTTGGCCATGTCTTGCTTCCCTTAGCTTCTGCAGTCTTTGAAGTCTGGTTCTCTAGTTATGAGCTATCTAATATTTTTCAAAAAATTCTTTTCTGATTTAAGTTAGAATTACTTTCAGTCACATGCAACCAAGAACCCTGACTTCTTTCTTTTCCTAAAGTCTTCATGTGGGTTTTGTTTGTGGGTTTTTTTCCTCCCCTTTGTTTTTGTATTTTTTAGTGAGGACTGGTGAAATCACACTTTTTTGTGTGCTCCCTTTAATATTTGAACTTTACGATTTCTTATCTAGCACTTTGGGCAATAGTGAGACTAGCAGGAGAAAAAACAATCTATTTAAAAGAAAATATCACAGCATTTTTAAAAAGGAAGGAGGGTGAGTTCTCTCAAAGAACTTGAACATTGCTTAGGGAAACATTCACTATGGCTGCCCCTCCCACTTCCTCCTCTCTCCTCCCAAGGATTTCATGCCCACAACTGGCTCACTGCCTTATAAGTTTGATACAATGGAAAGGCGGAAAAAAGCAAGAAAACAGCATTTCCAAAGGGAAATGGGAAGATTTAACTGTAGATATTTGGAAAGCAGAGACAAAAACTTAAACAAAAGCGAAGAGGTAACTACCCACAAAAATTGGAAAATCAAGAATACAAATATTTTTAATACAACTATACCTTACTTTAAAAAATTTCAATGTATTAAAATCTTAATTAATGAAAGACAATTGTGAGAATAAACACTGCCTTCATATTTTTAGTCTTTACTTTCCCCAAAGAATTTCTATGAAATAGTTCTAAATAAGCTATTGTCAAAATAATATATAAACATATATTTCAAAAGATATAAGAAATTTGTAATAAAAAAAAATTAGTCGACAGAAGACAGCAGAGCAGGAAGCACCAGGAATCCATCTTCCCACCTTGACAGAAATTGTACTGGCATAACCTATCTGATTAACTTTTTTAGAATTCTGGATTCTGTTTCAAGGCTTATAGCTTCCAGGGGAAGGCCTGGACAGTACACCAGCTAATTTCAGTCAATTTCAACTCTCAGTATGGTAGCAGCTCCTGACCTGAACACCCCCTTCCATCCCTCTCCAGCAGGCAGCCAATGCAGTATTCCTAGAGAAGCCTATACCAGTGTGTGGAACCTTGTCCTCCAAATACCTGGGATCTGTGTTCCTATGCTTGACTTCTGCTTCTGATTGCAGATGTGTGGATACAGAAGCAGACTATCATTACAGCAATCCCCAAGGACTAAAACAGCTTTCAGGGGAATTTAGATCCACAGCCTATTTTTTTTCTTAATTTTTTCCCCTTCCTCTTTTGTCAGACAGACACTTAAGTATGATATTCATGGTGCACGTGTTTGTTTGAACATACGTTTTCAACTACTTTAGATAAATACCCAAAGGGATGCAATTTCTTGAGTATATGGAGTCTGTTTAGTTTTGTAAGAAACCACCAACTGTCTTCCAAAGTGGCTGTATCATTTTACATGCTATAGGTTTTTTACATACTGCCATATTGTAAAGGAGCAGACAGTTTACATGCTAGACACTGGATGATTCCACCTATATGACATTCTTAGAAAAGTCAATACTATGGAGACAGGAAAAGTATCAGTAGTTGCCAGAGGCTAGACGGATAGATGAAAAGGACAGATGAATAGGTGAAGCACATCCCACTTTTAGGGCAGTGAAACTACTCTGTAGCAGCATACAATATTACCATGCAAAGTTAGTTGCTTTTCTATATACTAACAAAGAACAATCAAAAAATAAAAATTAAGAAAACAATTATATACAGAATAACATCCGAAAAAGATATCTAGGAACTAACTTAACGAAGAAGGTAAAATACTTGTACACAGAAAACTCTAAAACACTGTTGAAAAAATTAAAGAAGACCTAAATAAATAAAAATAATCCCAGGTTCATGGTTTGAAAGACTTGGCATTGTTAAGATTTCAATACCACTCAACAGAATCTACAGACTAATGCAATTCCTATCAAAATCCGAAAGACATTTTTTTCCCAGAAATAAAAAGTCCATCTTAAAATTCATATGGACTCTCAAAGGACCCTGAATGGACAAAACAATCTAGAAATAGAAGAACAAACTTGTAGGACTCATAATTCCTGATTTCAAAATTTGCTACAAAGCTACAAAGTGTGGTACTGGCATACAGACAGACATATCCAATCAATGGAAAGAATAGAGAGCCCAGAAATAAACCCTTTTATATATGATCAAATTATTTTTGACAAATGTGCCAAAACCATTCAATAGGGAAAGGACAGTCTTTAATAGTGCTGGGAAAAGTGGATATTCACATACAAAGCATTAAGTTGGAGCCTTATCTTATACCATATACAAAAATTAACTCAATATAAATCAAAGACCTAAATAAAAGACCTAAAATTATAAAACTCTTAAAAGGAAACATAAGGGAAAGCTTCATGACACTAGATTTAGCAATGATTTCTTGGATATGACAGCAAAGGCACAGGCAATAAAAAAAATAGATAAATTGAACTGCAGCAAAATTTAAAACTTGTGCATCAAAGGACACTACCAATAAAGTAAAAAGACAACCCACAGAATGAAAAAATATTTGCAAATCACATATCTGATAAGGGATTAATATCCAGAATATATAAACTCCTAAAAACAACAAAAAAACCAACCCATCCAATTCTTAAACAGGCAAGGGACTTCAATAGACATTTCTTCAAAGATATACAAATGGTCAATAAGCCCATGAAAAAATGCTCAATATCATTTATCATTAGGGAAATGAAAATCAAAACCACAATGAGATACTACTTGACACTTTTTAGGAAAGCTATTAAAAAATAATAATAAAAGCCCAGAAAATAACAAGTGTTGATTGAGGATATGGAGAAATCGTAACACTTGTGTATTGCTGGTGGGAATGAAAAAACGGTATAGCCACTATAGAAAACAATATGGTAGATTCTCAAAAAATTAAACACAATTACCATTTGATCCAGCAAATTCCACTGCTGCAGGTATATCGAAACAAATTGAAAGCAGGGACTCAAACAGATACTGTTACACCCATGTTCACAACCTCGTTATTTATAACAGTCTAAAGGTGGAAGCAACCCAAGTGTCCATCAACAGATAAATGGATAACAGAATATGGTATATACATAAAATGGAAGGAAATTCTGACATATACCAGCATGAACGAACCTTTAAGACATTATATGCTTAGTGAAAAAGTCAGTCATAAAAAGACAAATACTGTATGATTCCATTTATATACCGTACCCAAATCTGTCAAATACACAGTGACAGAAAACAGAACAGTAGTTACCAGAGGCTAAGACAAGGGAGAAGAGGAGTTATTATTTAATGGGTACAAAGTTTCAATAAGAGATGATAAAAAAGTTTTATAGATGGACAGTGATGATTATGATTGCACAACAATATGAATGTGGTTAATGCACTGAAGTGTCACTTAAAAATGGTTAAAATGGTAAATTTTATCTTATATGTATTTTACCACAATAAAAAAAAATGTTACTCATCTCCAGGTCTATTCATCCTCAAACCCATATTCCTGCTTCTCTCCTAAAAGCAACCGCACTCAACTACTCAGATTCTTTTTCCTGGCATTTAATTTAGCATTTCTTTTTTTTTTTTTTTTAATCCTCACCTGAGTATATTTTTTCCATTGATTTTTACATAAAGTGGAAGGGAAGGAGGGAGAGAGAGAGAAAAACATCGATGTGAGACACATCAATTGGTTGCTTCCCACATGACCCCAACTGGGGCTGGGGGATGAACGTGCAACCCAGGTACATGCCCTTGACCAGGAATCAAATCTGAGACATTTTGGTCCACGGGCTGACACTCTAACCACTGAGTCAAACCAGCCAGGGCTAATTCAGCATTTCTATATAAGATATACTATTATACTGCATCTTGTAGATTTACTTAATTACTTACTATTTTCTGCCATGGTAAAAGAGACTTACAAAACCAGTAGAACCCACACACACGTTTCATGTCTCTTAATGCCCTTAAATGGCATTATCACAATATTGGGTTAAATCAATCAACAGATATTAATAATTGCTTCCTGTTTCTATGTCACCTGCTTCTCTAAGACTCTATTGCATCTTTCCCCCAAATATTTCAATATCAACCTATCAGTTCATTTTTTTTTCCCTCCCCTGAACCCTTCTGTCCTACTGCTCCCATCACAACTGGCTGCTCTTCAGGTTGCAGCACAGTTGTCATGCTGGGACTTTTCTTTTGAGTTGGATCTTCTCTTTACTGAATCCCTTTTATTTCATGATTTATTCCCTTGTTTTTCTGAGGCACATCTTCTAGTAATCTCCTGAGAAATGTTACATATATATATATATTTTTAGTCCTTGAGTACCTTGTTTTCCTACTTTCGCACCTGATTGGTAGTTTGTATAGATACCGAATTCTAGATTGAACATACAACTTTTGAAATGTTTTCTCCATATTCTCTCTTTAAGCCTACAGCCGAGAAGTTAGATGCCTCATATTCCTTAATCCTTCCTAACTGATCCTGAAAACTTCTGAAACATTCTCATTATTTCTGGTGTTCTTAAGAGAAATTTCATAATAATTTGCCTCCTTTCATTTATTATGCTTGGCACTATATAGGACTTTTCAATCTGGAGACTCAAATCCTAAAGAAGACCTTCCTTGATGATTTCCTATATTGTGTAGACCAACACTGTATTAAGGGAAACAAAGGACAGAAACAGACTAGATTAGCCCAAGAATTTCCAGTTTTTGTCCTCTGATAATACAGGATTATATGGTTATTAGGGAAATGAGCTTTGGAAATATGACAGACCTGGACTCAACCCTCAACCTCACTACTTGCCAGTTGTGGTATTTGGAAAACTTAACTCCTTCTTAACCATCCATGAAATGAGGCTAGGTTTACTGTAGAGATTTAATAAGTCACATGTTAACTGCTTATACGACAGTAACATATGTAAATAAATGTACAATAAATGTTACCTATTACTATAATATCAAAAATTATATTCCTGCAGATAACATAAACATTGTCAAATCCATCAAAAGCTCTGCTATTTGTAAGGAAACAAGACTAACAAAGTGGAGAGACAGCCAATGGGTATAAGGATTTTCTATTGGGGTGATAAAAATATTTTGGAACTTAATAGAGGTAGTGGTTGCAAAACATTGTGAAGGTACTAAATGTCACTGGATTGTACACTTTAAATGGTTAATTTTCACCCTGGCCGGTGTGGTTCAGTGGTTAAGCATCATTCCATGCACCAAGAGGTTGCCCGTTGAATTTCCGGTCAGGGTACATGCCCAGGTTATGGATTTAGAGAAAACCAATCTCACATCAATCTTTCTCTCTCTCTCTCTCTCTCTCAGATCAATGAAAATATGTTAAAAAAAATAAAATGGTTAATTTTGTTATGTGGTTTTCACCCCAATAAAGAAAAAATAACTGAGGTAAAATCAGAGGTGAAAAGTTGTTGGAAAGGGGGAATATAATTGATTCTTTCCTCTAAATTATTTTGAATAAATAATCTCTCTATATAATTTCTAAATATTAAATCCTCTAAATAATCTCCTTTCAATTAGTTTTAACTGAATAGCCAATGATGATAATGTAAGGATAACAAACACTTCCTTTTTCACTGAAAAATCTACATGTAATTAAGATTGACTGAAAGATCAACATATAATTAAGAAAAAATATTTGAAAAATTTCTTCAATAAGAAAATGCATAAAACAGAAAAAAAAGATGAACTCTTGAATCTGTAATATAGCTTATATATGGGTAAAAATTGATAATATCCAAGATAATGGATAATGTCTTTTTTTCTTTTCTTTTAAATCACTGTATATCAGGAGACTGAACTTATAAGCATTTCCTTATAATAAATATGGGAATCTTCTCACATCTAAAATTCTTCCAACAAAAGAGAAGGAAGTAAATTATTTCCTACTAATTCAGACTAGGGGAAAATATTGTTATATGGATCTTTTTTCATTTTCAGCATTTCCCAACTGTGCTCCATAAAACACTATTTAGAAAGGCGTTATTGAATATATAAAAGAAAAGAAAGAGACAAGGGAGAAAGAAGGGAGGGAAAGAGAAAGCGAAAAAGAAAAGGAAAGCAGCATATTAGAATTTCACTCTTGGGAGATTTACAGTGCATAGTAGCAGTGAGAAAGTCAGTTCACCTCTATTAAACCTACATTTCCCTGATTTATTAGGTACAGAACACTTCTCAGGCTATGTCTGTTAAACACATGAAACATCAATTTGTTAAAGACTGCTTAGATTTATACCATATAACATATAAATTAGATAACTTCAATATTAGCCTGAGGGATAAGACTAACATACGTATCAAAGAATGATCAGCCCAGCCAGTATGGCTCAGTGGATTGAGCACTGTCCCATGGACTGAGAAGTCCCAGATAGATTCCCAGTCAGGGCACATGCCTGGGTTGTGGGCTTAATCCCCAGTAGGAGTTGTGCAGGATGCAGCCAATCGATGTTTCTATCTCTCACTCCCTTCCTTTCTAAGAAAAAAAAAAATCAATAAAAACATATTTAAAAAAAAAGAATGATCAATTATCTGAATAAAATATTGTTTCATATTACCAGCTAGTAAGAGCAAGAGTTTAGTGGCTAGAAAGACGGGGAGAAAAGGTGGTATTAAGAGGAAAAGAAGATAAATCTGGGAAGAGTCAGCTCTTCAACTTCCCTTTTATGAACTGCCCTTGTCCTGCCCTGTCAATTCTGATTGCCTATTAATTAACACATTTTCGCCCTGTCTGGGTGGCTCAGTTGGTTGGAACGTTGTCTCACAAACCAAAAGGTTATGGGTTCAATTTCTGGTCAGGACACATACCTAGGTTGTGGGTTCGATCCCCAGTTGGGGCAAAGGCAAGAGTCAACCAATTGATGTTTCTCTCTCACATCAATGTTTTTCTCTCTCTCTCTCCCTTCCTCTTTCTGAAAATCAGTAAAAACATATCCTCAGGTAAGGATCAAAAAAAAAGAAAGAAAAAGGAATATATATCTTTTTAAAATTGCAATTAGGACAGTAAAAAAATTTCACCTTGGTTCACTTTCCCCCTCCTCTCCCTTTTTATTTTTTTATGTTAATTCTTCATCTGAGGAGATAACCTAATAAGGAGATGTTAAATATTTGGCACAAATGTACTCTGAGTACCTCAAGTATAAAATTCACATTGCTATAATAATAAATCATATCCCAAAACAGAGCAATAATAATGGACAATTTAGCCTGGCCAGTGTGGTTCAGTGGGTTAAGCATCATCCCATGGATTGAGAGGTGCTGGTTCAATTCCCGGTCAGGGCACATGCCCGAGTTGTGGGCTCAATCCCTCCTGGGGGGGTGGGGGGGTGGAGGAGGCAGCCGATCTATGTTTCTCTCTCACATTGATGTTCTATCTCTCTCTCCCTTAAAAAAAAAAAAAAATCAATAAAAACATATTAAAATAAATAAAATAATAATAATGGACAATTTAAGCATGAAGGTATTCGCAAATGGAGTTTCTTTTACTCAAGGCACCTTTGTACAATAACAACAAAGTCTGAACTCTGCATAATATTTCCTGTTTGGGGGAAAATAATAGGAAAAACATGGAATTAGAAAAAAAAAATTAACATTCTTTAGACATCCCAGCTCAGAGGATAAGGGACAATCCAACTAGAAATAGTTTCATTAACAGAAAATGTGTAAGAAAATATTTTTCACTGAGACGTTATCATCTTTGGACCAAAAGGAAAATACTGATTATAACTACTGTCTCCAATATAGTATGAACTAATCAAGAAAATCGAGGTTAATCCTAATACACAAATTACTTAGGAACTATTTATTTTCATTTTAGCTCACAGTAAACAGTACATCTTCCTTCCCAGTCTCTGTTCAGCCTTTCGCTAATAAAAAAAAGTGTGGGGGGAAGGGAGGTTAAGCAACTGAAGCCAACAAAGCCTTACTGACTATTTATCCCCCAAATGAAAAAAAAAAAAAAAAAAAGACAAAAAAACAAGCACAGTGCAGCTATTATATTCACCTGATAATTCATTTTTTTATATGCTATTACCATAGGATGACAAGATCAGTCAGCTAAAGCAACCACTGGCTACATAACAAACCATACACATAAGACATTTTTAGGAATAACAGATTTGAAAAAGTTAATAGCTAAATAAAATAAACTAGATACATTAAAGCAGACAGAATAAACTTCAACGCTGGTTACTGATTACAAACTAAATGTGTGAATCGTAACTCAGAAATATAAAAGCAGTGGTTATGAAGTCAAAAGATGACAGATCAAAATATTTCCCAGCATAGTATTTTCTTGGTGAAGTTATTACAATTTAAGGTCTGATAATCAAATGTACTGCTCCAGAAACTGACTTTATCAGTAACCTAAAAGATGATCATTCAGCCTCAGTGACTAATTCAGTCAAAAGAGATTCACATTAAGAAGAGAACAATGAAAAAACTAGCACACCAGATTAATTTAAAACAAAAATATCCTTACAATGATCATAAAACTTACCCTTACTCTTTCCCAGTATGAGTACTAATCTGACTTGGTTGAATCAGTACTTTGCTGAATACAGAATTATAATAATGGAAATAGATCATCTTATGAGATAGTTCATCTAAGTCATAAAGAGGCCTGATAAACACTCCTGCACAACAGAGGAGAATACATGTCTAGTGACCGCACTGCTCATTTCCCAGATTCTCCATCTTTCAATCAAAATTTACTTTGCTTGTTCTTTTATCTATCACCCATTGCATTTTCTGTTGATGTGTGTTATCACTGACTAAGCCATATCAAACTGTTATTCCCATGGATCTTCAATGTTAACCACCCTTCTATTGTCCTGTCTATGAGAAGGGCAACTTCATTTTTCTCTTTTCAATTTCTTAAATAGTACTTCTGACAGCCTCGTGTGTACTACCTTTAATTGCAATAGAAACCACAAGAAGTAGTTTTGGGTTCTTTTGTAGTTTTTGTAGAAACTGAAATTTAATTGTGAACACTACAAAATCCAAGGAAACACAATTCAGTGCTGCAAAAATGTAAATATACTTTGGTTCAAAGCAAAATGCTAAAAATTAACAACTTATGGCTAGCTCATATAAGGGTACAGGTAGGCTTATATACTTAGACAACTATTATAAAAAGAATTCTACATTGCATAATGCTTTAAAAGTGCTTTACCACTCATTATAAATAACATTTAATTCTCATAACCATCCAATATTAAAATTGAAAATCTTCAAGAAAGAATAATCTAAGAATTTTAACTTTTAAAAGCCATTATAGTTCCTACTAATATTTCACAGTTAATGTATTCATAACGCAGATTCTTGCTCTGAAATCAGAAAATATATTAAGACTATTTACACAGCAGACACAAATTCCTTCTCATAAAATATATCATGTACTGTTAGGTCATAAATACATTAAAAAGTATTTAAATGGGCCTTTTCATTGGGCCTTGTTCTGAACTGAATGATAATTACATTAAGAAAATTTAAAAATAGACAAAGTTAGTCTTTGGTATACCCAGCAATTTCTTTTTAGATCCTTTGTACCAAATACTTTTTTAGGTACTTGGTATATTATGATCCATTATAAATTTCTCAAAAATACATGGTATTTATTGGTTATATATACGTTAGGATAAATACATTTAAGTGAATAAATGCACTGAAGGATTTTAAGCCTAATCCTCAATTGTAATATAAAAAACAATAAATAAAAAATAAAAATCCAGGCATCAACCTACTGAGGGGCACTTTGTATAGAGTTCATGAAAGCATATCATATACACTTGATTATGTAAAAAATTTCTTCTTATCAAATGAGTTGTATCCTATTGAGGCTCATCAGTTACATTAAGGGGGGAAAAAAGCCATTATAGAGCACCAACATAATAAAAATCCAAATCAAGTTTACATGACAAAGCACATCTTTTCCAATGGTTTAGAAATCTTTTCTAAATGAAAATACAACATTAATATATCAATACTCAAAATAGAAAATTAAAGAGTTCTTACCTTACTACATCATCAATATTGTTCCTGTATACACCTTCAAGTCTTTCTGCAGGAAACCCCATAGCAATAATGTTTGGATAAATATCTGAGTACTTAAGTTAAGAAAATATCTGAAATATGCAACAATGCAAACTACATGTACACATTATAAAACATTAGCTGATTATTTTTTTAAAGAGTTTTCTCCACTACAGCTATGCTAGTAAAAATTGTCAAATTTACTTATCTATAAACCATTATGTATAATTGAGAAATATAGGTAAATACATTAATTCTTTTAAAAATCCTCAAAATGATTTGGCAAAATAATTTTCAAATTCCTCTACTTAGATTAAAAATGCACCTAAGGTAATAATGTAGGTTCTGTATTTACAATATTTAGGTATATATGAAAAATTAAAACCTCAGACTTTATATCTTGGGACAAAACCCAAAAATCCAATTTAAAATTTTTTTTAAAAACTACACAACCTCTTATTTTCCTGGTTATAAAAGACACCACGGTATAGAGAAAAGTAGATACAATTAAAAATTAGAACACCAGATTTAAGAGCTGACTATGCTTCTAACCAGTTGTATAATTTGGACAAGTCACTTAACCTTTTTAAACTTCAATTTTCCATTCCACGTGATTACATTGAAACAACCATTAAGATTTCCTCACCCTCAGTGTTGATGACTTGATAATACTGAACTAAGGTAGAAACAGTCTCATTTCCTATCAAGATAATCAATATTTATTTTAGCATGCCCATTCTATTCCCTTGTTATACACTATAGTTGACATAAAAATAAACTTTTACACTTAATAAGTATCTATATCAAACTAAAAAAACCACAAACAAATCTACATTTCTATGCATTGTATCCATCATACCAGCTCTCATTTCTTCTTGAGCTCCATCAATCCTCTCTAATCCCAGGATTTTCTGACTAGAATCTTTAAAAAAAAAAATTTTTTTTCTTTATTGATTTTAGAGAGAGAGGGAGAGGGAGAGAGAGATAGAAACATCAATGAGAGAGAACACTGATTGGCCGCCTCCTGCATGCCCCCTACTGGGGATCGGGCCTACAACCTGGGCATGTGCCCTGAGCGGGAATCAAACCAGCGGCCTCTTGGTGCATTGGGTCGGTGCTCAATCTCTGAGCCACACTGGCCGGACGTGACTAGAATCTTTAAAACAAACCAAGCTAATCTGCCTAAAACCTCCCTTCAAGACCATCTCTAAAGTTCTCCGCCCACCTACTTCTGGACCCATTCATCTTCCAAATATAATTCAAAACTCACCAAATTCAGTGTCCTTTTCTAGGTCTTGTTTCTTTGCTTTCTGCTGTACTCATATTATTGAGCTGATTTCACTATTATTTTTAAACGAAAAATTATCAAATTACTGAAAGCTTTTTATTTTGATAATTTAAGAAAAGGTTATGTGTATAATCTATGTTCTATTCATATGATTACTATATACTAATTGGACAAATTTACAGAATATTTTAAGGAAAAAAAATGTGCACAATAGTGTATATATATTATGCTACCATTTGGATAAAAAAGTAATATTTTATAAAAGAAATAACATTTTCTTTTTTGATAAAAGAAATAATATTTACATTTTTTTTTATAGTGTTTTTAAATTTTATTAAATTCTTTGAATACTTACTAAAAAATTATGGAACTGAGCCACTCTCTTGTTTATTATTTACACATATTTAAAAAGGCTTAATAGGGTCTAACAGCCAAGTTCACAGGTACAATGCTGTTATGGATACTTTTTCAGCAAACCAACCATAAAGGACATTTTTGAGCCAACTCGATAAATTTTAATATAATCTGAATATTAGATGAGATGAAAATTTACTGAAAGGAATAAGTAGACATTAATGAATGAAAAAAAAGTTGCAAAAGAGAACATACAGTGTGATACCACCCTGGTAAAAGAAAAAAAATAAAATATCTATATCTATATCTACATCTGTATCTATATCTATATATATCTCCAAAAAAGCATACGTAGACAAAAAGATCACAAACTAAGGTACTGAAAGTAATAATCACTGAGTGGTGGAAATATATATATTTTTCTCACTTTTGCTTGTTTAGTATTTTATGTTTTTGACACAATGCACCTGTATCGTTCTGCAATAGATCTTTTAAATTATGTTTTATAATGATCTCCAAGTCTACTTACTAAGTATCATGAGAAAATATTGTCTTGTCCTGTATGACTAGGAATTACCTCTATAAGTAGTTTTTTAAAATGCTGAATTTCTACCCCTAATAATTATTATAATAATAATATCTAATACTTACTATGTGCCAGGAACAATTCTTGTCACTTTAACCTACATAAATTCACCCCAAATCTCAAACAGTTCCTCTACTATAAGATTCCAAAAGAAAACTATTAGTATGATCATTTTTAACATCACAAATATTAGCTATCATCTATTAGTCTAAGAATATAGACCTATCTAAAATGTAGCTCTTGGTCAGTTATTATAAAGTTTTAGGGTATTGTCAATTCATGAGAAAAAAAAGAGGTTCAAATCAAGCCTATAGCAGTAAAATTTCTGAAAATGAATCATCTTTTCTTTTTAACTCTGTCTTGGAGCACAAACATAAAATAAATGTGGGGCTTTTTTAATACTTTTTTAAAATTATTGACTTTAGAGGCGGGGGGGAGGGGGAAGAAAGAGAAACACTGATTTGTTGTTCTACTTATTTATGCATTCATTGGTTGATTCTTATATGTGCCCTGACAGGGGATCGAACCCACAACCTTGGTGCATGGAGACGACACTCTAACCAACTGAGCTACCCAGCCAGGGCAAGAAAATGTGATATTAACAGAAGAAAATGAGGCAGCAGTAGGAAACTCAAAGCAGTGGCAGCTACCACCAATCCGGAATTCCTATCTAAAAAATTATAAATACATTTTAGTCAAAAGTACCCATTTAAATCATCCAAGTTTTCCTGAACAATACAAGGGGACTATTTTTTTTATTAAATAGTAATTATTACTACTAACAAACTTACCTAACCTAACCATTAAGCTCAGTGAGAATGCTAGTAAGATTTTAGCTTTACAGAAAAGCACAGAAGTTGAAAATCCCTTTAAAATGCAGTCATTTTAACAAGGTCTAAACTCAAATTTATTCTTGCACTATGAATACTAACAAAGTAAATAAGTTTGCAAAAAACTCGGTTAACTTAATTAAGGAAACTATTTGTCTATATAACTATACATAAATGGGAATGTTAAGTACTCATTAAAGTAAACTCAATTGGCCTCCTTCATTCACTTAACCACTCAAAAACATATGGAACATTCTGTGGAAGGGGCACTGAGAATTTAAGGCTAAGTAAGTAAAGACTAGTGCACTCAAGGAGTTACTTATTCTATCAGGGAAGACAGACACAGAGACCTACAACTGTGCCAAAGGCCCTATTATGTATTTATCAAGATGTTCTAAGAGCTAGAGAAAGAGGGATTAATTCTGTAGGGGCAAAGATAAAGCTTCACAAAGTAGGTAACATGTTAGATAATCCTTAAGAAGTCAGACATCAGTAGACAGAAGAAACAAGAGCAATTACAACACTCCAAGCAGAGTATAGAGCAGAGATATGGAAATACATAAAACATTCTAAAAAAGCAAACAGTCCAGTGCAGCTCACACACAAAGCTTTATGGAGAAGGCAGCAGGACTGGCAGAAGATTAGGAGCAGGACTGGCAGAAGATTAGGTCTAGTTATAAGGATGCCATGGCAGGGAGTTAAATTTAATCAGACAAATAAGGAGTCAAAGGCCAGGATCAACATGGAGTCTCTTGCAGAGCAACAATCCATTGTCTTGCAATGGCTTGCAGAGTAACTATCAAATCCTTCCTTTAAAAAGAATCTAGGAATTCAGTCTTTTTAAGGTTTCATTTTCCTCAGATTCTTACTTTCCTTATTCATAGAGTTTAAGACTGTACCCAAGACTCTGGCATCCATCATAAGTTAGAAAGAACATGTGCCAGACAGTATGCCAAATAAACTGTCATTTAATCCTAACAATCCTGTGAAGTAATATTACCATTTCATAGACGACAAAACTGAGGGTCAAAAAGATTGGGTCCCAAAGCCAGTAAGTGATGATTCAAACCCTTTAGGTACATAATTCCAAAGCCCAAACTTTTTATACTATGCTGCCTTACATAAGATTAAAATGTTTTTTTATATTTCCAAGTCATTAATGAAAATGTAAAATTTTCAAGCAGGCCCAAAAGAAAGTGATTTACTAATCAAATGTTAAAACTTAAAATCTTACTTAAAACACAAGACAAGCCCTGGCCGGTTTGGCTCAGCGGTTAGAGCATCGGCCCGTGGACCAGAGTCCCAGGTTCGGTTCCCGCTAAGGGCACGTACCTCGGTTGCAGTTTGTCCCTGGCCCCGGTTGGGATTGTGTGGGTGGCAACCACTCGATGTGTCCCTCTCACATCGATGTTTCTCTCTCTCTCTTCCTCCCGCTCTATCTGAAGATAAATACAAAAGTGTCCTCGGGTGAGGCTAAAAAAAAAAACAAAAAAAAAAACACAAGACAAGCCTGGCCAGTACGGCTCAGTGGATTGAGCATCGTCCCATGGACTGAGAGGTCCCAGTTGGATTCCCGGTCAGGGCACGTGCCCTGGTTACCATACTGATCCCCAGTGGGGGGCATGCAGGAGGCAGCCGATCAATGTTTCTCTCTCACATCGATGTTTCTATCTCTCCCTTCCTCTCGCTCTAAAATATCAATAAAAACATATTTAAAAAACAAGACAAAAATCTACTGGCACTTCCAAAACTAATGTTAGCAACTAATGAGTGCTGAATTTTGAGGCAAGTATTTCTTACGCCAAGTATTATACCAATAAACAGAATCTCTAATATAAATGTTTTGCTTCCCTATACATTAAAAATTTTAAGACATGTTTTTAGACATTTAAACCAACTAAGACTGAGAAACACACACATTATTTCCAATACAGAATAGCCTTAACCAGCACTTACTGGATATACTGTTGAATAAGCAGCAGTGTTTAATATGAAATTTTCATCTAATGACTGAATCTTATTTTAAGCATGGTGATTGCTGAAAGTAAAGCAGTTCTGAAAAGTTTCTTTGTCATACTCTATATAATATATAGATATGCTTATCCCTAAACAATTTATAAACTAAAATGCAGTGCTACCATACAAACCAATAACTGCTTTTCTTTCCTGCCATAATTATTTTAAGGAAAATTATTTCCATGGATCACATAACAAGCTATTTTTAAAATTCTAGTTAACTGAAAGTTACAATAACAACATGAAGCTATAACGTACATGCAACATGACTGGCCACATAGAAAGTGATAAACAGATTGAGAGGGGCAGTGATCAAAAAGCATCAAAAACAAATCTGAAGTTGCCTGGCTCACAGGCAGAACACGGAATTAAACCAGCAGCAAAAGTGAAGGAATCAAGTCAGACTAACGAGAAAACAAGAGACGAAGCAAGTTAGCAAATACCAATACTTCATTTAATTTTATTTCCCAAGAATTTCTGGAGATTTTCCCTGTCAGTGCTTTCAACCAACAGACATTTAAGGTCAGGTGAAAGGAAATGAAATTAAGTTTACATTTCTCCCAGGAAATTTTAACAAGTTTAAATTTAACAAATACTTTCCAAGTATGTTACAGTTACATCTATATTATATCTTCTAATCAATTTATGCTTTAAATACTAGCTACTCTCGTGAACTTGTAAGATTTTATTTCATAGTAGATTTTATTTTTTCCTATTAAGTGTGCTAAATGTTTGGATCTAGTTTCTAAATTGAAGAATCATATTGGGAGAAAAGCAGAAATAGGAGTTCCTTTAATTTTCCAGTTGATAAAGTGCTGATTGTTCATTATTTAAGAACAATTTGTCCTAATATATAAGACATATCATTTCTGTACATACTAAATTAATGCAGCTTAAAATTTTATTTTCTAAATTTAAAAAGGTACACAGGTACAAAAGCTTGAACTACAGAAATATTAAGACAAAGAATGCTCCCAAAAATAGGGATTTTAATAATAAAAAAGGAATGGCCACATACAACACAGGACACAGGAATATTTAAATATTTACTAAATGTCAGGCCTTGTACTAAGCACTTAATGCACATCATCATTTTGTACCTTAAAAGCCTATGACTTCAGGTTAAGTTACTCAATATCTCTGGGCCTCAAATACTTTTGTTTTGTTTTTCTATAAAATAATGATAGTAACACTAGCTGTATCTTCTTCACTGGCTGTTTTAGGGATCAAATGAAATATCTAGAAATATCTTTAAAATCCATAAAACTGAAAGGGCTCTATAACTGTACATAAGGGGTTATTATTATTTGAGGTTGCATGAATTAGAAAGGTCCTGTTATTTTAGTTTAAATGTCTCATTACAAAGCAACTCAATACAGTGTTTTTATAAACAAATTATAAAATAATTCCAATATAATAACTTAAATTCACTTTAGCACTAAATTTTAGTTTCTTTTTAACATTTTTTAATTATCTGCTAGTAGTGCCAAACCAGAAAGGAAAACTTACTGCCAAATAATTTATGAACTTTACAGAAGTTTTCTACTTCTCCAAACAATTCAAACCTCAAAACTTTTTTTTCACATTTTTGTATTATACCAACCCATCTTGACTGAAAAGTTTACACATTTTTTGCTTTGAAGTAGAAGTTTAGATCTCACTTTCTAACTGAAATATCACATTCTTAAAAGTAACATCAAAAATTTCTACTAATTGTACTTAGCAATACTATAAATTGGTTCATTTGACAAGAAGTCTACAGCCTGTAACAAAGAGCTATGAAATGTTGTACCTTTTATTCCAACAATCCCACTCTAATAATATACTCTAAAAAAACAAAAACAAAAAGTCAACTATACAAAGATATTCACTTTAGTGAATAGTGCTGTCATAAAAGAAAAAAAATTAAAAGAATCTTCACACAGTGCCCTAAGCAAAGTATGGTAGTTAGCCTGATGAAATATTACCCATATGGCTTTAAAAGTAACAAGTACCCATTGACAGATGAAAATTTGTGTGTGGGGGGGAGCTCACAGAACATAGGTAAACACTGATTATAAGAATGTAATTATGTATATATGCATATTAACAAGCAGGGAAAGATAATTTCCAGTGACACTGAAATAGATTAACTTTTTTCTACTGAACTGTTTAAATTTAAGAATTATTTCGAGCCCTGGCCAGTTTGGCTCAGCAGTTAGAGCATCGGACCGAGGACTAAAGGGTCTTCAGTTCAATTTCTGGTTAAGGGCATGTACCTGGGTTGCAGGTTCAATCCCCAGCCCTAGTCAGGGTCATGTGGGAGGCAACCAATGGATGTGTCTCTCTCACATTGATGTTTCTTTCTCTCTCTCCCGTCCCCCACTTCCTTCCACTCTATATAAAAATCAATGGGAAAATATCCCTGGGTAAGGATTAACAATAACAACAAAAAGAATCATTTTGAAAGCATTTCAAGCCAGATATAGTAAAATTACACTGAGTTAAAAAAAAAAATTATTTTTAAAGGAACAATGGCACTCTGAACTTTAATGATTTAAATTTAAGCAAATTATAATCACAGAAAAATATGAAGTCACTGATAATGCTAGCAATACTCTATAATACAAAGTACAATATTAGTCTCCTCAATTAACTTAATCAATTTTTCTTGAGAGTAGTTGTTAATTCTGAAATAATATATCCACAACTCTTCAAGCCTACATCTGAGAACCTCTAAAAATTTAAGTTGCCCAACTAACTGGTTTTAACGAGTATGCCAAACAATTACCTTCTTCCTAGGTCTCTGGATGAATACGATAAGACTGATTTCCTGTTTCAGAACTCTGCTGCTGTTAAAACACACACACACACACACACACACACACACACACACACACACACACACACACCTCTCTCTACCGGTTTGCTTCCATTAAAATCCATCTAAGATTGACTACCAACAACAAATAAAAAATATGGCTACAACTTACATAACAACTACCAAAGAGATTATCAGCTTAACAACATGAAATAGACATACTTGTCAACATTATATACTTGAACTAAGCCAAATGCTATTGTTAATTCTCTACAGCAAAAATCAGAATAAAGCATATGAAAGATTATAAAAGTTAAAATTATAATATTGATCCAGCATTACTAGAAAGTACATAAGAGGGTATCTTTAAATTCTAATTTTTATATTCAATGTTAGATTTATGTTACTTCTATAACATTCTATTATAAAAACCATGCTTTTATTATTTATTTTACCAGAAGTGACCACCTAAAACAGTAGGTTTTAGCTAGTCTGTAGTTATGCAAAATGAAAAAGCATTAACTTTTACAGGAAAAAAAAAACTCAAACAGTATGGTACAGAAGATGCTAAGGGATGTGTCAGTAATTTGAGAACAAAGGTCCAGTAACATTTAATGCCAAATTCACTTATTATTAGCAAGCTGCATTCTGGGGGAAAAAAAAAAAAAGATTACAAGATTTCCAACTGTATTGATCTTTTAGATGTAACCATGAACTAATTTCCTAATATTAAAAAACTACGACAAACACAAGGTACTAATAAAACGAGGTTCTAATACAAATGTGTCTCTGGCAAGTTGGTTTTTTTTCCTACTAAGCCAAAACTGCAGAATTTTTAAATTTACTTCTAACGATCAAATTTACGTTTCAAAGAAAGCCCTGTAATTTGAACCACTTTAAAGGAGAAAAGCTCCAAATACCTGTGTTACATAGCTAGCTCCTTTCTATATTTGGCTTCAATATAATAAAATCAAGTCTCTTTATTCTATATCTTAAGCCAGAAAACCATTTGGAAAGGACTTGTTTGTTCCAACTGGCAAAAATAGTTTTGCCTCAGAGCATGGAGTATCTTAATCTGGGTAAGAACAATATGAACTAGAAATGCAAGTGGATTTTAAATATGAAGGCACACATAATGGCATTCATTACTATACTGGTAAAATCAAATTACTAATTTTATAACTGCCTTGTCCTTGTTCGAATATTGAAAATATGATTCATATTCCCACTGAAAGTATTTTAATCATTATATCAACTTTATGATCACTTGAATAAGAAGTTTTTTAAAATACCTGAAATTGCATATACTAAAATACTAGTTAAAATTCCTATTTTAAAATTTAATAATATGCAATTTTAAAATATGCTAACAGATATGAGAGTTAGTCTACGTTTCTCGGTTTGAACAGATAACACTCTTAATTTCAGTCAGCCACCCATAAATGCTTGTTCCTGAAGAGATACCATTTTAAAATAATTCAATTATTGCAATTGGGGGGGGACACACAATTACTAATCATGGTTAGTTGTGGAATCTTCATATTCAAAGGAAAACATACTAAAAATCTTGGAAAATAACTACACTGAAATGTAAAAGAAAAAATAATTACATCACTTTTTCAATCAGTAAACTTAAAAAATGAAGTTTAACATACAGAAAGACTTTAAAAATAGCAATAGATGGGAGGGATAGAAAGGAAAAAAAGGAGCTCTTTAACACCATACCCTTTATGTACTATGAAGTAAACAAAACAGGTACTTTTAAACTTTTAATATTTGGATAAAAATCTCAGCTACATGTGTGCCTCTCTTAATGTAAGAGATACATTTTATGTACACATTATCTGTCTATCCAACAAGGTATTGTTCATTTCATGGCCTACAATTCAGGCTTGAACAAATTCTATAAACTGATGTTAGTAAAACAATCCACTTTCATCAGACATTAATTTGAAATTGGCAAGATGTTTCTTATACAAAAAATAGAGGTCCTAGACACAAAGTTGCATTTGAGAACATAAATTCAAAACCATACCTAAACTGAAATATTATATCTGATCATACTAATCATGTGTCATGAAAACAAACTTCTCAATAAAAAAAGTTAATATAATAAATAAAGTAGATTAAAATTAATCAGGTCGTATTAAGCCTGATATGCAATTTTAAAGACTTCCATGCAACTTGGCAAGACCAACTGCCTGGGGATAAAAAGAAATTAAGTTATAGAAACAAATTTTACAGTGGCTCAAAATGCAACAGTAAAATTTTAAATGGGGAAACTCATTTACTAGCATACAGACAAGAATTGAGTTGTAGAATAAGAGAACCTGAAAAATATTTAAAGCAAATCTTTAAGGACTACTTAAAAATCAGTTGCCTGATTAAATTTTATAATAATAAATTCCTATATATCAACTGTTAAGAAAACTACAGTTTAAAACTATCAAAATCTTGTATGAATTAATATCAAGTTAAAACAGGATGTTTCTACTTAAATATCCAAACAATCTTGTAAAAGTAAATGAATAAAAGCCAGACTTTCGTTTCATGATCATTAATTCTCAACCGGTGTC
Organism: Tadarida brasiliensis; assembly: GCA_030848825.1. Lineage (NCBI taxonomy): Eukaryota > Metazoa > Chordata > Mammalia > Chiroptera > Molossidae > Tadarida > Tadarida brasiliensis. Next base: position 33,488,572 of record CM061271.1, read on the forward strand.
TTTGTATTTCAGTAGAAAAATATAAACAGAGACATAACCATTAAGTTTCATTTTTGTAAAAGCTTGTATTTTTGACACTAGTCTTTAAAAATCATACTTAATAAATAATTCCAAAAATAAAAGTGTCAACACTACTTATATCACTAGATTTTCTTAACTTTTTCCTATATTTAAGTAACAGATGGCAAACCTTAGTTCTTGGACACTACACAACAATCACAATCTGTGTGACCTTTTCAGTATTAAAAAGAATCCAAAATAGCCTTAATAACGAGCAACTTAGCTATTTTACAGTATTACATATAATCTTGATCACCTTGAACAAAACCTAGATATGCAAAATTATACACTTTCAGCATACTAAATTATTCTTTTATATAGATTTCCTACAACTAATCTACGAAAACTACTCAGATGTTAGATTGCTTCTTGAGTTTCAAAAAACATACATGCGTACACACACACACAAAAAATCTTTTTGCCTTCACGATGTTTTCATTAGCACCCAGGAAGGTATATAACCACACCCAGATCAAAATTTCCTTAAGAACTGAAACAACTTTTCCTCGTTTGAAAAAATGTTACTCTAACAAGTAATTTTGTTTTAAAAAGAAAAGAATTTGTGTCTTCCTCAATAATTTTTATTCTAGCTACATGAATTAATAAATTCATTGAGGAAGAATTATCATTTAACCAGTATGGTTAAGATTATTACCCTTTTTTAGTATGACACGTAAAAATAGTATCTGACATAAACTAACATGCAATTTTTGACCACAAAAATTAATAATGATCATAAATGCAAATATACAGTAAACCTTCATTAATTAATATCACAAATTACTGAAGCAACTATGCAAATATAAATTATATATCACTCAAAATATACTCCAGGGAACAGTAACATGACAAACTATTCCCTTTCTCACTAAAGACAGAAAAACAATAGAATTATAACTACTTTAGTATAAAATGTGATAGTCTATTCTCATTACTTCTATATCCACTTTAATTTCAACATAGTATTTCTACAACAGGAAAAAGAAATTTGACAGATCAAAAGTATTTAAATAAATTTTATTTCATCTCACTGAAGTAAAAGATGCTTAAAATTTTAAATGTGCAATAGCTTCCCTATAACTAAATAAAAATAAGAAAATTTCAAGGCTCCAACACTTCAGCTATCTTTTGTGTAACAGATTATGATTTATTTTTTGCATATAAATTCTTTGGTTAATCTCTTCCTGTCCATCTCGCCACCCCCTCCCAGATTATGATTTTGTGAATCAAATCATGAAAATCTTTCCTAATACAGAGTATCCCAAAAAATGTATAAAGGGTGTCTACAGATTCTATTACATTTTGAAAATGAAATGTATTTTAATAAACGCTGGCTTTATAATTACACTTTTTCTGTGTATACATTTTTGGGGGAACATCCTTTATTTAGGCCCTCTTAAGTCCACTCTAAAGAAAACTCAAAGAACAATAAAATATATATATGTATGTACGTGTGTACACACACGCAAACACATATTTAGCCAAATACTGGAAACAAGTTTAATGTATAACTATAGGGATATAAATATTTTTGATTACTTCACTATTTAAAAATCATTACTGCAGGCAATTATGAGGTGCCTTGGAAGTTGTTCAAATACATACACATCTTTAAGTTCACTAGGATAAATTAAATTTTAAAAGAGATGCATATGGACATGGCCAGTTTGACTCAGCTGTTACAGTGTCAGCCCAAAGACCTAAGGGTAGCGAGTTCTATTCCCAAGGGCACATTCCTGGGTTGCAGGTTCAATCCCAAGCCCCAGTCAGGGTCATGCGGGTGACAACCAATCAATGTCTCTCTCTCACATCCATTATTTCTCTCTCTACCTCCCTTCCACTCTACCTAAAAATCAATGGAAAAATATCCTCAGGTGAGGATTAAAAAATAATAAAAATAAAATAAAACAGATGCATATGAACAAAACAAGAAGCTAACATGGAAACATGAAATTTCAAAAGTAGGACAATGGGTAAATTTGTTTTAAATTCTCTTTAATCATTTTTTATAAGAGAAATTTTCTTAAGTACAGTAAGCAAATGGAGTTTTTTATTCAAATACTGAAATAAACACCATAAGCCTCATTCAATTAAATTATAGCAATAAATGCTATCTGTTTTTAACAAGTTTGAAGGTATCATATGATTAGCAGTCCTGGTTTTGAAATACTTAAATCTTTTTTAATATTTAAAATATTAAAGAAGATGTGGTACACACACACACACACACACACACACACACACACACACACCACAATGGAATATTACTCAGCCATTTGCGACAATGTGGATAGACCTTGAGAATATTATGCTAAGTGAAATATGTCCGTCAGAAAAAGCTAAGGACCATATGGTTTCACTCATGTGGGATATAAAACTGAAACTCACAAGACACAGACAACAGTATGGTGGTTACCAGGGGGAAGGGAGGGATGGTAAAGGGTAAAGGGGGCCAAATATATGGTGATGGAAGAAGATTTGACTTTGGGTGCTGGGCACACAATGTAATATACCAATCATGTATCATGAAAATGAAAAAAATAAAAAATATTTATCAGTACATCTGAATATCTCTCGTAATTTCAAAAAGAATCATAAGTCAAAACTTAAATTTCATAAGAATTTTTAAAATAAGCCTTGACATTTTATTCTGCTTGTACAAAGTGAGAAGCAAAATAAACTGCAAAATCAAACAAACAAAAAAAACCATAGCAAATAATCTATTCCTAGAATACTTTCGTAATTATGTTTGTCTCCCCTAAAAACAAAACAAAGCAAAAAAAATTTTCAAAATCCACTAAACTACTCCCTTGGCATCTTCTTGTATCTGAACTAATTTAAGACTCTGTCCCAAACTTTTCCAAAAACTTCACATTAATGCAAGTTTTTTATTTAGATAAAGCACTTAAATTCAACAGGCTGACACAGCATATTTTGAGTCTAGAAAAGAATGTAATACATGCATCAGAGAGCCTTAGAGTCAACCGCACTTTCTTTATCTGGAAACACATGAGTTTTATAATGTCAAAATTTGGCATTTTATATCAGTTCATTTAATTTCACCATGTAACAAAAGCAGCTTTAGAATAAAAAAAAAGTTTAAGAAGTTCAAAAAACAAATATACTGGGAGCAAAATATCTCCCAACAGCTACATAATTAAAGGAAATAAGCTAAGGATTACTTTTAAAACTACTGGCAATATAAAAAAAATTTTTCAATGCTTTTTTAAAAATAAAGCATATCCACCCTGTTAGAGCGGTTTTATGTAGTAACATCCTTCTGAATACCTCATATAGCACATTACACTTACACATGTTTATTGAAAACATCGTCAGCCTTTCCTAACAGAATTTGAAAGCAACAATTTCACAATCAGCCTAATAACACATAAGCCTTCTTCAAATAAACCTCTTTTGTTAGCAGGGATTTCTTTTGTGGACAAAGTTCTTATAAAGAACACTGGTCTAGCAGCAGTCAGAAAACATAGATGTTAAAAGCCTAGCTCCATCATTTATTAGCAATTTGACCTTAAATACCACAACCTAAGGGCAAAGGTACTGACTTTTACTGAATATTACACTTATTATATACCAGACACTTTACACCTCTGAACCAGGGTTTCTCAACCACAGCAGTATTGGCAATTTGGACCAAATAATTATTTGTTGTGGGAGAGACTGTCCTGTGCATTGTAAGATGTTGAGCAGCAGCATCTCTGGCCTCTACCCACTGCCCCCTTGACCCCCACTCCCAGCTGTGACCAACTAAATGTCTGGATATTGCCAAATGCCCAGACAAGGTGGGAGGGGATTGCCCCTAGTTGGTAACCAATTTTTGAGAATATCTAAACTATACTTCTAACAAACCTAAAAAAACACCCCACATGCTAAGGATTTTTATGACCATGTTAGAGATGTGGGAACTAGGGCTCAGTAAGGCTTAGTGTATCTTTTATTACACAATTGATAAGTGGCTAAGCAAGGATTTAAGCTAGATTTTTAGGTCCAGCTGATTCCCAAATCTATTCTTCCATTCCACTGTACTGCCTTTCTTAAACTCATTGCCTCATCTACAAAATCAAGATAATATTTGCCATGATCAACTACTTAGGGGTTAGAGATTTAATGACATAATGTCTGTGTAAATTCTGTTACCCTAAAGAAGATAACACATTAAGAATCTGCTTGATGGGAGGAGATCACATAATACAGCGGTTCACAAAGTGTGATCCCCAGACCACCAGCATCAGCATTACTTGTGAACTTCCTAGAAACAAATTCTCAGGCCCCAACCCAGACCTAATGAATCTCAAACTCTGGAGGTGGCACAAGTAATCTATGGTTTAACAAGCCCTCCAGATTATCCTGATGTCCCTAAAGTTTGAGAACCACCGAAGTAACAGAATTGGAAAAGTACTGCACCAGGTGCCCCAAAACCCTGCATACTTCTTTGGACTCAATCTTCTACCAGCTTGTAACAAGTTACTGATTCTACTAGAGCTACAATTCCTATACCACAAAAGAAAAAAGAAAAGTAATACTTTCCCTATCTCTTAGGTTGCCTCTTTTTTTCTTTGCCAAATCAAACAAGGTAACAATTAAGAAAAGGCTTTGTTGCCTTGGCCTGGTAGCTCAGTTGGTTAGAGCATCGTCCCAATATGCCAGGGTTGGATTTGATCCCCAGTCAGGGCACACACAAACAACCAATGGATGCATGAATGAATGGAAAAACTCTCTCTCTTCCTATAAATATACATGCATATATATATAAAGCTTTGTTAATAAAAAATACTAAACAAATATAAAACAGGCTACATGCTAATTCTATTACAGTCGGCCCTCGTTTATCGCAGTTAATCAGTTCCAGACTCTACCTCAATAAATGAATTTCCGCAAAGTAGAATTATTTATACTACATTAATTAAAAAGAAAAAAATCCTTCTTACTCAAGTCCTCATTTTTTCATGTTTCTAAATAACTAAATAAAAATGTTAAACAAATTTCACAACATGGCCAAATTAAGCCTAGTAAAGCACTGTTTTCACATTATTGGGGGGTGGGAGGATGACAAAACAGAAAAGCCCGGGCATCTCATTTTGTTTCTGAAAGACTCAGAAAAAAGTAATTCATAAATACACATTTTAAAAATAAATAACTAAAAATCAAGCTCAGCAGCATCCCCCACATTCCATTTTAAAAGTAGAAGTTTTCAATTCTGCTTATTTCATCTCGAATCAGTTAAGAGTAACTAGAACACTCAAAGAAGAGTCTCACTTACTCATGGTAACAAAAGAATTTTAAATGAAAAAAATTGCATACATTTTAAAGCAGAGTTGTTTGCAACTTTGAACATGTATGCTATATTTATAAATAACTTTAAGAATACATCTGATATAAAGAATACCTAATTCAAATCACAATGCATTTCATATCTTAATTACATCCCCCAAAGATCAGAAGTATTAAACTTATAGAAATAGCAGAATGAGAGAATCTTAATGTATGTTAGCCTGAAAATCTACAAAAATCAATAGAAATAAAAATTCAAAACTATTCTGAAGCGCTTTAATAATACTAAATCAACTAAGTCTTGAATAGCGATATAAAGCAAAACATAGGTCCATGTAGCATTAGAGAGAGACACACATACAAAGTGAGAAAGTGTTTAGACAATTCAATTTTCCCAGAAGATGTCAAAATGCACAGGTCAATTCTACAACCTAAATTTGGACCGAAATATAGCTAGTTTTTACAACACATAAAATATGTTAAAAATCACATATATAATTAGACAGGGCACCATTCATTCTGCAATGCCAAACAAATAACAAAAAACAAAAAACCCTGAAAATCAAATACTTCGTATTGAGGGTACTGTGATACAACTGGGAGACAAGAATAGGAAAAGGAGAAAAAAAAAATGACCCCAATGAATACGTAATAGTCTTTACTAGGCAGGTTTCAAGCTTATCCCATGCTTCTCTATAACTGATAAGAATGGGGGGGGGGAATCCTTGAGCTCTTTCTTCCCATTTCTAGAGTCTCAAGTTATATTGAGAATCTTGATTAAATGTGAAAATGGGACACAACAATACAATGGTTTAGCACTAAATTTAAATTTCTGTTATATTAATGCACTGCCAGATTATGTGTAAACTGTATTATAATAAATGTGACTGGTATTCAAAGTTGCATGACTCCCTCAAAATCTGAACTTAAAAAGAAATGCTAAGAAATATACCTTTTTTGATAAACAGTTTACATAACTCTTGTATCATACATTTAAAGTTTTCTTTCATTTGAGGCAGAGATTACTCTTTGTGAATAAAAATAGCATACTTAATTTGACCTATCTCTTACAGTGAAAATTTAATACTATAACAAATTTTTATCCTAAAACTTCTACGTTAGTATGCCATAATAATCAAAAAGCAAATACTTTTTGATTAACATAATTAACTTGTTTGGTCAACAGTATGAGTAAGCAGAGATTTATATTTTATTTGTGATGAAACAGCAAAATCACATTCATGTTATACATATACTCAGAGTTAAGGAATACCCCCTATTTAAAAAAATACTCAGAGTTTGAATCAATTAACACATTCAAAACGGAGGAAATTCAGTTATGATCACTGTTCCTCTCATTAAATGAAAATACAAATAATTTCTCACACATGGGTAATCTGAAATTATAATTTTTAAGAAAAGCAGCTACCATTTAAGTGCTTACAATATGGCAGGTACTATACTAAGTGAATTACTTGTATTATCTCATTTATTCCTCAAGAAAAACTTTATGTGGGTAGCTACCATTATCCCCAATTTACAGATAAAATAGATTAAGAGAGTTAATTAACCCACTCAAAGCCATCCAGTTACTAAGGGGCAGAGCCAGGATTCTAACACAAGGCAGGCTGGCTCCAGAGCATACACTGCCACCCTAAAATCTAAAATGAAAACAATGTACACACAATGTGTAAATAAAACTAATACTCAACATTTTAATGTAATTTAAAATAGATTTAACCTGTCCTGGCCGGTTTGGCTCAGCGGTTGGAGCGTCAACCTGCGGACTGGAGAGTCCCAGGTTTGGTTCCCCCTAGGGGCACATACCTCAGTTGCAGTTTGTCCCCATCCCGGTTGGGGTCATGTGGGTGGCAGCCAGTCGATGTGTCTCTCTCACATCGATGTTTCTCTCTCTCCCTCCCGCTCTATCTGAAGATAAATGCAAAAATGTCCTCGGGTAAGGATAAAAAAATTTTTTTTTAATAAATAAAATAGATTTAACCTTATTTGAAAATCCTAAAACAATATCTACCAAGGTAATCTCTTCTTTAAAGAGAAAATAAGTTCATTTTTAATAAATATTATGGTACTTTGTTAACTATATTTTAATTTACACAGATGATTCATACACTTATAAGTTAGATTCTTTGTCCATATTGATTCACTGTTCATACTTAGGGACAGTGAATGTAACCTTTAAGTGTTTGAAAATTCTGTGTATACAATCTTCTTTTCCACACTATGTACAGGTTAAGAATATTCTTTTGCTGACAAGTTCAGCCACAGTATCCATGTGTCAATATTCTCAACAACAACAAGTTTATACCTAATAATCTGAAGACCACCACCCATCTCTTAAATGCCAACTGTTGCAAATGAAAAGTATCTGTCTTGACTAGACTTGAACTACATTAAAACTTCCCACCCAATATTAATGCAGTCCTAAATTATGTTTATTCTTCTTACACTAATATTTTTCCAACAACCTTTTTTTTATTCCAGTATAAATTATATTAAAAGAACCAAATTGCTAATATCTATAATTTGAAAACTTAGGGGGTAAGTAAATAGTCAAATTCAATATACTAGTTTCACCTTTCCTGACAAATGAAAAGTATTTTACATTAGTAAGTGCATATATTCAATACTTCCAAAGAGACTCATTATTCACAGATCAAAACACTTTTGACTATCTAGCAAAGAATGCATGTGGCAGCATATGGCCTATATAAAAGAATTAGGATATCAGTTTGCTCAATAAATCCTTACCAACTTATTCAGTCTAACCTCAACATTACTGATATCCCTGATAGCAACTGCACTAATTTCAAAGCTACCAGATAGAAAGCAACTATAAAACAGAACTGGATATTTACTGAAATCATTACTGACCCCAATCTCACAAGTTGATACAAATGTCTTAAATCACTATCCTTAGAACAAATCCTAACATTTTTCCTTAATGAATTCAGGCCACAAAAGAATTCTCCAATATTAACTATACTTAAAAATCAAGTTTATCTAACAGAGAGGTGGGAGGAGAGAAAGGTGAGTAATAATGAGAGTTCTACGAAATAGAAATAAAAATTCAGAACTAATGGTCTCTACAGGAAAAAAATATATGATACTAAATAAGTTTCTTATACTACATTAATAACATATTCTGGAAGCTAAATCCTTACAGTACAGCCAAGGCTTAACATTTCAAATAAGTGAAAAACTGTTATATGCATGCACACTTCTAAATCTCTCTTTACAAACTGATTTCACATACGACGTTATATAAAAACATTTCCTATACTTGTTACTGGGTGTCAATTAACATTGAAACTTTGTGAGCTGATTTTCCCATAATAAATACTCTGATCAAAAGTCACTGAAGTGATTAATTCTTAAGTGCCTTAAAAATTATCAAAAAGGATTAAACTATCACCAAATGAACAAATGGGGCAAATCTCAAAATGAGAACACTTGAAAAGAAGAACTGAAGACTTTACTTCCAAAGAGTTTTGTAACATTAAGAGGTTTGTATATTGTGTGTGGTTATTAGGAAAAAGAAGACAAATTGTTCCACACAAAAATTAAAATAATATCACCAGCTACCATTCTCATGCTGTTAAAAGTTCTAAAAAGGTAATACACACAAATGCATCTTTCTCTACTATCTTTCTAAAACTACACTGAAAATTAAGGTGGTTATGTCTCACCATATTTTATCATATTCATTTAATATTTTAATATATCATAAGCAATGTAAATCTGCACTGATGACTGTACTACTGTGCAAACATTTACAGAGGAAATAAAATTCCTTTCTCCTTATATTGAGTCATATAAACTGTAAATTACTCTCCTTTCAAATGCGATTTAGTCTTGAATAAGCTTTATGAATATGAAGTTTGCAAATTATCATATAGCAATTAGGTGGTCCAGTTATGTTGTTCAGGAAAGAAATACAACTTGGCAGATACATAACAGTGTAAAATAAAAATTGTGAATAGAATCTTTAAAAAAAACACACTCACAATATGGTCATTTAAATAATCACTAATCTTAAGAGATAATACAGCTAATAGTCACTGTACTCTCTACAAGTTAAAAATATTCCCTATGAAGGTTAATATTTGAAAAGAAACAAACTTATCAAAAATAAAAATACAACAGAAGCCTAAAGTTTCTATGAAATCTAAAGACATTAATTATTTTATAGACTCATGTTCAGCACTCCTTTCCAGACTAACATTAAGAATAAAACCCTACCAACAAATTATTTTTAGAATAATTCAATTTTGCAAAAATCTTTTACAACTGAATTACAGTCCTCAATTTTTCTTTGAGAGATCACTTTATTATTAATCTTTCTTTATCAGCTAAAATACGCCAATCGCTACTTTCATAAAGGAATTTAACTTTCAACAGGCTAGCTGTTGAAGTAGATCCTACAACCTGCCAGAGAAAAGGCTACAATGGCCATTTTCATCCCCCCCCCCACAATAAACACAAAACACTAAAGTGAAACCAAGCAAACCAAAGTGTTTTTGTATATCAAAATTATTGGAAGTGTAACTATTAAAAAAAAAAGTAAGCCCTTCACTGAGTTTTCCTAAGTAATTTTTTTCATATCAACATTTGGCTCAATAAAACTACAACTTTAGAAATTAAATGTTATTAGTCATTTGATGCAATATTTGATACTGTTTTCTATGCATACCATAACTAAAAATACAAGTTTTAGAGAAAGTTCTAAGTTAAATAAATTTCACATACAGAGGCACACATACTCTGAAACGAAAGGAGAAATAGCCAACCACCTCACTACTCACATATAAGTATTGGTAGAATAATTTTAAATCAAATGTCTTAAGTAAAAATAGCATAAACGAACTTTGATTTATGTACCAAACTGCATTCTATAAACTTTTTTGAATGGGGCCTTTTTAAAAAAGTTAGACAAACATTTAATTAATTTGTTCTTGTATATGTAGACAACTGTCAATAGTACACTACATTTGAAGTGTTACAAATCAGAAGAGTTTTCCCATAATTAATTATCTTCTAGGCAAGGGGGTCAAGTTCAGCCTTACTGAACTTTTTCAATTAATGCAATCTCTAAAAGTGCCAATTATTTTTTTCAATATTACTTTTAACTTAAAAACTGTTAACATTTTGTAAAGCTATTTCTTCAGTAACTTTTATCATCATTTCGAAACAAAACTTGGGCAAAATTAGCTGCGCACATTTATGTGAAGCTACATAGCCAAAGGAATATAACATACTCTTCAGATATAAAATGTTTTCTTTAGAAAAACAAAAAAAAAACCTTCCCCACAATATTTTGCAGGGCATATATACGTTAGTGTCACCCTACCTTTAGGCAAAATGTTTTACTAAGAATTCTATTAACACATGCAATTACATAATTTTAACTAAATATTGTCCACAGCTATAATTCACACCACCAAATTTTTGGCCTCAATAGAATGCTTCAGTCACCTCAGTCCAATACCTAAATTCCGTTTTTCATGCCTTATACACAGGCCTACCAGTAACTCTCAATTCCTGTGATACTTTCCTTTGCAAAAAGGAGGGGCTCTATCCCCATCCTTGATCAAAACCGTCTATTACATCTGAAACTGCAAAGATTAATGCCTTTTGATAACCACTATCTTTTGAAGTACAAAGGCTTAACTTTTAGACAACCAAAACTATACACCGTTAAAATTTCTTGGGTTTCTGTCTTATTCAACAAGCTGACTCAGTAAATTTAACACTGTAAAAAGCTAACATACCTACCATCTGAAGCTGGAGTAATCCACTCTCACCAGAATTTCTGGTTATTAGCTGGTAAATTATACTTGACATTCTACACGAGTCAGAGTAAATTTAAGGGATACCCAAAGGTGTCAGAGGGCCTGAAACCTAAATAAGGTTGAGTAGCAATTCTGGCATCACAATACTTAAATTTCAAGTGAGAACTCAAGTTTAATCTTTGCAATCACCATTTGCTACACACAATCCCTTGAACCTACACAACATTATTATCTGGGATCAAAAACCACTCAATCTCCATTCTATTAGGTGTAACAAGAGCACTGAATATAAAATGCTACTTGAACTGCAAATTTCATGCTCTATCCTACATCACCCCATCAGGAGAGAAAAGGCAAATTTAACAAAGATCTAATAAGAGCACCTTATGAGGTAATACTATGGCACTATTGATCTCAAACGACAAAACTTCTAAATGTCTAAATGCAGGTCAAGGTTGTAATTAACTTAGTTAAAACACACAAACCCTACTTTTGCCCTCAAATGAGCACCATATATGCTGAAAATGATTCAGCTTCTATAATTATGCAAATCAGCTCACAACTCACATTTTAAAAGAATCTTATCAAGGCAACCCAAGAAACTAAGACAATCACTGCAAGATTCTGATGCAATATGCGTACGTGCAACACTAATTTTCATTTTAATCTGATCTATACCCTTGATCTAGGGACTAAAGCCAAGATTTAATCGAAATAAACTCAACCTCAAAGCGCCTACCTTTCTGTTCATTTAGTAGACCAGATCACCAAATTCTCTAATCCCTAATAGCGTGCGTACTGTATTCTGTACTAACGGACAATAGCCTTTGGGGAAGAGACCCCATAGGTTGACTCAGAGACCATTCGGTGCCTTGACACTTGCAACAAGACAAGAGTTCCGTCTAGCTGAACACACCCTAGGTTGAATGCATTCAAAAGAGACGCAAAATATAAATAAATCTAGAAATTCGACCGGGGTTAAATGTAATAGTCACCCAAACTATGGAAATTTTTCGCATCCGTCTACTCCCACGTTCTAAGAGAGAGTGACAGAAAGGCAAAGAGGAGCAGCCGCAGAAATGGATACAGGTCAAGTCTAAGTCGAATCCATCCTCTTGATATCTCCTTTTGTTTCTGCTAACGATCTCTTTGATGATGGCTGTCATGTCTGGGAGCCTGTGGCTGAAGAAAAAGGAGGAGAGAGATGGCAGAAGCTGCTGGTGGCGGGGCTTCTTCTGCAGGATGGAAATGGCTTTGGACTTGGCGGTCGCTGATGCCCCTCGCTCTGCTGCCGCCTGGCTCTGGACCGCAGCCGGGTAATGGCTGCTGCGGCGGCTGCTGGATGGTTGCAGCGACTGGGCCTGCTTCTCCTCAGCAGCCAGAGGCCTGGCAGCGGCGGCAACGGAATGGGGAGAAGACGAATAATCCTCGGAACGGCTGCCTCCTCCGGCGGCCTCGGGAGCCCGGGCCAGGGGGGGTGCGGCGGCGGCGGACGGGAGGTTTAAAACCGGCCCGGGTCCCTGGATGTGCCGCCGCCGCCGCCGCCGTGTTGGAGGCAGGAGAAGGGGAGAGACCAACTCTCCGGCGTTCCCAGCCCTGGAAATGGTGACAGGCGACTCCGGCCCCTGCCCCGGAGCTGCAGCCGCTGCGGCCGCCGCCGCCGCCGCTTCTCCCCCGGGTTCCAGGAGCGGGAGGTGCCGCCGCGCCTCAGCCGGCTCCCGCCCGAGCCCACGGCTTCCACCTTCCCTTGCAGAAGCCGAGCGAGAGGCTGCTGCACGGTTAGAAAAGACGACGACGAGGAGGCGCGGAACGCCGCCGCTGCCGCCGCCGCCGGCCGGCCGGCTCCCCGAGGGCGCTGCCCCCGCGGCTGCTCACTGGCGCTGAGAGGGGCTCTGGGCCGCGGCCGCCGCCGTCTCTCATCTCCCTCGCCTGAGCCCGGCCTCGCCTCGCAGCGGCTCAACTCTCAAACTTCCATCATGGCTGCAGCTTCCGAGAGGAGAGCACTGAGCGCAGCCGCGTCCCAGCGCCCGAACGTGTATCCTGCCGCAGTGCACAAAGAGTCCCGCCACATCACCGGCCGCCGGTCGGCCCGCCCCCTCCGCCGCCGCGCGGGGAGCCCAAACGCCTCGGGAGCCCGAGGGAGGGCGGGAGGCGGACCGGACCGCGTTGGGGGAGGGAAGGACAGGGTAGGGCAGAGGTGGTAGGCGGGGGTAGCGCTGGGTGCGAACGCCGATCCCCAACCTGCAAGCGCCACTGAGCATGCCCAGTGTGACCGTCCGGGGCTCGCTCTGGCTTGTTCCGAGGCGCCCGCCGGTAGCTAGCTGCACTTGCTGCGGCTGCTTCTGCTGCAGCGTAGGGCGGGGGAAACGAGCTAAGCCTCGGCCTGCGCCCAGAAACCCAGCCGGAAGCTGGATAGGCTGTTGCGGGGTGCTAAAGGTGAAAGCTGACGCGCGAGCGTTGAGCGGTGTCACTGACTCGGGTGTGAGGTTACCTGTGCACAGGTGCAAAAGACCGGGTGACTGCACTGGTCAGTGAACAGGGAAATGCAGCGACGGTCCCTGCAGTGAGGACACCCCTCCCCCTGCCTCCGCCCCTAGATTTCCCCGACACGGCCTGCAGGCTCACTCTATACCGCTGTCGGATCACAATCGTTCGCAGAGATTTGAATGCAGCAGCCTTCGCATAAAAATCCCACCTCCTCCTTCCCACCCCGTGTCCTCAAGGTGTCAGTCTTACCACAAAGAACAACCCCCTATTGTGTCTCCAGTGTGTATCACCTCATCCGGCCCCCTTTCACCGCCCCACCTCCCGCTTCCCCCGCAACTCGGCCCTCTGGCCCTAAAAATAAAAGCTCCTAGTCGAGCACGCTGAATGTGAGACCATCGCCCCCGAATTTCTAGGTCCCAAAGGACAACTGTCTAGGTGGACTGAAAGCGGATCCCTAGAGTGTATGCACTCCGCAGCCGCTGCATTGACCCCTGGAGGGCCGAGCATTTCCCTCCTTTGGGTCTCTGGTTCGGTTCACCGCGTCGAACTCAAGCTCGGTCCTCAGAGGCTACAGCGCCCCGCCCCTTTTGGGCCGCCGTGAAAACACGGATGGGTGGATCGCCCTGGGGCCAGGTTCCGCGCTCCCCGAGCAAGAGGGTGCACACTGGAGGCCGGGGTTGCCGGGCCGGAATGAGAAGTTCGCGACGGTAGGGAGCTGCAACCCCGCGAGTGGGCGGGGCCGAGGAGACCTAGGAGGGTTCAAAAGGAGGTGGAGGGATACACGGACCATTGTCGGAACTACTTTCAGGAGGAGGTCACGTGTGTTCCTAGTTGGGGAACTTTCCAAATTCCCACTCCCCTATAATAGCTGGAAAGGCGAGTGGTTCGCTTCCATCGCCCCGGGTGCGCTCGCCTTGTGCAGGCAGCGGGACCCCAGGACCTCCTGGTTCACGACGGAAAAACTAGCTCAGAAGAGCCACCCACCGGAGCGCTGCAGCGCTGTCGGGGCTGACGCCTGGGAAGCTGGTTACACAAGCACCCACATCCAAGCACGTGCCCCCGCCTTCCCGCACCGCTGGCTGCCACCGCTGCTTCTTGCAGACCTGGGAACGAGAGTTCCCAAGCTGGTCTCACCCTTCGTCTGCTACCCACAGAGCAAACTAAATGTCCGAGACCTGAGACTCTAGCTCTGGATCGACTAACACTGCGCATTCCCTACCGTAGGAGAAGGGGCTGTGCCCACCCTCTTCGGGGGGACTGGGTCGGGGTCTGTCCTTAGCTAGTGCCCTGCCCCTTAGGGCGAACCTTTCTGGTGCCGTGCTCGCGGGACAAGAGGGTATCTTTTGCAGCGGCCTGCTGCTTGAATACACCGATGTTGCAACAAACTTCCAGTCACTAACCCTAAGCTGGTGAGCGCGCCCCACCTACTGTAAACTCGGCCAAGTGACTTATCTGGTCGGAGAACCTAGTCAATGGCCGTCAGCCCAGAACAAACCTGTCAAGTCTGCTTACAGTCCCATTAGTTGACCTATGCCTGTGAAAGAGCTGGTTCAGAAATGCTGAGAACTGGAGCACATTTACCGGGACATTTATCAGCTGCAAAGCGAGTTGTCCATCGTCTGCTTGGGGAAAATAGGCATCAATCAACACCAATCTAGGAATTTCTTCCTTTTCTTTCCCCTAGGAATAGAACTCAAGGAGATGATTGGAGCCCCAAATTATCTGTGTTGAGATTTAAGCTGAGACGCACTGGGTCGTTTTAGGCACTGGGAGAACAGAGATCAACTGCGCATGTGTGTTGCAGTAATTGGGAGTAGATGTCTAAGAGGATATATTCAGTATATGAGAAAGAAGAAGGTATATGAGTACATCATAGTTGCAGGCAGCCCCTGAAGACTAGAAATCTCAAGAGACCTAGCTTAGAAGCCACAGACCATTACCTAACTCCAAGACTACTAATTAAACCAGGGATACTTAGAGTGTTCTTAGCGATCTCTTAGGCTCCATAAATCTTGGCATTTATATACAACATCCTTTTAAGATAGGTCTACAAGAGTTAGCATGCTGTTGATATTTACTATAAGCTAATTTTGTGCATGGTCCTGGTGGGCTTAGGGGAGACAGAGGCCAAAACCCCAAAGAAAATAGAGAGCAACCTGGAAAGAGTAGGAGAAGGGCCTACTCCTGCTTTGATATCCAAATATGAAAATCCTGTCCACACAGCCTAGTGTGAGCTAGAGACTTCCTTATTTTACAAATAACCAAAGACAAAGAGTCCCTGATTTCTAGGTGTTCCACTAGATTGCATGGTAAAAACCTGAGCTGTGCTCAGTTGAATATCCACTGCTGCTTGGTGGGGAAAGGCAAAGTGGAGATGAAGCCAAATGAAGGGAAGTAGATTAGGGAGGGGTAAAATGTTCCATGTTAGTTTCTCAGCACACTGAGTTTATCCCCAGAGTCCCTGAAACCTACTCTATGTGAGGATTACTTTTCCAGCGTATGAGAAGTTCTGAAATCCACACCTGGGAAGAAAATGGGTTCATTTCTGCCCTGTCGGAATTAGGCATGAGGAGAGAGGATTCTTTTCAATTCCCATGGCACAGAGTTATTCCAGAGCAGAGAGGGTGTGCATCACCAGCACTAAAGTGCTGGAATATGAGAATGGCCCACAAGCACTTCCATCAGCTAAAGGGAGAAAATGAGAAATAGTTTTGCTGCTACTCTAAACATCAGGTCTCTCTACTTTTCTCTAGTGATGAATGAAAGGATCACCAATGTTGGCGGATAATATTTGGCCAGCCTGACAGCAATATCAGGTGGTTATTAGAAGTTGCTGAATAAAAACCTCTCCCCCTTCCCACTGTTAAGCAGATTCCTGAAGGAAAATACTGATGTATCCTTTTTCCAATTTTGTTTTTCTTCACTTTTTCCTTCTACCCAAGAAATCCCCTTACCCAAATGGTACAGCTGAAACCTCTACATAGCTGACCCTATGTACAGAAAGATTTTAAAAAATAATTTTTAAAATTCAATAGCAAATATCTGCTTGGCTGTACAGATAAAATAATACACATTGGTTTCCAAGCACTTCAGCTCTTTATCTGTCTGGATTCAGAACACCCTAGGGAGAAACAGAAGCTTGTAACAAAGGGAGAATTACATAAAGCTTCAGGGAGACTAACTATATAGAATCATTAGTGAACATGACAAACAAGCTTTAATTACATTTTCTAACAACTAATTCCAAAACTGTATTGTTAGTACACCCAAAGAATGTCCAAAGAAAATATCTTTTGATAAATGAACTGACCAGCAACTTGACATGGGTGATATAAATAGTTGATGTGATCTTTGTAGGTCCTACTGCTAATGTGTCTTTTGTTGAACACTCTGTATATTATAGTGCCTTTCTCATCTCCCACACACTGACCTTTCAAATAGAGATCTAAATCAATTGCTTTAATTTTTAAGCAATCTTCTCTATTTTTATTCTTTTAACCACTGTTTTCTAAATAATACAGAATAAAAAAATATAATAATTATAGGTTTGAATTGAAACTACCCCATTCTGCCAATGGTCTGAAGGCTTTCCCCTTATTTCATTTATCTTGATTACAAATATTGCTGTTCTTTTAAATAGATATTTTGCCCAAAGCATTTCACCACAAGTCATTGCTATGGATCATACAAGTAACTATGTCCTAAAAGAGAAGTTTCCATTATTGTATATGAGCTCTTTATGTCCTAAATCGCTCCTGGAGCTATTTCAGATGGCATTTATGTTTCCTTACAAATCTCAGTAGAGAAGTATGCTGTATGAAATTATCACTCTGAGAAATAAAGGTTGGGCTGGGTGCTCCTGGGAGATCCACAGAGTAGACCAGGCATTCACTGTGTCCAAGTGGCATTAAGATATTGTGATTTGGACTAGAGAGTGACAGACAGCTAACATGACAAGACCTAACATGACAAGACAGCTTTGACTGTTTTAGTCTCCAGTCTAAAACTGGCTATTGGATATTCTACTTTGGTCCCCTTAATATTACCTTTTTTTAAAAAAAAATTTTTTTCTTTATTGATTTTAGAGAAAGAGGAAGGAAGAGGGGGAGAGATAGAAACATCAGTGAGAGAGAACATTGATCAGCCGCCTCCTGCATGCCCCCACTGGGGATTTGGCCTACAACCTAGGCATGTTCCCTGACTGGGAATTGAACCAGCGGCCTCTTGGTGCATGGGTCGACGCTCATCCACTGAGCCACACCAGCCTGGCAATATAACCTTTAACTCTAGCTCTATGGAACATATATTTTGCTTTTTAGCTCTTCCAATAATAGAAAAATATAATAATTTTTATATGCCAGCAGGTATTGGGACATTTACCAGGTGCCTTACAGAGTAGCCCTCATTTGTCTATGTAAAGGAGGCACACTGAGAAGTAGTCAAGGTTGACCCTTACCTCACTCCTATAAATCTTTTCCTTCAGAACATCCTTCTGGCTTCTGAGACATCACTTTTTCTGACAACAAAGGGTACCTTTTTGAAAGAGAAAATGCATGAAACAAACTCAGTTTAAAGTATCTTTTCTGTCTGTCTTCTTGATGGTGTGGGGTCTTATCTCCATTCTTTCATTTAATGATTCAATCAACAAATATTTGGGTGTCTATTATTTGCACTGTGCGAAGCTCTGAAAAACAGAGCAATGATATGGCATATAGGGTCCAGCTTTTATGAAATTTAGTCTCCTTGAACTTGGCTTCTTTATCGACACTGTTGTAACCTCTTCACAGCCTGCAGAGGAAAGTTAAAGCAATATCAAATACCCCAAAGTTGGATAACTGTTTCAATTATCTACTGCTACATAACATACTGCCATAACCTAGTGGCTTAAAAGAACAACCATCATTTATTTTCTCACAATTCTGCAATTTGGGAAGGGCACAGTTGGATAGTTCTTCTGCAGCCACGATGATGTCAGCTGGGGCCAGACATGTGGTTGCATTCAGCTGTGAGTTTGGCTGGGGCTGGAAGATCCAAGAGGTTTCACCCACATGTCTAGCACCTTGGGTTGAGGAGCTGAAATGGCTGAAGGCTTCCCTCTCTTCATATAATTGCTCATCGTGTGGTCCAGCCCAAGCTACTTTACACAATGACTAGATCCCAAGAGGGAGAAAATGGAAACTACAAGGTATCTTAAAGCTGGAGTTTGGAAGTCCCAGAACATCACTTTCATTGTATTCTCCTGGCCAAAGCAAGTCACAATTCCAACCAGCTCTAAGGGAAAAGGAAAGAGACTCTACTTCTTAATGGAAGGAGTGGCTGTGATGGAAGGAATTATTAGCAGTGTTATTTGGAAACACTCTATCATAATCCACCTTCTGGCCACAAAAATTCACACATACACACCCACACAAAGTCTTGCAAAATACACTTGCTTCCTCTCCCAAAATGATCCTTCTGTATAGCATTGGCTGTAAGGTTTAGGATCAAGTAATTTACAGTAGGCCCAGATGTGGATGAGATATTTCAGATGCTGCTCCTTTTCATCTGGAGACCTGTGAACTAAAAAGACAAGTTACATATACAACATACAGGAATAGGATCCCTGCAATAGACACTCCAGTTCAGAAGCGGAGGGCGATGGAATGGAAGGCACATAGCACTCACTAGTCGATAGCATTCTGAAAGGCAGCCAAGCACTGTCATCCTGACTCTGAGGATCTAGGTCTCCATTAGAGCCTGGTTCTTCTCCTTCTGAGTAGTTCCTTAATCCAATGTTCTTGGCTTCTGCTCTGGGGTCCAAGCTATTACCTCTGAGTTAATCTTCCTTTTGCATAAGAAACTGCCTGCCCTTTACAGTTGAATAGCTAGCTCACTCTGATTCCTTCCTGCCCATAGAATTTGGGGGGCCCAGAGGCTTCTTTTATTTTCCATTTTAAACTATCTCCTTCTTCTTTAGTCCAAGCTGGTGGTGGTGGTTTTATCAATACAATTCTCTTAAAAATTTTATAGGTTTTCTGTAACTCTTATTGGAGTTCACTCCTTGCCCACCAAAGCATCTTTAATTCTTTCAAAAACAAACCTCTGTCTACTTGAGCCTTGGTGAGGTAGCTGCTATTGGACCCTTAAGATTCCTAGAAGCCCTTTTGTCTAGATAAGAGGGCCTATAAGGCACTATCTTAAAATTTTTAGAGGTCTTAACATAGAATTCTAGTTAGATCTTTGCCATGAGGCCAAGGGACGTTCCTAGGCCCTGAATATTTCTTCTACATTCTTCTGGAAAATGAAATAGTTCCATTTTGAAGGCATCTTTCTTATGATACCATCTAACATCACTAAAAAAAGCCAACTGAAACTTTGACAATTAATCTTGAATTAGGCACATTTTCTACCTTCCAGATTTTACTGCACACAGTGTTGCCAACCATTTTGCCACTACATAACACCATATCTCCAGCATCCAACAGCAATTTCCTCACTATTCTTACAGCCTCCATTAAGAGTGTCCTCCCCAGACTAAGGAGACATATCGACTAAATGCACATGCTCTGAAATCCCACTTGGATCCTGAAACAGAGAAAGAACAGCACTAGAAAAGCTTTCCTGGTTTTTATCATTATTCTATGGCTATGTAATTTATTAAGATTAGGCCAGATGGGTGAAGGATATACATCAACTCTGGATCATTTCTGCAACTTTTTTGTAAGTCTGAAATTGTTTCAAAATAAAAAATTTAAAAGCTAACTTAATTTTTTTAGAAAAAAGTTAGAGTTCCCTCATCACCTTTCCAACCAATGCTCAGTCCCCTGGCCAGTACCACATGTTTTAGATTTTTGTTATGCCAGCACCCAACTTTCAGACTTCAACTTCTGTTATCTACTGTGTGTAACACACTACCCCAAAATGTAGCAGCTTAAAACACCAAGAGCCACCTGGCTGGTGTGGCTCAGTGGACTGAGTGTCCTCCCATGGACTGAGAGGTCCCGGTTGGATTCCTACTCAGGGCACATGCCCAGGTTTCAGGCTTGATCCCTAATAGGGGTTGTGCAGGAGTCAGCCGATCGATGTTTCTCTCTCACATTGATGTTTCTATCTCTCTCTCCCTTCCTCTTGCTATTAAAAACAAAACAAAACAGCAACAGCAACAGTCATTTTCTTGCTCTCCTTCTATAACATACACAGGACATAGCAGTAACTACTTGTCTCTGCTTCATGTAGTGTGGGTTGGGGGTGGCTTGACTTGAGCTGGATCCAAGTTGCCTCAGTCACATGTCTAGTGCCTCAGCTGGAATGATGGGGATAGCTAGAGGCTGCCTAGGCCTACCTCCTTCCTTAATCTCTTGTCCTACAGAGGCACACTGCCCCCATCAGGCCTTTCTCTTCAGCAAGGTAGGCAAACTTCTTTACATGATTATTATCTTCCAAGAGAGCAAAAACCAAAGTCTCCAGGTCTAGGCCCAGAACTGCAATAGCATCATTTTTGCCTCATTCTATTGACCAATGCAAATAACAGAGCCTGTCAAGATTCAAGGGAGGGAAAATAGACTTCATCTCTTGGTAGTAGCATGTAGAAAGATGGAAGTATTATTGGTGGTCATTTACCACAATGACCTTAGCCCTCTCCCCTATCAATAACTATTCAAAACTAATTTTCCATGCTCAGTTCTGCCTAGACTCTCTATCATTTAAGAATCACCACTATCAGTTGATAATTTGATTAGCAATGGAATGTTTTTAGTTTATTTATTTTGTCCCTTAATCCTGTAATTTCTTCATTTTTTTTTTTTTTTTTTTTTTTTTTTAATTTTTAATAAGTTTTATTTATTTATTTTTTTTTTTTTTTTTTTTATTATATTCCACAAATGAGTGAGATCATGTGATATTTTTCTTTCTCTGCTTGGTTTGTTTCGCTTAGGATAATACTCTCGAGGTCCCTCCATGTCGTCTCAAAGGATAAGAGATCTTTCTTTCTTACAGCTGCATAGTACTCCATTGTGTATATGTACCACAGCTTTTTTATCCATTCATCCACTGATGGGCACTTGGGCTGTTTCCAGATCTTAGCTATTGTGAATAGTGCTGCTATGAACATGGGAGTACATATATTCTTTCTGATTGGTGTTTCAGGTTTCTTAGGGTATATTCCTAGAAGTGGGATCACTGGGTCAAATGGCAGTTCAATTTTTAATTTTCTGAGGTAACACCATAGTGTTTTCCACAGTGGCTGCACCAGTCTGCATTCCCACCAGCAGTGTACTAGAGTCCCCTTTTCTCCACACCCTCGCCAACACTTGTTGTTTGACGATTTGTTGATGGCGGCCATTCTGACAGGTGTGAGGTGATACCTCATTGTTGTTTTAATTTGCATCTCTCTGATGATTAGTGATGTTGAGCATTTCTTCATATGTCTCTTAGCCATTTGTATGTCCTGTTTGGAGAGGTGTCTATTTAGTTCCTCTGCCCATTTTTTAATTGGGTTCTTTGTCTTCCTTTTGTTGAGTTGTATGAGCACTCTATATATTTTGGAGATTAACCCCTTATCTGATGTATCATTGGCAATTATGGTCTCCCATACAGTGGGTTCTCTTTCCGTTTTGATGGTTGTTTCTTTTGCTGTGCAGAAGCTTTTGAGTTTGATGTAGTCCCATGTGTTCAGTTTTTCCTTTATTTCTGTTGCCTTAGGTGATGTATCAGTGAAGATTCTGCTGCGTATGATGTCTGAAATTTTGTTGCCTACATTTTCTTCTAGGATTTTTATGGATTCACGAGTCACATTTAAGTCTTTTACCCATTTTGAGTTTATTCTTGTGTATGGTGTAAGTTGATGGTCTAGTTTCATTTTTTTGCATGTAGCTGTCCAATTTTCCCAACACCATTTATTAAAGAGGCTGTCTTTGCTCCACTGTATGCTCTTGCCACCTTTGTCAAATATTAGTTGAGCATAATATCTTGGGTCAATTTCTGGATTCTCTGTTCTGTTCCATTGATCTATGTGCCTGTTCTTGTGCCAATACCAGGCTGTTTTGATTATAGTAGCTCTGTAGTATAATCTGATATCTGGTATTGTGATCCCACCTACTTTGTCCTTCTTTTTCAAGATTGCTGTGGCTATTCGGGGTCTTTTTTGGTTCCATATGAACTTTTGGAGTATTTGTTCTAGTTCTGTGAAATATGTCGCTGGTATTTTGATTGGGATTGCATTGAATCTATAGATTGCTTTGGGTAATATGGACATTTTAATGATGTTAATTCTTCCAATCCATGAACAAGGTATGTGCTTCCACTTTTTTATATCTTCCTCTATTTCTTTTTTCAATGTCCTGTAGTTTTCTGCAAATAGATCCTTTACTTCTTTGGTTAAATTTATTCCTAGGTATCTTAATTTTTTTGCCGCGATGGTAAATGGGATTGTTTTTTTAGTTTCTCTTTCTGTGAGTTCATCATTGGTGTATAAGAATGCCGTCGATTTCTTGACGTTTATTTTGTATCCTGCTACTTTGCCAAATTCATTTATTAGGTCTAGTAGATTTTTGATGGAGTCTTTAGGGTTTTCTATGTATAATATCATGTCATCTGCGAATAATGACAGTTTCACTTCCTCCTTTCCAATTTGGATCCCTTTTATTTTTTCTTCACGTCTGATTGCTGTGGCTAAGACTTCCAGTACTATGTTAAATAAGAGTGGTGAAAGTGGGCATCCCTGTCTTGTTCCTGTTCTTAAGGGAAATGTTTTTAGTTTTTGCCCATTGATTATGATGTTGGCTGTAGGTCTTTCATATATGGCCTTTATAATGTTGAGATATGATCCCTCTATTCCCAAATTGCTGAGCGTTTTTATCAGAAATGGGTGTTGAATTTTGTCGAATGCTTTTTCAGCGTCTATTGATATGATCATGTGGTTTTTATCTTTCATTTTGTTTATGTGGTGTATCACATTTATTGATTTGCGAATATTGAACCAGCCTTGCATCCCTGGGATGAATCCCACTTGGTCATGGTGAATAATTTTTTTGATGTATTGCTGGATCCGATTTGCTAGTATTTTGTTCAGGATTTTGGCATCTATGTTCATCAGGGATATTGGCCTGTAGTTTTCTTTCTTTGTAGTGTCTTTTTCTGGTTTTGGAATTAGAATTATGCTGGCCTCATAAAATGAGTTTGGAAGTCTTTCTTCTTCTTGAATTTTTAGAAACAGTTTGAGAAGAATGGGTGTTAGTTCTTCTTTGAATGTTCGGTAAAACTCCCCTGTGAAGCCGTCTGGGCCTGGACTTTTGTTTGCTGGGAGAGTCTTGATTACATCTTCAATTTCCTTGGTTGTTATTGGTCTGTTCAAGTTTTCTATCTCTTCCCGGTCCAGTTTTGGGAGACTATATGTTTCTAGAAATTTGTCCATTTCGCTTAGATTGTCGAATTTGTTGCCATATAAATGTTCATAGTATTCGTTAACGATCCTTTGTATTTCTGTGGTGTCAGTTGTTACTTCTCCTCTTTTGTTTCTGATTTTGTGTATTTGGGTTCTCTCTCTTTGTTTCTTGGTGAGTCTAGCTAAGGGTCCATCAATCTTGTTTATCTTTTCAAAAAACCAGCTCTTTGTTTCATTGATCCTTTGAATTGTTTTTTTGGTCTCCATGTCGTTTATTTCTGCTCTGATCTTTACTATTTCCTTCCTTCTACTTGCTCTGGGGTTTTCCTTTTGTTTGCTTTCTAGTTCTTTAAGTTGTGAGGTTAGATAGTCTATTAGAAATTTTTCTTGTTTCTTGAGGTAGGCCTGTAGTGCTATGAACTTCCCTCTCAGAACTGCTTTCGCTGCATCCCACAGATTTTGTGTTGTTGTGTGTTCATTTTCATTCGTTTCCAGAAAGTTTTTGATTTCTTCCTTGATTTCCTTGGTAACCCATTCATTGTTTAATAACATGCTATTTAGCCTCCATGTATTCAAATGTCTTTGCATGTTCTTTTTCCAATTGATTTCTAGTTTCATGCCATTGTGATCTGAGAAGATGCTTGATATGATTTCAATCTTCTTGAATTTGTAGAGACTTCGTTTGTGTCCTAACATGTGGTCTATCTTTGAGAATGTCCCATGTGCACTTGAGAAGAAAGTGAATTCTGTAGTTTTGGGGTGTAATTCTCTGTAAATATCTATTAAATCCATTTGGTCTAGCGCTTCATTTAGAGTCTGTGTTTCCTTGTTAATTTTTTGTCTAGAGGATCTATCCAGTGATGTCAGCGGGGTGTTGAAGTCCCCTGCTATGATTGTATTGCTGTCGATTTCTCCTTTGAAGTTTTCCAGAAGATTTTTAATGTATTTTGGTCCTCCTGTATTGGGTGCATATATGTTTACCAAGGTTATCTCTTCCTGTTGGATAGATCCTTTCAATATTATGTAGTGGCCTTCTTTGTCTCTAGTTATGGCCTTCATTTTAAAATCTATTTTATCAGATATGAGTATTGCTACCCCAGCTTTTTTTTCCTTTCTGTTTGCTTGGAAGATTTTTTTCCATCCCTTCACTTTCAGCCTATGTGAGTCTTTTGTTGTGAGGTGGGTCTCTTGTAAACAACATATATATGGGTCATGCTTTCTTATCCAATCTGCTACTCTGTGTCTTTTGATCAGGGCGTTCAGTCCATTTACATTTAAGGTGATTACCGATATGTACTTACTTATTGCCATTTTTGTTTAGTGTGTTTCTATTTTCCTTTCTATTTCTTCTACTAATTACAGCAGTCCTTTTAAGATTTCTTGCAGTGCTGGTTTGGTGCTAATGTATTCCCTTAGCCTTTTTTTGTCTGGAAAGCTCTTTATTTGACCTTCTATTTTGAATGATAGCCTTGCTGGGTAGAGTAGTCTTGGGTTCAGATCCTTGTTTTTCATGACCTTGATTATTTCATGCCATTCCCTTCTGGCCTGTAGTGTTTCTATGGAGAAGTCAGCTGATAACCTTATGGGGGTTCCTTTGTAGGTAACCTGTTGCTTAGCTCTTGCTGCCTTGAGGATTCTCTCTTTGTCTTTAATTTTTGGCATTTTAATTACTATGTGTCTTGGTGTGGGCCTGTTTGGGTTCTTCTTACTTGGGACTCTCTGTGCTTCTTGAACTTGAAAGCCTTCTTCCTTCACCAAATTAGGGAAATTTTCTGTCACTATTTCTTCAAATATATTCTCTAACCCTTTCTCATTTTCTTCTTCTTCGGCGACTCCTATGATGCGAATATTATTACGTTTCCAGTTGTCCCACAGTTCTCTTAAGCTGTCTTCCTGTTTTTTCATTGTTTTTTCCTTTTGGTTTTCTGATTGGTTGATTTTTTCTACCCTGTCTTCTAATTCACTGATCCGGTCCTCAGCTTCTTCTACTCTGCTTTTTAGCCCTTCCATTGTGTTCTTCATTTCTGCTATGTCATTCTTCATTTCCAATTGATTTATTTTCAATATTTCTATGTCTTTGCTCATGGTGTTGATGTCCTTACACATGCTGTTGAGCTTCCTCAAGATCATGGCTCTGAATTCTAGCTCTGTTAACTTGCTTAACTCCATTTCATTTATCTCATCTTCATTGGAGGTCTCTTGTTCTTTCGTTTGGCATCTGTTTCGTTGTTTTACCATTTTGGCTAGCTCAGTGGTTTTTGGAGCCTGCCAAATTTTCCCTGTGGATGTTGGTGTTCTGCTGTTTGTGGCTCCCTGTACTGGGTTTGGATGAGCGTGAGAGGACCCACGTTATACACCACTGTCGAGTCTTACTTTTCTGGGTAGAGTTGCAAGCCCAGAAAAGGTTCAGTTATCCTCTAGCTTTTTGCCTAGAGGCTATTAGTCCTGGTTACTTAAAGAGCCTTGGGTTCTCAGTTGAATGAAAACCTCCCTCAGGTGTTCAGCGTGAGAGGATTTCCCGAGGGTGGGGCAGATGCTGGTAGTTAATGAGCCTTGATTTGCATTTCAATGGCCCAACTGGGTGTGGCTGAATCTCCGAGGGAGGGGCTGCCACCTCTCCCCAGAGCCCTGGGATGGAGTAAGTCGACCAGGCCACAGTCCTGCGTGGCCGAAACTCAGCAAAAGCTCTGAGCGCCCTCCAAATCCCGAGTGTCCCCACACAGTTCCAGTCCAGTCCGCCCTCCCTCCGCCGGAGTCCGAGGTGAGTGGCTGTGGCTGTTTTAGCGCTCTGTCCCGGCCCTCTGCGCTGTGGAGCCGGCTCGGGCTTTAACCCCGAGGGCAGGCACTGCTCACGGCTAAGGCCGCTGCTGTCTGTGGGCTCCCAGCCCCCCTCTCGCGCCTCCGCAATCCTACCAGGATCAAGTTAGTGTCCCTGGTTGTATGGTCCTCGCGAGCTGCTTTTCCGTTGCTTTTTCCCGACGATTTGACTTTATTTTAGTTGTATTTCCAGTTTGGTCCTGGGAGATGATCTGTGTAGCTTCCATTCACTCCGCCGCCATTTTGGAATCCCTCATTTTTTTTTTTTACTTACCTATTTTACATGTATAATTCTACTCTAGGATTAGAATATATCACAAAAGTGTTCATCAAAATAGTGAAATAAAACAGAAATGATAATACATGTATATGTATGTATGTTTACATAGATACATGGGAAATATCTGGAAGAATAAACAAGAGAGAAGATAGCACTGGTTACCTCAGGTGGGAAGGGAGGGCTTCAGAAAGAGAAATTTATCTTTTCATTTATTGCTTTCTGTATGGTTTGAAGGTTCTCTACTATGAGCATTTATTATTTTCTTAAGGTAAAATAATGGATTTCATCCAATAGAATTAACGCTAAAAATAAACAGATGGTAAGTATCAAAGGAATATCAAGTAAACCAGGGCAAGAACTCAACTCTTAGACCATTTTTAAATAAATGGGCCTACTAAGGAATTTCCAGCATTTAAGGCTAAAGGTCTGCGTGGTGTCTGCTGCACCATAAAAACTCATGAGAATATCTGTCCTAAATGCCAATTAATTAGCAGAGATGCCTTGTAGTAGACAATTGTATCTTACTCTGAGTACCCTCTCTCCCCAAATCAACTGTCTCCACTACATCTACTCTTCACTCATTGTACTATTTAAAGACTTTTGCTGCTTAAAGAAAGTTTCCTCCAGAAACAATCACATAGGACCACACAGTACCACCACCATTCAAGGCAGTGGCAGACTACTTTATGATCCAAGAAACCTCAAAAATCCCTTAGTTCATCAATCCCATTTTACAAATGAAGAAACTGAAGCCCAAGGGGTTTACATGTTCAGATTACATAGCTACTCAGTAAGGGATCCCGGATTGGAGCCTGGGAAATTTCCTGATATCCCTTCGGTGAATAAAGATGGGAATAAAACATACTTTTAAAGACACCAAAACAGTTTGTTAGAGAAAAGATTGACTAGAGATGTCTTTTAATGATATTTTCAAGACTTGGATGGGGTGATTGAAGGGAACAAGACTGCCTAAGTAGAGACAATAAATAGGGAATAGGGAGAGACAGGGACAAGTAAACAATACATTCACTAGTGTTTACACTCTGTCCTGAAATTAGCCTCAAGGATAAAAAATGAAAACATGAATTGCTGCATGTTTCAAATTTGCTTCTCTTCCTCAGTTTCTATGATCATTTGGAGAGCATATTCCAAACCAAGATGTAAAGGAGGTAGCTCTTATATGTGGACTGAAAAAAAGAAAAGGGACCATACTCTTGAAAAGAAGGAAACGCCAAAGCCACTGGGAATAGAGGGGAATACTGCCACCTGCTGAAGAGTTGAAGTCAATAAAATGGTGCCATGCATAGAAAAAGCATTTTCGACAGAGTTCAAAATCAGTTAATCTATTTGCAGTCTGAGCAGGTTAGTGCAGAAAGTTTAATTCTGAAATCCTTCAGGCCAACCTGTGCTCGAGAAAGGTTAGTTTGTCTCTGATTGGGGGGATGGGGGTGGTTAGAGGCCTACATCCCTGTTTCAATGAATAGTTGTGCCTACTGGCTCTGAAATCTTCCCAAAACATATATCTCAAAATAATAAAATATACTAGATTAAGACTAGATAACAGTGATATGAAGAAAAAAAAAAGCAATACAAAGAAGTTTATTCTTGTAATACATACATGTGATTTAGAATTCCCAGGGGCTCACCACCACCCTTCCCAGATTAACGTCTTTTTTCTTCTCCTCTTCCCATTTCTTCCTCTTCTATTCACATACAAATATACATACAAACAAAGGACAACTGCAACAGAGGGCTGGGAGAAAGTTGCTAATCCTTTGTATAAAACCTCAGTCTTTCCCCTCTGCGATGGTCTGAATGTGTCCCCCACCTCCCCCAATCCTTATGTTGAAACTTAACCCCCAAGATGATGGTATTTGGAAATGGGGCCTTTAGGAGGTGATTAAGTCATCAGGGCAGAGACCTCATGAATGGGATTAGCGCCCCTATAAAAGAGCTGGTGGAGCTCCCTTCCCTTCCCCCACTCCACAGGAGGCCCTCACTAGACGTGGAAACTGATGATGCAGGCACCTTGCCCTCAGATTTTCAGCCTCCGAAACTGTGAGAAATAAGTTTCAGTTGTTTATATGCCACCCAGTCTGTGATATTTTGTGATGGCAACCAGAACAGACTAAGAATTTCTCTTCCATCCATCCGTCTACTCACCTTTCTCCAGCCCTCTTTCTTGCCATTCTCTTTCTTCCTATCCCCATTTTCCTCCTCCTCACCTCTAGGTTTCAAGATTCTCCTTATTAATATACAAGAAACGGATATAGCTAGGAGACCAGGTGGGAAGGTGACATTTACAGGACAGCCAAGTTACATAGCTTCAAGGGCTACAATTCACATTGTATGTGATGCTGTTGTTTCATGTTGGTTTTTTTTTTTTTTAATCACATGAATGTAGTATCTTTAATTTATATTTAATTTTTAAAAACATAACCTTAGTGGCCCAGTGGCAGGCCACTGTTTAATTTCATGGTTCCACTTAATAATACAATAAAGCAGTTCTAGACCCTGCCCAGTTACAAGTTTCTTATTAACAATGTTTTAGGATTAAAAATATACGTTTGAAAGATACTCTCATTGTGATTTAAGTCTTCTGTCTGGTAGGAACATCAGAAAGAATACCATAAAAACCTAACATTGTTAGACCTAGCTTAGAAGAGAAATTTTATCTTTTCTAAATACAATAGATGGAGTTTTCTTTTGTGGACTTTTGCTACTTAATTGTACTCAAATGTTTTTCATTTCTTACAAGATATGCAGGGTTTACATTTCAGGAAGCCCTAGAGGATAAGGATGTCTGCAAACAAAGATCATGGTACTTAAACATTAATTTTGGAATATGTCAAATTTTTAACATAAATTTCATGAAGCCAGGGAACTGGAAGAAAGCTAATAGATATAAACTGTTGTATGTACTTTCTAAGGGGAGAAAAAACCCACCTCATTTACCCAGCTCTGAGCCATACATAGCCTTATCTAAAATTTATTTTATGGACATAGTACCTTTGTCCTGGCTGCCTCCCAGTGTGCAGTCCCAGGCCATTCGTTGGCTACTACAGCTCACAGGACCACCCTTTTCCTGTATCACCTGTTGAAGCAAATAGGAGTGTTATTGGTGTAAGTGGAGTTCTTGAAGTGCCACGAGGAAAATAATTTCCTGAAGCCCCATGGGAAGATAGGGTTTTGTGGAAAGCTTTATTGATGATGTAAAATTAAGGGAGTTATTTTCCAAGTTCCCATCTCAGTCTGTCTTGCCACAGAAGAAGTCCACTCTAGTCTTCAGCAGGGCCAGAATAAAGGCCCCTGCCCATAGTTTCTGCTCCATATGAAAGTACAGTACAGTCTGGGATCCTGCGTATGAGGTCCACATGGCCATTGGCCATGCAGCTACTAAGGCCACATGGCTATGGAGAGAGAACGTGCAAATTCACGGACAAATGTGGGTCATGGAGCAAGAGCACAAGAGTGCAAGAGCACGAGAGAAGGAACTCTTCGTTTGGGATTTTAACTTTCCAAGATTTCCCGCACTTCTGATGGGGTCCACTCCCCAGCCAATCCATTGTTCTCCAGGCTAGACTGACAGGCAAGCACCTTCCTTCCCTGTGTCACCCTGACTTAACTGCACAAGCGCCCATCTCCCCTTTTGCTGGATCCCTTCCCCCAGTGATCTACAGGGAATGGACCGGTGCTTCCCTGGGAGTATGAAGCTGTAGCTTCCTGGTGAAGCTGCCCGGATGACTGTGCTTATACTGTCTGGCCTCCCTTTTGCTCTCTTCCTGTATTAATATTAACTAGCTAATTACAGCCATAATAGGAGGAAGGCTGTAATTAAGATGTGCCTTATTATTAACATGTTCTTATGGACTTGCTAACTGTCAGATATTATATTTTATTATTGTCTTTGTCATGATTTTTAAAATAACATGTAACTATAAAATAGGATTGTCTATGTTTTAAATCTTGTTTGTTTATTTTACAATGTTGAGGCATTTGTCCTATTCACCAGTTAACTTTTCCTTATTTAAATTTAGCACATTAAATCTTCTGAGTCTTTAAAGTAGAATTATCCTGCCAGAGAATGACATTATTCTATTTTTGAAATATGTTGTCCTTTTCAACTACATCCAGAAATTTGCAAATGAGAAAATTTTGCCCTAAGAGTAAACTACCTTAGTATTTTACTTTCCTTGGAGCTTACTTGGCTTGGGTTTGCTATCAAAATCTAGGTCAAGCCCTGTCCAGTTTGGCTCCGTAGTTAGAGCATCGGCCCACGGACGAATGAGTCATGGATTCGATTCCGGTCAAGGGCACGTATCTCAGTTGCAGCTCGTCCCCGGCCCTGGTCGGGTCATGTGGGAGGCAACCAGTTGATGTGGCTCTAGCACATTGATGTTTCTCTCTGTCTCCTTCCCTCCCACTGTATCTGATAATAAGTAGAAAAATATCCTCAGGTGAGGAATAAAAAAAAATCTAGGTTAAGCAATCCTGACTCCTAGTTTTCTCAAACTGCACAAATTATTTCTAATAATCTTCTCCACTAGACATCTGTTTATTTTACAATTAAAGGGTATAGGAGGCCTTGCAGGCATTTTTGCTTCAGGTCACAGAATGCAAACCAAGTCTAGTGCTGTCTTTGTACCATCTTGATTGATGTAGGCTAAGGATGCCCTTTAAAGAAAGCCATGAATAAAAATAGTTCCAGAGGTTGTCACAAAGTAAATTATAGAAAGAAATTAAGTGTCTCATAGAACTCTGGTGGGTTACTATCATTGGTCACCAGTTATTTAAAGAAAATGACCATGGTCTTTCCCCAAAGTTAGAAAATTCCTATGACTCACACAGACAGACATTCAGAGGGACTTCTCCTGAGTCCTTGAGAGATGCAGCAATGTCATCAGTGATGTGTGTTCAGTGAAACAGTCACACAGTTTAGGAGACTCAACACTAACAATTCTTCTACTTGCGTATAAACCTCAGAGTAGTGGCTCAAACTAGAGAACTGGGGCACTCAGAGAGTGTTAAGGGGATCAGTTCTAGGCCTTTAATTTCTATACATAACTCCCTCTTAAAGCTGATTTACCTGAGAACCAGTGTAGTTAAGTGGCCCTCATGGTTCCTAGTCCCCACCTCCCCCTTTCTCCCACTTTAAAAGAGAAAGGTGTACCTCTCTCCATCTGAATGCTAAAGTGTAAAAACCTGCAAGGAGCTAAAGAGACAATCTGAAGTAATGATGTTGGTGTTGAAAAGCTGAGTGTGCTACTAAGTAACAAACCCCTTTGAAAGTTAGATTGTTAACATTACTAGTTTTCTAGTAAATTGGAGGAAAACCTATTCAAATGGTTCACTGATACATCAT
This sequence comes from Tadarida brasiliensis, assembly GCA_030848825.1. NCBI lineage: Eukaryota > Metazoa > Chordata > Mammalia > Chiroptera > Molossidae > Tadarida > Tadarida brasiliensis. Next base: position 33,521,037 of record CM061271.1, read on the forward strand.
TAAAAATCAGATCACTAAGTGATGGATAGCATATAATTTGGAAAGCTTTCAACTAAAAGAACGACATCACTAAAACAATTCCTTCCAATTGTCATCTACTTACTCATGTGAACAATATCCCTTGTGTTTACAATATAAAGGAAAAACTACGGACAAACTGATGCTGAACCTACCTCCTAGAAATAAGTAAAATTCATTTATGATATACAAACCAATTTCTTAAAAGCTCCATTGATTTTTTTTTCTTTATTGATTTTAGAGAGAGCGAGATAGAAACATCCATGAGAGAGCATTGATTGGCCACCTCCTGCATGCCCCCCACTGGGGATTGGGCCCACAACCTGGGCATGTGCTCTGACTGGAAATCGAACCAGCGACCTCTTGGTACATGGGTCAATGCTCAACCACTGAGCCACAATGGCCGGGCTCCATTGATTTTTTTAATGTTAAATATTTGTCAATATTTAAAAGTATTTAACTGATCAATTATGAACTAGGGATAATTGATGATAACTCAGTTCAGAAGAATTTTTAACAAGAGTAGTAAGGTCTAAGGAATTTTACATAATTTAATTTAAATTTCTATATAAAATTTGTTACAGAGAAATATGATCGAGTGATTGATAAAAGATATTCACACATAATGTATATTACATTTAGATACAAATCTGTGGCAGAAGTGGGAAGAAAATTCAAGTCCAAAGAAAAAAACAGTGATGTAAAATTCCCCACTGTAAGGGAAGAGCCTGTTGGTGTTGTTAATGTTTTGATGGAGAATGGTGAGTCTCAAATCACTATGGTATTTATATTCCATTGGATGCATTTAAGATTTCTACTTTTAAATGTTAATGTTTATATTACAAGGAAATTACTTCCTTGATAACCACTTAAATTTATGATGACAAGGTTTAATTCTAATTCTAAAGTGTGTAAGGAGGAAAAGTTTTTCCAAATTGTTTGCTAACAAAAAAGTTTAAAGACCCTTACTGTAGTGGAACTTTCTTACATGTGCATAAGAAAAAATATATATGAACGTTCATGGCAACATTATTTGCAATAGCAAAAAGTCAGAAAGAACTTAAATGTCCATCAATATGATGGATAAAGAAGATGTAATATTTTCATATGGTGGAATATTACATACCAGGTTGAAAGGAATAAATTAGATCAATTTATCAACATGGAATTATCTCAAGATTTACCAGACCCTGGTTAAATCTGATCCTCAGAATTACAGTGGGTTTGTCTTTCTCTCATATCCTATCCTCTCACAACAAAGAAACCAGTCCAGGAAGCAGGAAGTCCATAGGCTTTGTGACATCACCCAAACCTTGGCCCTGAAGCAGAGAACTTTGAATGGGTGTGTAATATGATCATATCACCGTTATGATCATGAACACAACACGCCACAGTTGTTTGAGGCAATTTAATGACTACCCCAGCTGGGAGTGGAGGGGAGATTAAAAAGGTCAAAGGACCAACGAGAAGGAAAAAGATTTCCTCATTATCTTTTGAAATCTCTACTTATCTAGAAAGAGGAATTAAGGTATTTATTTACTTTTATAGGAAGAATGGATAGAGGAGAGTGATCTCGCAAATATCCAATGCTGAGATAAGTAGAAAGTGACTCTTAGCAAGAAACTAAGTCTATGATAATACAATCAGAATTCAGGAGTTATTTCTACAGGAAAGCAAAATTCATAATGCCCAGTAATGACAATTAAGATCATTGCCCACACACATGAATTTCATTCTTCTCTTTCTGTTTAGAGAAATCTACTTAAATATTTGAATACTTTGAAAATTAAATCCTATTTTCTCACTGACACCAATATAAAAATTAGTGATAACTTAAAATGGGAGGTAATAAGAGCAATAATGATATCTACTGACATTTATTTATTATCACTAACATTTGTCAATAACATTTAGAAATGTATGGGGTCATTAAAGGGCATGTGTAAGGTCTTATGAAGACCCCTGACACATTTGTATTTTCTCTCCTAGGCCTCTGCAAATATATTTCTACAAGGACATCCTGGGTGAGCACTGTGACCCAAATAATAATGAATTTTTATTGATTACTAGTAAATGATCTACAGAAATACATCTCATGTATTTCTTACAATTTGACCCTAGACTGCTTCTCTACCACAGGAACTGAAACCATCCCTCTCCTATAACAGTTGAAGCATTATTATCATTTCTGCAATTTTCCACCTTCAGGAATCTTCTCCCTAAGATTCCCAGTATTTTGCAAGTACTTTCCCAGCAGACTCATCCCATCTGTTCACCAGACATGCCTATACAGGTCCAGACCTCCCTAGTGAGGCAGCCTTCATACAAGTATCTCTACCAAAGGGAGAACGAAAATGTTGTCGGATTAACTGTATTCATTGACCCTCATAATGCATATGTCAAAGGAGGCTGCAGAGTGGTAGCCCTGGACATAAAATTAAACTGGATTGCTATCTGTTGACAAATATTTCCAAAACTTTTGCTTCATTTAATTCTTTCCTGTTATTCCATTCTTCCCTTTGAAGTATAGACTAAAGCATTTTTTTTTTAATCCTCACCGGAGGATATTTTTCTATTTATCTTCAGGTAGAGAGAGAGGGAGAGAAAGGGAGAGAGAGAGAAACATCGACATGAGAGGGGCACATCGACTAGTTGCCTCCCGCACGACCCCAACCAGGGCCAGGGACAAACTGCAACCCAGGTACGTGCCCTTGGCTGGAATGGAACCTGGGACTCATTGGTCCACGGGCCAATGCTCTACCCTTGAGCCAAACCGGCCAGGGCTAAAGCATTTCTTCAGTTAGTTTATAAGAAACACTTAATCCGAGTCGCTTTTGGCTTCTCTATACACAATTCCCCCACTGCCTTACCCTGAAAGAAAGGTACTTAACTATATATATTCAGACCATACATTTCTAGAGAGGCTATTTAGCATGAAGGCTAAAAGCACCATTTCTGGAGTCAGATTGTCTGCTCTCAAATTTTTCTCTGCCAGTTACCAGTAGTGAGATTTTTTTTTTTCCTGTGTTGATTTTAGAGAAGAGGGAGAGAAACATCGAGGAGAGAGAACATTGATTGGCCGCCTCCTGCATACCCCCCACTGGGGATCTTGCCCGCAACCTGGGCATGTGCCCTGACCGGGAATCAAACTGGTGACCTCTTGGTGCATGGGTCGACATTCAACCACTCAGTCACACTGGCCAGGCTAAGTTTATGATTTTTATGGATATAATCTTATGTCATACCAATGTTTCAGTTAAGAGTTTAAATAAACTGCAGTAGCCCTGGCCGGTTTGGCTCAGCAGTTAGAGCATCGGCCTGCGGACCAGAGAGTCCCGGATTCGGTTCCCGCTAAGGGCATGTACCTCGGTTGCAGTTTGTCCCTGGCCCCAGTTGGGGTTGTGTGGGTGGCAACCAGTCCATGTGTCTCTCTCACATCGATGTTTCTCTCTCTCTCTCTTACCCCCTCTCTCCCTCCCACTAAATAAATAAATAAATAAGCTGCAGTAACCTCTGAGTCTCTCTAGAGCAGCAGTTCTCAATCTGTGGGTCGCGACCGCTTTGGGGGTGGAACGACCCTTTCACAGGGATCGCCTAAGACATAACAGTAGCAAAATTACAGTTATGAAGTAGTAATGAAAATAATTTTATGGTTGGGGGTCACCACAACATGAGGAACTGTATTAAAGGGTCACGGCATTAGGAAGGTTGAGAACCACTGCTCTGGAGTCAAGGCTTGGTAATGAAACGGTCTAATCACATTGACCTGTCTCATGCTTCTCTTAAGTCACATGTCCAACATTGTGACACGAGCAAGAATGCACACAACCTTCTTTTTCTACCTATTCAAAGTTCTCTGTGGGGGCCAGGTTTAGGAGATGTCACCTCCCCCATGGACTAGACGGCTTCCTGGATAATGTCCCCTACAAACTAGAAGGATGCTAGTCCCAGCTGAACTCTGCAAAGAGCAAACCAGTGCGGGCTTCCCAAGAACCAGTTTCATTCACCATTGTCAGAAGGTACAGTAACACTTAGAATCAAAATTTCATCTAGACCCTTTAGTTTAAGCCCTGAACAACTCCTAACTGTATCTCAGTCTTTGCTTCAGTGAAGCTTCTCTCACTTCCCACTGAAATTTCTTGGAGGTTAAAAACAAACAAATAAACAAAAAATCCACCTTTGTCCTTCTCACAATGCCTCGCAGTTTTTTTACATAGCAGACAGACATTCAGTTAAGTGTATATAAACTCAATGACTAAAGGACTACACACTTTTTCAACTACATTCTTAAATATACAAAGATAACTTACCAGCTGGATATAATATGATCCCTAGATAATATCATACATATATTACATTACATTAACATGTCATGTTATATAATCCTTTTATTTCTATACTTTGTTATGGGATATTATCTGGAAAGACTTTAATCATAATTCCCATCTTTTTGTTTCTCAAAACATCAACAGAGGAAATGTCAGGCTTGGTTAATATTCTGTGGCCTGAAGCAGGGTGGTGGAGGGGAGGAAGATCTATGAGGCCTTTGTAATTACAAAGCAAACACAGTATTGTACCTTTTCTTCAGTAGCAGCATAAATAACCAAAATTCCCCAAAATGTGGGCTGCTAATTTTAGTTGAGGTGAACTGTTTTCTTTCAAACAAGTTTTGATGGAATTATCCTTTTCTAATATTTCTCTTTTAATTTTCTCTGAAATGAAAGTAGCCAAATCACAACTGAGTTTTAATTTCACCAATTATCCTCATTAACTCTGGGAAAATGTGATGCTTTAATAAAACTCTAGTGTGGGAGGAGAAATTATTCTAGGATAAGTAATAACCTTTTTATTCCTAAGTGAACCAAATAGCATTAAGCCATGTCTTCTGGCCAACAGTGGCAGAGCTAAAGCAGGGCTCCGAGGAGGACAATGTGGAGAGGTTGAATAGAAAAGGGAATGGAGCCCTGGCCGGTTTTGCTCAGTAGTTAGAGCGTTGGCCTGTGGATCAAAGGGTCATGGGTTTGATTCCAGGTCAAAGGCATATACCTGGGTTGCAGGTTTAATCTCAGGCCCCGGTCTGGGTCATGCAGGAGGCAACCAATCGATTTGTCTCTCTCATATCAATGTTTCTCTCTCTCTCCCTCCCTACCTTTCATTCTATAAAGAAATCAATGGAAAAATATTCTTGGGTGAAGATTAACAGAAAATAAAAAATAAATATCACTGTTAGCGGATGTTTTAAAAAAAGAAAGAAAAGGGAATGGAGCAAGCACACTAGGGAAAGATGGGAGACTGTGGTGGATAAAGGGAAGGCACTCTCCTAAAGGATCAGAAGCTTCTTTAAATCCTGCTCTACTGATTAACTCAAATTCATAGACATAAAAAGAAATGTAGAGGGAAAAAGAAGAAGGAATGCATGAGAAGGAAAAGATTAGTGGGAGAAAAGGAGAAAAAGAAGTCCATTTGGATCACCAAAGCTACCAGTCTAGTTTTGGGGGATTTTTTTTCTTGGTCTGGATATTCAGCTGGTATAAATTGTTAATAAATCATGTGGAAAATATGTTCAGGTAGAACTATGGGGAAAAGTGGTGACTGAATTGGGAAGAGTAACACAATATGTAGAGCCACAAATTTTTTTCATGAATATTTTGGCAATTGTCTTAGTCTATGCCATAACATACCATAGACTAGGTGGCTTAAACAACAAAAATTTATTTTCTCACAGTTTTGGAAAGTGTAACATCCAACATCAAGGTGCTGGCCTATTCACTTCCTGGTAAGAGCTCTCTTACTGGCTTCAGATGGTCACCTTCTCATTGTGTCCTCATGTGGCAAGAAGGGAGGTTGGGAGGGAGGGAGGGAAGAAGAGAGAGAGAAAGAGAGAGAGAGAGAGTGCTCTTGTGTCTCTTCTTATGAAGACATCAATCACATCACGAGGACCCATCTTTATGACCTCATCTAACCCTAGTTACCTCCCAATGGCTTTATCTCCAAATACCATCATATTGGGAGGTAGGCCTTCAACATATGAATTTTGTCCATAACAGCAATTAATACATGATATATTATTCCAGTTCTAGGTAAGATGATAAAAGCACATCCCACCCTGTCTTTTTCACTGACTGTAACTATAAAACTTGAATGAAACACATGCAACAGCTATGTGAGGACTCTGGAAGGTTAATAGTAGCAGGTGGGCTGGGGAAGAAGACCAGAATTCAAAACACCACTGAATCAGCAGTGAGTTTTCTGTTTTGCTTCTACCTCACCCCCACCCCCTGACCCAGTATTCTCTGGTCTGGAGTTCAGGTACCCGAAAACTCAGAACGGACACCAGGTCACAGACAGAGAAAGCTCCAAGAGAAGCCTTCCAGTTCTGGCTCAGGAGCAGGAAAATCATCTCCTAATGCTCAGAGAGTATCAGGGAAATCTGATAGTTTTTGTTC